>JAUIMM010000235.1:1200000-1580000 GCA_031769625.1 Taudactylus pleione
CCAGCCCCTCAGTAAGGGAGTCCAGGACGCTAAATGTGACAGCATGGAGGATAGATATATGTGGACACTACTGTATCTAACTAGTGTCTATCTATCAATGATCGAGCTACCTATCTATCTATGAGCTATCTTGAAACTAGACAATGGAGGCACACCGTCTAATCAAAAGATTCACATATTCCCAACATTAAGCCCAGGTGTTTGAAAAACCACCCCAAAGATTCTTGGTTGGGAAAGGTGAGTGTAATGCTGTTTGGGATTTTGACTATAAAGCATGAGTTATGGAGTAAAACAGGGAGAGTGAACAGCTGAGATATACTGCACCCTGAGATAAACAGAATTACTGTGTATCTGACCCTACCAAGTCACAGTGTCGCATAAGTAGAAGAGTCCATAGTAAATAGACATTTTTTTTAAGTATCAATGTATAGCAGGAACATATCATCGTGCCTCTGCAGGACTAGAACCAGTCTAGCCTGAGAATTATCGGTAATTAATAATCATTAATTACCTGTCATGGGTCTCCTCTTCCATTGGTTCATCTTTGATCGTTGCCATGAGTAGAAATGTGGAATCAAGGAGACCTCACAAAAGTCCAGCGATGTAGTTTGCTTAGATGTTGACCTCACATTTTGATTCATGGAAAAGGCCCACCTAGAAAAAAAAGATTGAGAGGCGCGATAACATGTTCTTGCTATACACTATACATGCAAATATATCTAAGTTGGGCCTGCCTATCCTTGTTGGTAAGGTGAATTTGCACTATACCTAGCTACCTAACTATCTATTTCTATATCTATCTATATATGGGCAATCTACAGATATGTTTACGTACACCTAGCCTCCCTACGCGTTAAACAGCCCTTGTAGATGCGTTACACCGTGGCATGAATTGGTACAGCTGAGCATCTTTTTGTGAAACGTTTTCCCATAAACTGCATTTTATACGCAACGTGATGCAAATAGGATGGACAAGAAGCTTATGCTGATTAAAAAGATATGCGGCAAGCCTACAGTATGTTCTGTGTGCGACTGTGGCTATATCTGCATGCAAAAAACTATGTTACAGTGTCAGCAGCTGTGACACTGTAAAGTTGCATATCGCATGCAGATACAGCTCAGTCACACACAGATTATACAGTAGGCATGCCGTATATCATTTTATTCAGTATAAGCTGCATTTGCATCCTATTTGCATCGCTTTGCAAATAAGACACATTTTAATGGAAAAAGTAATCTGGAAAGATGTTCTGTGCTACAGAGTCACATTATACTCACCCATTATTTTGAACACATCTCAAAGCACATGGAGGATAGATGTATGTGGACGCATCTTTTATCTAATTGTTTATTACTATTTATTACCAGTTTTTTACATAGCGCACATATATTCTGCAGTGCTTTACAGAGAATATTTGGCCATTCACTTTAGTCCCTGCCCCAGTGGAGCTTAAAGTCTACATTCCCTACCACATGCTCACACAACTAACAACACATGAGAATATTTGGCCATTCACTTTAGTCCCTGCCCCAGTGGAGCTTACAGTCTACATTCCCTACCACGTGCTCACACAATTAACAACACATGCAACGCAAGACATGATAATTAGAAACACAGCAAAAGACGAGTCATAAGTACCAAAGAACTAGTGTCTGCCTATCTATCTATCTATATAACTCTATAACTATCTATATATGGGTAATCTACAGATGTGTTCACATACACCTAGCCTCTCTGCGCATTAAACAGCCCTTCTAGTAGAGTTATACCGTGGCATGACACAACAGAACTGAGCATCTTTCCGTGCAACTTTTCCCCTTAAAATGTGTCTTATTTGCAAATCTATGCAAAATAGGATGGACAAGCAGTTTATGCTGATTAAAATGATATGTGGCATGCCTATGTTCTGTGTGCGACTGTGGATATATCTACATGCAAAATGCTATGTTACAGTGTCAGCGGCTGTGACACTATAAAGTTACATTTTGCATGCAGATATAGCCACAGTCACCCACATAGAATAAAGGCATGCCAAATATCATTTTAATCAGGATAACCTGCTTTTGCGACGTATTCGCATCACTTTGCAAATTAAGGCACATTTTAAGGGCAAAAGTCGCATGGAAAGATGCTCTGTAATACTGAGTCACATGGCGCTCACGCGTTATTTGTAACACGTCTAATAGCGCATGTGTCAGGATTCTGCCTGGGATCGGCTGTTACTTACCGCAGCGTCATCTTCCCCTCATTAGTGAGAGCAGTGAGACGTCAGGTGCAACGGTAGGTGACTTGCTGAGTATTCTCCCCGGGGCCCAGGGGACTGTCAAACAATCCTCCATATCGGAGTTCCTGCGGCGATGGTCATGGGCTCAGCCATCTTGGCTGAATCACCTGATGGATCCTTATCCAGTGGTAGCTGTGCCAGTTCTCAGCTGACTTGCTCATCCAATGGACAGCTGCCTGGGGGTATAAAAAGGACTCCAGGTGAATAGGAAATTGCCTGAGCAACTTCGTTATTCCCAGATGGTTGCTGTTTGCTTCGTCCAGGCTTCACATGCAATCTTCCAGAGACTCTTCCCAGTGGTATTTCCAGTATAAGCTCTGTACATCTCCAATGTACTGAGTCCTAGTGATTATTTACAAAGTGCCATATCCTTGTGCAGCAGTGTGATAGTACATTCTTGCCTGTTTGCTATTTACCGGTGTCATATCCTCGGGCATCGGTTTACAGACATTAAGTCATCCAAACTGGTGCTATCACCACTCTCCATCAGTGACTGCAGCATATCCTCACTTCCTTCCAGTACTAGCTGCACAACCTACTCCTCAGTGGATTCTCTCCCTCTGCTCTGCCTCAGCACCTCTTCAGGAAACATCTCTATTGTGCTTCTCTGTACTAGTGGTACAGAGATTATATTTCCAGTAGGCCAAAGTGGTGTGTCTTTCTCTATTCCCAGTCGCATCGGATCCCTCACCTGGGGGCCGCGACCTGCTTGCCGGGTGCAGCTGGAACCCATATCCCGCTTGGTGGGGTCACTGGTGAACACCTCCCAGCAGGTTAGACTCCGCACCCTAGGTCAGGTCTCGCCAACATCCGATCCTTGTGGACAAGAAGACTGAACATCCAGGCCCCTCGCTCCTGACTCCTTCATTGACCCGGGACCACAACTTCCAGCCCCTCAGTAGGGGAGTCCAGGACGCTAAATGTGACAGCATGGAGGATAGATATATGTGGACACATCTGTATCTAAATAGCATCTATCTATCAATGATCGAGCTACCTATCTATCTATGAGCTATCTTGAAATTAGACAATGGAGGCACACCTTCTATTCAAAAGATTCACATATTCCCAACATTAAGCCCAGGTGTTTGAAAAACCACCCCAAAGATTCTTGGTTGGGAAAGGTGAGTGTAATGCTGTTTGGGATTTTGACTAAAAAGCATGAGTTATAGGGTAAAACAGGGAGAGTGAACAGCTGAGATATACTGCACCCTGAGATAAACAGAATTACTGTGTATCTGACCCTACCAAGTCACAGTGTCGCATAAGTAGAAGAGTCCATAGTAAATAGACATTTTTTTAAGTATCAATGTATAGCAGGAACATATCATTGTGCCTCTGCAGGTCTAGAACCAGTCTAGCCTGAGAATTATCGGTAATTAATAATCATCAATTACCTGTAATGGGTCTCCTCTTCCATTGGTTCATCTTTGATCGTTGCCATGAGCAGAAATGTGGAATCAAGGAGACCTCACAAAAGTCCAGCGATGTAGTTTGCTTAGATGTTGACCTCACATTTTGATTCATGGAAAAGGCCCACCTAGAAAAAAAAGATTGAGAGGTGCGATAACATGTTCTTGCTATACACTATACATGCAAATATATCTAAGTTGGGCCTGCCTATCCTTGTTGGCAAGGTGAATTTGCACTATACCTAGCTACCTAACTATCTATTTCTATATCTATCTATATATGGGCAATCTACAGATGTGTTTACATACACCTAGCCTCCCTATGCGTTAAACAGCCCTTGTAGATGCGTTACACTGTGGCATGAATCGGTACAGCTGAGCATCTTTTTGTGAAACATTTTCCCATAAACTGCATTTTATACGCAAAGTGATGCAAATAGGATGGACAAGCAGCTTATGCTGATTAAAAAGATATGCGGCAAGCCTACAGTATGTTCTGTGTGTGACTGTGGCTATATCTGCATGCAAAATGCTATGTTACAGTGTCAGTGGCTGTGACACTGTAAAGTTGCATATCGCATGCAGATACAGCTCAGTCGCACACAGATTATACAGTAGGCATGCCGTATATCAATTTATTCAGTAAAAGCTGCATTTGCATCCTATTTGCATCGCTTTGCAAATAAGACACATTTTAATGGAAAACGTAATCTGGAAAGATGCTCTGTGCTACAGAGTCACATTGTACTCACCCATTATTTTGAACACATCTCAAAGCACATGGAGGAAAGATGTATGTGGACGCATCTTTTATCTAATTGTTTATTACTATTTATTACCAGTTTTTTACATAGCGCACATATATTCTGCAGTACTTTACAGAGAATATTTGGCCATTCACTTCAGTCCCTGCCCCAGTGGAGCTTATAGCCTACATTCCCTACCACATGCTCACACAACTAACAACACATGAGAATATTTGGCCATTCACTTTAGTCCCTGCCCCAGTGGAGCTTACAGTCTACATTCCCTACCACGTGCTCACACAACTAACAACACATGCAACGCAAGACAAGATAATTAGAAACACAGCAAAAGACGAGTCATAAGTACCAAAGAACTAGTGTCTGCCTATCTATCTATCTATCTATCTATATATCTCTATAACTATCTATATATGGGTAATCTACAGATGTGTTCACATACACCTAGCCTCTCTGCGCATTAAACAGCCCTTCTAGTAGAGTTATACCGTGGCACGACACAACAGAACTGAGCATCTTTCCGTGCAACTTTTCCCCTTAAAATGTGTCTTATTTGCAAATCTATGCAAAATAGGATGGACAAGCAGTTTATGCTGATTAAAATGATATGTGGCATGCCTATGTTCTGTGTGCGACTGTGGATATATCTACATGCAAAATGCTACGTTACAGTGTCAGCGGCTGTGACACTATAAAGTTGCATTTTGCATGCAGATATAGCCACAGTCACCCACACAGAATAAAGGCATGCCAAATATCATTTTAATCAGGATAACCTGCTTTTGCGACGTATTCGCATCGCTTTGCAAATTAAGGCACATTTTAAGGGCAAAAGTCGCATGGAAAGATGCTCTGTAATACTGAGTCACATGGCGCTCACGCGTTATTTGTAACACGTCTAATAGTGCATGTGTCAGGATTCTGCCTGGGATCGGCTGTTACTTACTGCAGCGTCGTCTTCCCCTCATTAGTGAGAGCAGTGAGACGTCAGGTGCAGCGGTAGGTGACTTGCTGAGTATTCTCCCCGGGGCCCAGGGGACTGTCAAACAATCCTCCATATCAGAGTTCCTGCGGCGATGGTCATGGGCTCAGCCATCTTGGCTGAATCACCTGATGGATCCTTATCCAGTGGTAGCTGTGCCAGTTCTCAGCTGACTTGCTCATCCAATGGACAGCTGCCTGGGGGTATAAAAAGGACTCCAGGTGAATAGGAAATTGCCTGAGCAACTTCGTTATTCCCAGATGGTTGCTGTTTGCTTCGTCCAGGCTTCACATGCAATCTTCCAGAGACTCTTCCCAGTGGTTTTTCCAGTATAAGCTCTGTACATCTCCAATGTACTGAGTCCTAGTGATTATTTACAAAGTGCCATATCCTTGTGCAGCAGTGTGATAGTACATTCTTGCCTGTTTGCTATTTACCGGTGTCATATCCTCGGGCATCGGTTTACAGACATTAAGTCATCCAAACTGGTGCTATCACCACTCTCCATCAGTGACTGCAGCATATCCTCACTTCCTTCCAGTACTAGCTGCACAACCTACTCCTCAGTGGATTCTCTCCCTCTGCTCTGCCTCAGCACCTCTTCAGGAAATATCTATATTGTGCTTCTCTGTACTAGTGGTACAGAGATTATATTTCCAGTAGGCCAAAGCGGTGTGTCTTTCTCTATTCCCAGTCGCATCAGATCCCTCACCTGGGGGCCGCAACCTGCTTGCCGGGTGCAGCTGGAACCCATATCCCGCTTGGTGGGGTCACTGGTGAACACCTCTTGGCAGGTTAGACTCCGCACTCTAGGTCAGGTCTCGCCAACATCCGATGCTTGTGGATGAGAAGACTGAACATCCAGGCCCCTTGCTCCTGACTCCTTCATTGACCCGGGACCACAACTTCCAGCCCCTCAGTAAGGGAGTCCAGGACGCTAAATGTGACAGCATGGAGGATAGATATATGTGGACACTACTGTATCTAACTAGTGTCTATCTATCAATGATCGAGCTACCTATCTATCTATGAGCTATCTTGAAACTAGACAATGGAGGCACACCGTCTAATCAAAAGATTCACATATTCCCAACATTAAGCCCAGGTGTTTGAAAAACCACCCCAAAGATTCTTGGTTGGGAAAGGTGAGTGGAATGCTGTTTGGGATTTTGACTAAAAAGCATGAGTTATGGAGTAAAACAGGGAGAGTGAACAGCTGAGATATACTGCACCCTGAGATAAACAGAATTACTGTGTATCTGACCCTTCCAAGTCACAGTGTCGCATAAGTAGAAGAGTCCATAGTAAATAGACATTTTTTTTAAGTATCAATGTATAGCAGGAACATATCATCGTGCCTCTGCAGGACTAGAACCAGTCTAGCCTGAGAATTATCGGTAATTAATAATCATTAATTACCTGTCATGGGTCTCCTCTTCCATTGGTTCATCTTTGATCGTTGCCATGAGTAGAAATGTGGAATCAAGGAGACCTCACAAAAGTCCAGCGATGTAGTTTGCTTAGATGTTGACCTCACATTTTGATTCATGGAAAAGGCCCACCTAGAAAAAAAAGATTGAGAGGCGCGATAACATGTTCTTGCTATACACTATACATGCAAATATATCTAAGTTGGGCCTGCCTATCCTTGTTGGTAAGGTGAATTTGCACTATACCTAGCTACCTAACTATCTATTTCTATATCTATCTATATATGGGCAATCTACAGATATGTTTACGTACACCTAGCCTCCCTACGCGTTAAACAGCCCTTGTAGATGCGTTACACCGTGGCATGAATTGGTACAGCTGAGCATCTTTTTGTGAAACGTTTTCCCATAAACTGCATTTTATACGCAACGTGATGCAAATAGGATGGACAAGAAGCTTATGCTGATTAAAAAGATATGCGGCAAGCCTACAGTATGTTCTGTGTGCGACTGTGGCTATATCTGCATGCAAAATGCTATGTTACAGTGTCAGCGGCTGTGACACTGTAAAGTTGCATATCGCATGCAGATACAGCTCAGTCACACACAGATTATACAGTAGGCATGCCGTATATCATTTTATTCAGTATAAGCTGCATTTGCATCCTATTTGTATCGCTTTGCAAATAAGACACATTTTAATGGAAAAAGTAATCTGGAAAGATGTTCTGTGCTACAGAGTCACATTATACTCACCCATTATTTTGAACACATCTCAAAGCACATGGAGGATAGATGTATGTGGACGCATCTTTTATCTAATTGTTTATTACTATTTATTACCAGTTTTTTACATAGCGCACATATATTCTGCAGTGCTTTACAGAGAATATTTGGCCATTCACTTTAGTCCCTGCCCCAGTGGAGCTTAAAGTCTACATTCCCTACCACATGCTCACACAACTAACAACACATGAGAATATTTGGCCATTCACTTTAGTCCCTGCCCCAGTGGAGCTTACAGTCTACATTCCCTACCACGTGCTCACACAACTAACAACACATGCAACGCAAGACATGATAATTAGAAACACAGCAAAAGACGAGTCATAAGTACCAAAGAACTAGTGTCTGCCTATCTATCTATCTATATAACTCTATAACTATCTATATATGGGTAATCTACAGATGTGTTCACATACACCTAGCCTCTCTGCGCATTAAACAGCCCTTCTAGTAGAGTTATACCGTGGCACAACACAACAGAACTGAGCATCTTTCCGTGCAACTTTTCCCCTTAAAATGTGTCTTATTTGCAAATCTATGCAAAATAGGATGGACAAGCAGTTTATGCTGATTAAAATGATATGTGGCATGCCTATGTTCTGTGTGCGACTGTGGATATATCTACATGCAAAATGCTATGTTACAGTGTCAGCGGCTGTGACACTATAAAGTTACATTTTGCATGCAGATATAGCCACAGTCACCCACATAGAATAAAGGCATGCCAAATATCATTTTAATCAGGATAACCTGCTTTTGCGACGTATTCGCATCACTTTGCAAATTAAGGCACATTTTAAGGGCAAAAGTCGCATGGAAAGATGCTCTGTAATACTGAGTCACATGGCGCTCACGCGTTATTTGTAACACGTCTAATAGCGCATGTGTCAGGATTCTGCCTGGGATCGGCTGTTACTTACCGCAGCGTCATCTTCCCCTCATTAGTGAGAGCAGTGAGACGTCAGGTGCAGCGGTAGGTGACTTGCTGAGTATTCTCCCCGGGGCCCAGGGGACTGTCAAACAATCCTCCATATCGGAGTTCCTGCGGCGATGGTCATGGGCTCAGCCATCTTGGCTGAATCACCTGATGGATCCTTATCCAGTGGTAGCTGTGCCAGTTCTCAGCTGACTTGCTCATCCAATGGACAGCTGCCTGGGGGTATAAAAAGGACTCCAGATGAATAGGAAATTGCCTGAGCAACTTCGTTATTCCCAGATGGTTGCTGTTTGCTTCGTCCAGGCTTCACATGCAATCTTCCAGAGACTCTTCCCAGTGGTATTTCCAGTATAAGCTCTGTACATCTCCAATGTACTGAGTCCTAGTGATTATTTACAAAGTGCCATATCCTTGTGCAGCAGTGTGATAGTACATTCTTGCCTGTTTGCTATTTACCGGTGTCATATCCTCGGGCATCGGTTTACAGACATTAAGTCATCCAAACTGGTGCTATCACCACTCTCCATCAGTGACTGCAGCATATCCTCACTTCCTTCCAGTACTAGCTGCACAACCTACTCCTCAGTGGATTCTCTCCCTCTGCTCTGCCTCAGCACCTCTTCAGGAAACATCTCTATTGTGCTTCTCTGTACTAGTGGTACAGAGATTATATTTCCAGTAGGCCAAAGTGGTGTGTCTTTCTCTATTCCCAGTCGCATCGGATCCCTCACCTGGGGGCCGCGACCTGCTTGCCGGGTGCAGCTGGAACCCATATCCCGCTTGGTGGGGTCACTGGTGAACACCTCCCAGCAGGTTAGACTCCGCACCCTAGGTCAGGTCTCGCCAACATCCGATCCTTGTGGACAAGAAGACTGAACATCCAGGCCCCTCGCTCCTGACTCCTTCATTGACCCGGGACCACAACTTCCAGCCCCTCAGTAGGGGAGTCCAGGACGCTAAATGTGACAGCATGGAGGATAGATATATGTGGACACATCTGTATCTAAATAGCATCTATCTATCAATGATCGAGCTACCTATCTATCTATGAGCTATCTTGAAATTAGACAATGGAGGCACACCTTCTATTCAAAAGATTCACATATTCCCAACATTAAGCCCAGGTGTTTGAAAAACCACCCCAAAGATTCTTGGTTGGGAAAGGTGAGTGTAATGCTGTTTGGGATTTTGACTAAAAAGCATGAGTTATAGGGTAAAACAGGGAGAGTGAACAGCTGAGATATACTGCACCCTGAGATAAACAGAATTACTGTGTATCTGACCCTACCAAGTCACAGTGTCGCATAAGTAGAAGAGTCCATAGTAAATAGACATTTTTTTAAGTATCAATGTATAGCAGGAACATATCATCGTGCCTCTGCAGGTCTAGAACCAGTCTAGCCTGAGAATTATCGGTAATTAATAATCATCAATTACCTGTAATGGGTCTCCTCTTCCATTGGTTCATCTTTGATCGTTGCCATGAGCAGAAATGTGGAATCAAGGAGACCTCACAAAAGTCCAGCGATGTAGTTTGCTTAGATGTTGACCTCACATTTTGATTCATGGAAAAGGCCCACCTAGAAAAAAAAGATTGAGAGGTGCGATAACATGTTCTTGCTATACACTATACATGCAAATATATCTAAGTTGGGCCTGCCTATCCTTGTTGGCAAGGTGAATTTGCACTATACCTAGCTACCTAACTATCTATTTCTATATCTATCTATATATGGGCAATCTACAGATGTGTTTACATACACCTAGCCTCCCTATGCGTTAAACAGCCCTTGTAGATGCGTTACACTGTGGCATGAATCGGTACAGCTGAGCATCTTTTTGTGAAACATTTTCCCATAAACTGCATTTTATATGCAAAGTGATGCAAATAGGATGGACAAGCAGCTTATGCTGATTAAAAAGATATGCGGCAAGCCTACAGTATGTTCTGTGTGCGACTGTGGCTATATCTGCATGCAAAATGCTATGTTACAGTGTCAGTGGCTGTGACACTGTAAAGTTGCATATCGCATGCAGATACAGCTCAGTCGCACACAGATTATACAGTAGGCATGCCGTATATCAATTTATTCAGTAAAAGCTGCATTTGCATCCTATTTGCATCGCTTTGCAAATAAGACACATTTTAATGGAAAACGTAATCTGGAAAGATGCTCTGTGCTACAGAGTCACATTGTACTCACCCATTATTTTGAACACATCTCAAAGCACATGGAGGAAAGATGTATGTGGACGCATCTTTTATCTAATTGTTTATTACTATTTATTACCAGTTTTTTACATAGCGCACATATATTCTGCAGTACTTTACAGAGAATATTTGGCCATTCACTTCAGTCCCTGCCCCAGTGGAGCTTATAGCCTACATTCCCTACCACATGCTCACACAACTAACAACACATGAGAATATTTGGCCATTCACTTTAGTCCCTGCCCCAGTGGAGCTTACAGTCTACATTCCCTACCACGTGCTCACACAACTAACAACACATGCAACGCAAGACAAGATAATTAGAAACACAGCAAAAGACGAGTCATAAGTACCAAAGAACTAGTGTCTGCCTATCTATCTATCTATCTATCTATCTATCTATATATCTCTATAACTATCTATATATGGGTAATCTACAGATGTGTTCACATACACCTAGCCTCTCTGCGCATTAAACAGCCCTTCTAGTAGAGTTATACCGTGGCACGACACAACAGAACTGAGCATCTTTCCGTGCAACTTTTCCCCTTAAAATGTGTCTTATTTGCAAATCTATGCAAAATAGGATGGACAAGCAGTTTATGCTGATTAAAATGATATGTGGCATGCCTATGTTCTGTGTGCGACTGTGGATATATCTACATGCAAAATGCTACGTTACAGTGTCAGCGGCTGTGACACTATAAAGTTGCATTTTGCATGCAGATATAGCCACAGTCACCCACACAGAATAAAGGCATGCCAAATATCATTTTAATCAGGATAACCTGCTTTTGCGACGTATTCGCATCGCTTTGCAAATTAAGGCACATTTTAAGGGCAAAAGTCGCATGGAAAGATGCTCTGTAATACTGAGTCACATGGCGCTCACGCGTTATTTGTAACACGTCTAATAGTGCATGTGTCAGGATTCTGCCTGGGATCGGCTGTTACTTACTGCAGCGTTGTCTTCCCCTCATTAGTGAGAGCAGTGAGACGTCAGGTGCAGCGGTAGGTGACTTGCTGAGTATTCTCCCCGGGGCCCAGGGGACTGTCAAACAATCCTCCATATCAGAGTTCCTGCGGCGATGGTCATGGGCTCAGCCATCTTGGCTGAATCACCTGATGGATCCTTATCCAGTGGTAGCTGTGCCAGTTCTCAGCTGACTTGCTCATCCAATGGACAGCTGCCTGGGGGTATAAAAAGGACTCCAGGTGAATAGGAAATTGCCTGAGCAACTTCGTTATTCCCAGATGGTTGCTGTTTGCTTCGTCCAGGCTTCACATGCAATCTTCCAGAGACTCATCCCAGTGGTATTTCCAGTATAAGCTCTGTACATCTCCAATGTACTGAGTCCTAGTGATTATTTACAAAGTGCCATATCCTTGTGCAGCAGTGTGATAGTACATTCTTGCCTGTTTGCTATTTACCGGTGTCATATCCTCGGGTATCGGTTTACAGACATTAAGTCATCCAAACTGGTGCTATCACCACTCTCCATCAGTGACTGCAGCATATCCTCACTTCCTTCCAGTACTAGCTGCACAACCTACTCCTCAGTGGATTCTCTCCCTCTGCTCTGCCTCAGCACCTCTTCAGGAAATATCTCTATTGTGCTTCTCTGTACTAGTGGTACAGAGATTATATTTCCAGTAGGCCAAAGCGGTGTGTCTTTCTCTATTCCCAGTCGCATCAGATCCCTCACCTGGGGGCCGCAACCTGCTTGCCGGGTGCAGCTGGAACCCATATCCCGCTTGGTGGGGTCACTGGTGAACACCTCTTGGCAGGTTAGACTCCGCACTCTAGGTCAGGTCTCGCCAACATCCGATGCTTGTGGATGAGAAGACTGAACATCCAGGCCCCTTGCTCCTGACTCCTTCATTGACCCGGGACCACAACTTCCAGCCCCTCAGTAGGGGAGTCCAGGACGCTAAATGTGACAGCATGGAGGATAGATATATGTGGACACTACTGTATCTAACTAGTGTCTATCTATCAATGATCAAGCTACCTATCTATCTATGAGCTATCTTGAAACTAGACAATGGAGGCACACCGTCTAATCAAAAGATACACATATTCCCAACATTAAGCCCAGGTGTTTGAAAAACCACCCCAAAGATTCTTGGTTGGGAAAGGTGAGTGTAATGCTGTTTGGGATTTTGACTAAAAAGCATGAGTTATGGAGTAAAACAGGGAGAGTGAACAGCTGAGATATACTGCACCCTGAGATAAACAGAATTACTGTGTATCTGACCCTACCAAGTCACAGTGTCGCATAAGTAGAAGAGTCCATAGTAAATAGACATTTTTTTTAAGTATCAATGTATAGCAGGAACATATCATCGTGCCTCTGCAGGACTAGAACCAGTCTAGCCTGAGAATTATCGGTAATTAATAATCATTAATTACCTGTCATGGGTCTCCTCTTCCATTGGTTCATCTTTGATCGTTGCCATGAGTAGAAATGTGGAATCAAGGAGACCTCACAAAAGTCCAGCGATGTAGTTTGCTTAGATGTTGACCTCACATTTTGATTCATGGAAAAGGCCCACCTAGAAAAAAAAGATTGAGAGGCGCGATAACATGTTCTTGCTATACACTATACATGCAAATATATCTAAGTTGGGCCTGCCTATCCTTGTTGGTAAGGTGAATTTGCACTATACCTAGCTACCTAACTATCTATTTCTATATCTATCTATATATGGGCAATCTACAGATATGTTTACGTACACCTAGCCTCCCTACGCGTTAAACAGCCCTTGTAGATGCGTTACACCGTGGCATGAATTGGTACAGCTGAGCATCTTTTTGTGAAACGTTTTCCCATAAACTGCATTTTATACGCAACGTGATGCAAATAGGATGGACAAGAAGCTTATGCTGATTAAAAAGATATGAGGCAAGCCTACAGTATGTTCTGTGTGCGACTGTGGCTATATCTGCATGCAAAATGCTATGTTACAGTGTCAGCGGCTGTGACACTGTAAAGTTGCATATCGCATGCAGATACAGCTCAGTCACACACAGATTATACAGTAGGCATGCCGTATATCATTTTATTCAGTATAAGCTGCATTTGCATCCTATTTGCATCGCTTTGCAAATAAGACACATTTTAATGGAAAAAGTAATCTGGAAAGATGTTCTGTGCTACAGAGTCACATTATACTCACCCATTATTTTGAACACATCTCAAAGCACATGGAGGATAGATGTATGTGGACGCATCTTTTATCTAATTGTTTATTACTATTTATTACCAGTTTTTTACATAGCGCACATATATTCTGCAGTGCTTTACAGAGAATATATGGCCATTCACTTTAGTCCCTGCCCCAGTGGAGCTTAAAGTCTACATTCCCTACCACATGCTCACACAACTAACAACACATGAGAATATTTGGCCATTCACTTTAGTCCCTGCCCCAGTGGAGCTTACAGTCTACATTCCCTACCACGTGCTCACACAACTAACAACACATGCAACGCAAGACATGATAATTAGAAACACAGCAAAAGACGAGTCATAAGTACCAAAGAACTAGTGTCTGCCTATCTATCTATCTATATAACTCTATAACTATCTATATATGGGTAATCTACAGATGTGTTCACATACACCTAGCCTCTCTGCGCATTAAACAGCCCTTCTAGTAGAGTTATACCGTGGCACGACACAACAGAACTGAGCATCTTTCCGTGCAACTTTTCCCCTTAAAATGTGTCTTATTTGCAAATCTATGCAAAATAGGATGGACAAGCAGTTTATGCTGATTAAAATGATATGTGGCATGCCTATGTTCTGTGTGCGACTGTGGATATATCTACATGCAAAATGCTATGTTACAGTGTCAGCGGCTGTGACACTATAAAGTTACATTTTGCATGCAGATATAGCCACAGTCACCCACATAGAATAAAGGCATGCCAAATATCATTTTAATCAGGATAACCTGCTTTTGCGACGTATTCGCATCACTTTGCAAATTAAGGCACATTTTAAGGGCAAAAGTCGCATGGAAAGATGCTCTGTAATACTGAGTCACATGGCGCTCACGCGTTATTTGTAACACGTCTAATAGCGCATGTGTCAGGATTCTGCCTGGGATCGGCTGTTACTTACCGCAGCGTCATCTTCCCCTCATTAGTGAGAGCAGTGAGACGTCAGGTGCAGCGGTAGGTGACTTGCTGAGTATTCTCCCCGGGGCCCAGGGGACTGTCAAACAATCCTCCATATCGGAGTTCCTGCGGCGATGGTCATGGGCTCAGCCATCTTGGCTGAATCACCTGATGGATCCTTATCCAGTGGTAGCTGTGCCAGTTCTCAGCTGACTTGCTCATCCAATGGACAGCTGCCTGGGGGTATAAAAAGGACTCCAGGTGAATAGGAAATTGCCTGAGCAACTTCGTTATTCCCAGATGGTTGCTGTTTGCTTCGTCCAGGCTTCACATGCAATCTTCCAGAGACTCTTCCCAGTGGTATTTCCAGTATAAGCTCTGTACATCTCCAATGTACTGAGTCCTAGTGATTATTTACAAAGTGCCATATCCTTGTGCAACAGTGTGATAGTACATTCTTGCCTGTTTGCTATTTACCAGTGTCATATCCTCGGGCATCAGTTTACAGACATTAAGTCATCCAAACTGGTGCTATCACCACTCTCCATCAGTGACTGCAGCATATCCTCACTTCCTTCCAGTACTAGCTGCACAACCTACTCCTCAGTGGATTCTCTCCCTCTGCTCTGCCTCAGCACCTCTTCAGGAAACATCTCTATTGTGCTTCTCTGTACTAGTGGTACAGAGAGTATAATTCCAGTAGGCCAAAGTGGTGTGTCTTTCTCTATTCCCAGTCGCATCGGATCCCTCACCTGGGGGCCGCAACCTGCTTGCCGGGTGCAGCTGGAACCCATATCCCGCTTGGTGGGGTCACTGGTGAACACCTCCCAGCAGGTTAGACTCCGCACCCTAGGTCAGGTCTCGCCAACATCCGATCCTTGTGGACAAGAAGACTGAACATCCAGGCCCCTCGCTCCTGACTCCTTCATTGACCCGGGACCACAACTTCCAGCCCCTCAGTAGGGGAGTCCAGGACGCTAAACGTGACAGCATGGAGGATAGATATATGTGGACACATCTGTATCTAAATAGCGTCTATCTATCAATGATCGAGCTACCTATCTATCTATGAGCTATCTTGAAATTAGACAATGGAGGCACACCTTCTATTCAAAAGATTCACATATTCCCAACATTAAGCCCAGGTGTTTGAAAAACCACCCCAAAGATTCTTGGTTGGGAAAGGTGAGTGTAATGCTGTTTGGGATTTTGACTAAAAACCATGAGTTATAGGGTAAAACAGGGAGAGTGAACAGCTGAGATATACTGCACCCTGAGATAAACAGAATTACTGTGTATCTGACCCTACCAAGTCACAGTGTCGCATAAGTAGAAGAGTTCATAGTAAATAGAAATTTTTTTAAGTATCAATGTATATCAGGAACATATCATCGTGCCTCTGCAGGTCTAGAACCAGTCTAGCCTGAGAATTATCGGTAATTAATAATCATTAATTACCTGTCATGGGTCTCCTCTTCCATTGGTTCATCTTTGATCGTTGCCATGAGCAGAAATGTGGAATCAAGGAGACCTCACAAAAGTCCAGCGATGTAGTTTGCTTAGATGTTGACCTCACATTTTGATTCATGGAAAAGGCCCACCTAGAAAAAAAAGATTGAGAGGCGCGATAACATGTTCTTGCTATACACTATACATGCAAATATATCTAAGTTGGGCCTGCCTATCCTTGTTGGCAAGGTGAATTTGCACTATACCTAGCTACCTAACTATCTATTTCTATATCTATCTATATATGGGCAATCTACAGATGTGTTTACATACACCTAGCCTCCCTATGCGTTAAACAGCCCTTGTAGATGCGTTACACTGTGGCATGAATCGGTACAGCTGAGCATCTTTTTGTGAAACATTTTCTGATAAACTGCATTTTATACGCAAAGTGATGCAAATAGGATGGACAAGCAGCTTATGCTGATTAAAAAGATATGCGGCAAGCCTACAGTATGTTCTGTGTGCGACTGTGGCTATATCTGCATGCAAAATGCTATGTTACAGTGTCAGTGGCTGTGACACTGTAAAGTTGCATATCGCATGCAGATACAGCTCAGTCGCACACAGATTATACAGTAGGCATGCCGTATATCAATTTATTCAGTAAAAGCTGCATTTGCGTCCTATTTGCATTGCTTTGCAAATAAGACACATTTTAATGGAAAACGTAATCTGGAAAGATGCTCTGTGCTACAGAGTCACATTGTACTCACCCATTATTTTGAACACATCTCAAAGCACATGGAGGATAGATGTATGTGGACGCATCTTTTATCTAATTGTTTATTACTATTTATTACCAGTTTTTTACATAGCGCACATATATTCGCAGTGCTTTACAGAGAATATTTGGCCATTCACTTTAGTCCCTGCCCCAGTGGAGCTTAAAGTCTACATTCCCTACCACATGCTCACACAACTAACAACACATGAGAATATTTGGCCATTCACTTTAGTCCCTGCCCCAGTGGAGCTTACAGTCTACATTCCCTACCACATGCTCACACAACTAACAACACATGTAACGCAAGACATGATAATTAGAAACACAGCAAAAGATGAGTCATAAGTACCAAAGAACTAGTGTCTGCCATCTATCTATCTATCTATCTATCTATCTATATATCTCTATAACTATCTATATATGGGTAATCTACAGATGTGTTCACATACACCTAGCCTCTCTGCGCATTAAACAGCCCTTCTAGTAGAGTTATACCGTGGCATGACACAACAGAACTGAGCATCTTTCCGTGCAACTTTTCCCCTTAAAATGTGTCTTATTTGCAAATCTATGCAAAATAGGATGGACAAGCAGTTTATGCTGATTAAAATGATATGTGGCATGCCTATGTTCTGTGTGCGACTGTGGATATATCTACATGCAAAATGCTATGTTACAGTGTCAGCGGCTGTGACACTATAAAGTTACATTTTGCATGCAGATATAGCCACAGTCACCCACATAGAATAAAGGCATGCCAAATATCATTTTAATCAGGATAACCTGCTTTTGCGACGTATTCGCATCACTTTGCAAATGAAGGCACATTTTAAGGGCAAAAGTCGCATGGAAAGATGCTCTGTAATACTGAGTCACATGGCGCTCATGCGTTTTTTGTAACACGTCTAATAGCGCATGTGTCAGGATTCTGCCTGGGATCGGCTGTTACTTACCGCAGCGTCGTCTTCCCCTCATTAGTGAGAGCAGTGAGACGTCAGGTGCAGCGGTAGGTGACTTGCTGAGTATTCTCCCCGGGGCCCAGGGGACTGTCAAACAATCCTCCATATCGGAGTTCCTGCGGCGATGGTCATGGGCTCAGCCATCTTGGCTGAATCACCTGATGGATCCTTATCCAGTGGTAGCTGTGCCAGTTCTCAGCTGACTTGCTCATCCAATGGACAGCTGCCTGGGGGTATAAAAAGGACTCCAGGTGAATAGGAAATTGCCTGAGCAACTTCGTTATTCCCAGATGGTTGCTGTTTGCTTCGTCCAGGCTTCACATGCAATCTTCCAGAGACTCTTCCCAGTGGTATTTCCAGTATAAGCTCTGTACATCTCCAATGTACTGAGTCCTAGTGATTATTTACAAAGTGCCATATCCTTGTGCAACAGTGTGATAGTACATTCTTGCCTGTTTGCTATTTACCGGTGTCATGTCCTCGGGCATCGGTTTACAGACATTAAGTCATCCAAACTGGTGCTATCACCACTCTCCATCAGTGACTGCAGCATATCCTCACTTCCTTCCAGTACTAGCTGCACAACCTACTCCTCAGTGGATTCTCTCCCTCTGCTCTGCCTCAGCACCTCTTCAGGAAACATCTCTATTGTGCTTCTCTGTACAAGTGGTACAGAGATTATATTTCCAGTAGGCCAAAGTGGTGTGTCTTTCTCTATTCGCAGTCGCATCGGATCCCTCACCTGGGGGCCGTGACCTGCTTGCCGGGTGCAGCTGGAACCCATATCCCGCTTGGTGGGGTCACTGGTGAACACCTCCCAGCAGGTTAGACTCCGCACCCTAGGTCAGGTCTCGCCAACATCCGATCCTTGTGGACAAGAAGACTGAACATCCAGGCCCCTCGCTGCTGACTCCTTCATTGACCCAGGACCACAACTTCCAGCCCCTCAGTAGGGGAGTCCAGGACGCTAAACGTGACAGCATGGAGGATAGATATATGTGGACACATCTGTATCTAAATAGCGTCTATCTATCAATGATCGAGCTACCTATCTATCTATGAGCTATCTTGAAATTAGACAATGGAGGCACACCTTCTATTCAAAAGATTCACATATTCCCAACATTAAGCCCAGGTGTTTGAAAAACCACCCCAAAGATTCTTGGTTGGGAAAGGTGAGTGTAATGCTGTTTGGGATTTTGACTAAAAAGCATGAGTTATAGGGTAAAACAGGGAGAGTGAACAGCTGAGATATACTGCACCCTGAGATAAACAGAATTACTGTGTATCTGACCCTACCAAGTCACAGTGTCGCATAAGTAGAAGAGTCCATAGTAAATAGACATTTTTTTAAGTATCAATGTATATCAGGAACATATCATCGTGCCTCTGCAGGTCTAGAACCAGTCTAGCCTGAGAATTATCGGTAATTAATAATCATTAATTACCTGTCATGGGTCTCCTCTTCCATTGGTTCATCTTTGATCGTTGCCATGAGCAGAAATGTGGAATCAAGGAGACCTCACAAAAGTCCAGCGATGTAGTTTGCTTAGCTGTTGACCTCACATTTTGATTCATGGAAAAGGCCCACCTAGAAAAAAAAGATTGAGAGGCACGATAACATGTTCTTGCTATACACTATACATGCAAATATATCTAAGTTGGGCCTGCCTATCCTTGTTGGCAAGGTGAATTTGCACTATACCTAGCTACCTAACTATCTATTTCTATATCTATCTATATATGGGCAATCTACAGATGTGTTTACATACACCTAGCCTCCCTATGCGTTAAACAGCCCTTGTAGATGCGTTACACTGTGGCATGAATCGGTACAGCTGAGCATCTTTTTGTGAAACATTTTCCCATAAACTGCATTTTATACGCAAAGTGATGCAAATAGGATGGACAAGCAGCTTATGCTGATTAAAAAGATATGCGGCAAGCCTACAGTATGTTCTGTGTGCGACTGTGGCTATATCTGCATGCAAAATGCTATGTTACAGTGTCAGTGGCTGTGACACTGTAAAGTTGCATATCGCATGCAGATACAGCTCAGTCGCACACAGATTATACAGTAGGCATGCCGTATATCAATTTATTCAGTAAAAGCTGCATTTGCGTCCTATTTGCATCGCTTTGCAAATAAGACACATTTTAATGGAAAACGTAATCTGGAAAGATGCTCTGTGCTACAGGGTCACATTGTACTCACCCATTATTTTGAACACATCTCAAAGCACATGAAGGATAGATGTATGTGGACGCATCTTTTATCTAATTGTTTATTACTATTTATTACCAGTTTTTTACATAGCGCACATATATTCTGCAGTGCTTTACAGAGAATATTTGGCCATTCACTTTAGTCCCTGCCCCAGTGGAGCTTAAAGTCTACATTCCCTACCACATGCTCACACAACTAACAACACATGAGAATATTTGGCCATTCACTTTAGTCCCTGCCCCAGTGGAGCTTACAGTCTACATTTCCTACCACATGCTCACACAACTAACAACACATGCAACGCAAGACATGATAATTAGAAACACAGCAAAAGACGAGTCATAAGTACCAAAGAACTAGTGTCTGCCTATCTATCTATCTATATATCTCTATAACTATCTATATATGGGTAATCTACAGATGTGTCCACATACACCTTGCCTCTCTGCGCATTAAACAGCCCTTCTAGTAGAGTTATACCGTGGCACGACACAACAGAACTGAGCATCTTTCCGTGCAACTTTTCCCCTTAAAATGTGTCTTATTTGCAAATCTATGCAAAATAGGATGGACAAGCAGTTTATGCTGATTAAAATGATATGTGGCATGCCTATGTTCTGTGTGCGACTGTGGATATATCTACATGCAAAATGCTATGTTACAGTGTCAGCGGCTGTGACACTATAAAGTTACATTTTGCATGCAGATATATCCACAGTCACCCACATAGAATAAAGGCATGCCAAATATCATTTTAATCAGGATAACCTGCTTTTGCGACGTATTCGCATCACTTTGCAAATTAAGGCACATTTTAAGGGCAAAAGTCGCATGGAAAGATGCTCTGTAATACTGAGTCACATGGCGCTCACGCGTTATTTGTAACACGTCTAATAGCGCATGTGTCAGGATTCTGCCTGGGATCGGCTGTTACTTACCGCAGCGTCATCTTCCCCTCATTAGTGAGAGCAGTGAGACGTCAGGTGCAGCGGTAGGTGACTTGCTGAGTATTCTCCCCGGGGCCCAGGGGACTGTCAAACAATCCTCCATATCGGAGTTCCTGCGGCGATGGTCATGGGCTCAGCCATCTTGGCTGAATCACCTGATGGATCCTTATCCAGTGGTAGCTGTGCCAGTTCTCAGCTGACTTGCTCATCCAATGGACAGCTGCCTGGGGGTATAAAAAGGACTCCAGGTGAATAGGAAATTGCCTGAGCAACTTCGTTATTCCCAGATGGTTGCTGTTTGCTTCGTCCAGGCTTCACATGCAATCTTCCAGAGACTCTTCCCAGTGGTATTTCCAGTATAAGCTCTGTACATCTCCAATGTACTGAGTCCTAGTGATTATTTACAAAGTGCCATATCCTTGTGCAACAGTGTGATAGTACATTCTTGCCTGTTTGCTATTTACCAGTGTCATATCCTCGGGCATCGGTTTACAGACATTAAGTCATCCAAACTGGTGCTATCACCACTCTCCATCAGTGACTGCAGCATATCCTCACTTCCTTCCAGTACTAGCTGCACAACCTACTCCTCAGTGGATTCTCTCCCTCTGCTCTGCCTCAGCACCTCTTCAGGAAACATCTCTATTGTGCTTCTCTGTACTAGTGGTACAGAGATTATATTTCCAGTAGGCCAAAGTGGTGTGTCTTTCTCTATTCCCAGTCGCATCGGATCCCTCACCTGGGGGCCGCGACCTGCTTGCCGGGTGCAGCTGGAACCCATATCCCGCTTGGTGGGGTCACTGGTGAACACCTCCCAGCAGGTTAGACTCCGCACCCTAGGTCAGGTCTCGCCAACATCCGATCCTTGTGGACAAGAAGACTGAACATCCAGGCCCCTCGCTCCTGACTCCTTCATTGACCCGGGACCACAACTTCCAGCCCCTCAGTAGGGGAGTCCAGGACGCTAAACGTGACAGCATGGAGGATAGATATATGTGGACACATCTGTATCTAAATAGCGTCTATCTATCAATGATCGAGCTACCTATCTATCTATGAGCTATCTTGAAATTAGACAATGGAGGCACACCTTCTATTCAAAAGATTCACATATTCCCAACATTAAGCCCAGGTGTTTGAAAAACCACCCCAAAGATTCTTGGTTGGGAAAGGTGAGTGTAATGCTGTTTGGGATTTTGACTAAAAAGCATGAGTTATAGGGTAAAACAGGGAGAGTGAACAGCTGAGATATACTGCACCCTGAGATAAACAGAATTACTGTGTATCTGACCCTACCAAGTCACAGTGTCGCATAAGTAGAAGAGTCCATAGTAAATAGACATTTTTTTAAGTATCAATGTATATCAGGAACATATCATCGTGCCTCTGCAGGTCTAGAACCAGTCTAGCCTGAGAATTATCGGTAATTAATAATCATTAATTACCTGTCATGGGTCTCCTCTTCCATTGGTTCATCTTTGATCGTTGCCATGAGCAGAAATGTGGAATCAAGGAGACCTCACAAAAGTCCAGCGATGTAGTTTGCTTAGATGTTGACCTCACATTTTGATTCATGGAAAAGGCCCACCTAGAAAAAAAAGATTGAGAGGCGCGATAACATGTTCTTGCTATACACTATACATGCAAATATATCTAAGTTGGGCCTGCCTATCCTTGTTGGCAAGGTGAATTTGCACTATACCTAGCTACCTAACTATCTATTTCTATATCTATCTATATATGGGCAATCTACAGATGTGTTTACATACACCTAGCCTCCCTATGCGTTAAACAGCCCTTGTAGATGCGTTACACTGTGGCATGAATCGGTACAGCTGAGCATCTTTTTGTGAAACATTTTCTGATAAACTGCATTTTATACGCAAAGTGATGCAAATAGGATGGACAAGCAGCTTATGCTGATTAAAAAGATATGCGGCAAGCCTACAGTATGTTCTGTGTGCGACTGTGGCTATATCTGCATGCAAAATGCTATGTTACAGTGTCAGTGGCTGTGACACTGTAAAGTTGCATATCGCATGCAGATACAGCTCAGTCGCACACAGATTATACAGTAGGCATGCCGTATATCAATTTATTCAGTAAAAGCTGCATTTGCGTCCTATTTGCATCGCTTTGCAAATAAGACACATTTTAATGGAAAACGTAATCTGGAAAGATGCTCTGTGCTACAGAGTCACATTGTACTCACCCATTATTTTGAACACATCTCAAAGCACATGGAGGATAGATGTATGTGGACGCATCTTTTATCTAATTGTTTATTACTATTTATTACCAGTTTTTTACATAGCGCACATATATTCGCAGTGCTTTACAGAGAATATTTGGCCATTCACTTTAGTCCCTGCCCCAGTGGAGCTTAAAGTCTACATTCCCTACCACATGCTCACACAACTAACAACACATGAGAATATTTGGCTATTCACTTTAGTCCCTGCCCCAGTGGAGCTTACAGTCTACATTCCCTACCACGTGCTCACACAACTAACAACACATGCAACGCAAGACATGATAATTAGAAACACAGCAAAAGACGAGTCATAAGTACCAAAGAACTAGTGTCTGCCATCTATCTATCTATATATCTCTATAACTATCTATATATGGGTAATCTACAGATGTGTCCACATACACCTTGCCTCTCTGCGCATTAAACAGCCCTTCTAGTAGAGTTATACCGTGGCATGACACAACAGAACTGAGCATCTTTCCGTACAACTTTTCCCCTTAAAATGTGTCTTATTTGCAAATCTATGCAAAATAGGATGGACAAGCAGTTTATGCTGATTAAAATGATATGTGGCATGCCTATGTTCTGTGTGCGACTGTGGATATATCTACATGCAAAATGCTATGTTACAGTGTCAGCGGCTGTGACACTATAAAGTTACATTTTGCATGCAGATATAGCCACAGTCACCCACATAGAATAAAGGCATGCCAAATATCATTTTAATCAGGATAACCTGCTTTTGCGACGTATTCGCATCACTTTGCAAATGAAGGCACATTTTAAGGGCAAAAGTCGCATGGAAAGATGCTCTGTAATACTGAGTCACATGGCGCTCACGCGTTATTTGTAACACGTCTAATAGCGCATGTGTCAGGATTCTGCCTGGGATCGGCTGTTACTTACCGCAGCGTCATCTTCCCCTCATTAGTGAGAGCAGTGAGACGTCAGGTGCAGCGGTAGGTGACTTGCTGAGTATTCTCCCCGGGGCCCAGGGGACTGTCAAACAATCCTCCATATCGGAGTTCCTGCGGCGATGGTCATGGGCTCAGCCATCTTGGCTGAATCACCTGATGGATCCTTATCCAGTGGTAGCTGTGCCAGTTCTCAGCTGACTTGCTCATCCAATGGACAGCTGCCTGGGGGTATAAAAAGGACTCCAGGTGAATAGGAAATTGCCTGAGCAACTTCGTTATTCCCAGATGGTTGCTGTTTGCTTCGTCCAGGCTTCACATGCAATCTTCCAGAGACTCTTCCCAGTGGTATTTCCAGTATAAGCTCTGTACATCTCCAATGTACTGAGTCCTAGTGATTATTTACAAAGTGCCATATCCTTGTGCAACAGTGTGATAGTACATTCTTGCCTGTTTGCTATTTACCAGTGTCATATCCTCGGGCATCGGTTTACAGACATTAAGTCATCCAAACTGGTGCTATCACCACTCTCCATCAGTGACTGCAGCATATCCTCACTTCCTTCCAGTACTAGCTGCACAACCTACTCCTCAGTGGATTCTCTCCCTCTGCTCTGCCTCAGCACCTCTTCAGGAAACATCTCTATTGTGCTTCTCTGTACTAGTGGTACAGAGATTATATTTCCAGTAGGCCAAAGTGGTGTGTCTTTCTCTATTCCCAGTCGCATCGGATCCCTCACCTGGGGGCCGCGACCTGCTTGCCGGGTGCAGCTGGAACCCATATCCCGCTTGGTGGGGTCACTGGTGAACACCTCCCAGCAGGTTAGACTCCGCACCCTAGGTCAGGTCTCGCCAACATCCGATCCTTGTGGACAAGAAGACTGAACATCCAGGCCCCTCGCTCCTGACTCCTTCATTGACCCGGGACCACAACTTCCAGCCCCTCAGTAGGGGAGTCCAGGACGCTAAACGTGACAGCATGGAGGATAGATATATGTGGACACATCTGTATCTAAATAGCGTCTATCTATCAATGATCGAGCTACCTATCTATCTATGAGCTATCTTGAAATTAGACAATGGAGGCACACCTTCTATTCAAAAGATTCACATATTCCCAACATTAAGCCCAGGTGTTTGAAAAACCACCCCAAAGATTCTTGGTTGGGAAAGGTGAGTGTAATGCTGTTTGGGATTTTGACTAAAAAGCATGAGTTATAGGGTAAAACAGGGAGAGTGAACAGCTGAGATATACTGCACCCTGAGATAAACAGAATTACTGTGTATCTGACCCTACCAAGTCACAGTGTCGCATAAGTAGAAGAGTCCATAGTAAATAGACATTTTTTTAAGTATCAATGTATATCAGGAACATATCATCGTGCCTCTGCAGGTCTAGAACCAGTCTAGCCTGAGAATTATCGGTAATTAATAATCATTAATTACCTGTCATGGGTCTCCTCTTCCATTGGTTCATCTTTGATCGTTGCCATGAGCAGAAATGTGGAATCAAGGAGACCTCACAAAAGTCCAGCGATGTAGTTTGCTTAGATGTTGACCTCACATTTTGATTCATGGAAAAGGCCCACCTAGAAAAAAAAGATTGAGAGGCGCGATAACATGTTCTTGCTATACACTATACATGCAAATATATCTAAGTTGGGCCTGCCTATCCTTGTTGGCAAGGTGAATTTGCACTATACCTAGCTACCTAACTATCTATTTCTATATCTATCTATATATGGGCAATCTACAGATGTGTTTACATACACCTAGCCTCCCTATGCGTTAAACAGCCCTTGTAGATGCGTTACACTGTGGCATGAATCGGTACAGCTGAGCATCTTTTTGTGAAACATTTTCTGATAAACTGCATTTTATACGCAAAGTGATGCAAATAGGATGGACAAGCAGCTTATGCTGATTAAAAAGATATGCGGCAAGCCTACAGTATGTTCTGTGTGCGACTGTGGCTATATCTGCATGCAAAATGCTATGTTACAGTGTCAGTGGCTGTGACACTGTAAAGTTGCATATCGCATGCAGATACAGCTCAGTCGCACACAGATTATACAGTAGGCATGCCGTATATCAATTTATTCAGTAAAAGCTGCATTTGCGTCCTATTTGCATCGCTTTGCAAATAAGACACATTTTAATGGAAAACGTAATCTGGAAAGATGCTCTGTGCTACAGAGTCACATTGTACTCACCCATTATTTTGAACACATCTCAAAGCACATGGAGGATAGATGTATGTGGACGCATCTTTTATCTAATTGTTTATTACTATTTATTACCAGTTTTTTACATAGCGCACATATATTCGCAGTGCTTTACAGAGAATATTTGGCCATTCACTTTAGTCCCTGCCCCAGTGGAGCTTAAAGTCTACATTCCCTACCACATGCTCACACAACTAACAACACATGAGAATATTTGGCTATTCACTTTAGTCCCTGCCCCAGTGGAGCTTACAGTCTACATTCCCTACCACGTGCTCACACAACTAACAACACATGCAACGCAAGACATGATAATTAGAAACACAGCAAAAGACGAGTCATAAGTACCAAAGAACTAGTGTCTGCCATCTATCTATCTATATATCTCTATAACTATCTATATATGGGTAATCTACTGATGTGTCCACATACACCTTGCCTCTCTGCGCATTAAACAGCCCTTCTAGTAGAGTTATACCGTGGCATGACACAACAGAACTGAGCATCTTTCCGTACAACTTTTCCCCTTAAAATGTGTCTTATTTGCAAATCTATGCAAAATAGGATGGACAAGCAGTTTATGCTGATTAAAATGATATGTGGCATGCCTATGTTCTGTGTGCGACTGTGGATATATCTACATGCAAAATGCTATGTTACAGTGTCAGCGGCTGTGACACTATAAAGTTACATTTTGCATGCAGATATAGCCACAGTCACCCACATAGAATAAAGGCATGCCAAATATCATTTTAATCAGGATAACCTGCTTTTGCGACGTATTCGCATCACTTTGCAAATGAAGGCACATTTTAAGGGCAAAAGTCGCATGGAAAGATGCTCTGTAATACTGAGTCACATGGCGCTCACGCGTTATTTGTAACATGTCTAATAGCGCATGTTTCAGGATTCTGCCTGGGATCGGCTGTTACTTACTGCAGCGTCGTCTTCCCCTCATTAGTGAGAGCAGTGAGACGTCAGGTGCAGCAGTAGGTGACTTGCTGAGTATTCTCCCCGGGGCCCAGGGGACTGTCAAACAATCCTCCATATCAGAGTTCCTGCGGCGATGGTCATGGGCTCAGCCATCTTGGCTGAATCACCTGATGGATCCTTATCCAGTGGTAGCTGTGCCAGTTCTCAGCTGACTTGCTCATCCAATGGACAGCTGCCTGGGTGTATAAAAAGGACTCCAGGTGAATAGGAAATTGCCTGAGCAACTTCGTTATTCCCAGATGGTTGCTGTTTGCTTCGTCCAGGCTTCACATGCAATCTTCCAGAGACTCTTCCCAGTGGTATTTCCAGTACAAGCTCTGTACATCTCCAATGTACTGAGTCCTAGTGATTATTTACAAAGTGCCATATCCTTGTGCAGCAGTGTGATAGTACATTCTTGCCTGTTTGCTATTTACCAGTGTCATATCCTCGGGCATCGGTTTAAAGACATTAAGTCATCCAAACTGGTGCTATCACCACTCTCCATCAGTGACTGCAGCATATCCTCACTTCCTTCCAGTACTAGCTGCACAACCTACTCCTCAGTGGATTCTCTCCCTCTGCTCTGCCTCAGCACCTCTTCAGGAAACATCTCTATTGTGCTTCTCTGTACTAGTGGTACAGAGATTACATTTCCAGTAGGCCAAAGTGGTGTGTCTTTCTCTATTCCCAGTCGCATCGGATCCCTCACCAGGGGGCCGCGACCTGCTTGCCGGGTGCAGCTGGAACCCATATCCCGCTTGGTGGGGTCACTGGTGAACACCTCCCAGCAGGTTAGACTCCGCACCCTAGGTCAGGTCTTGCCAACATCCAATCCTTGTGGACAAGAAGACTGAACATCCAGGCCCCTCACTGCTGACTCCTTCATTGACCCAGGACCACAACTTCCAGCCCCTCAGTAGGGGAGTCCAGGACGCTAAACGTGACAGCATGGAGGATAGATATATGTGGACACATCTGTATCTAAATAGCGTCTATCTATCAATGATCGAGCTACCTATCTATCTATGAGCTATCTTGAAATTAGACAATGGAGGCACACCTTCTATTCAAAAGATTCACATATTCCCAACATTAAGCCCAGGTGTTTGAAAAACCACCCCAAAGATTCTTGGTTGGGAAAGGTGAGTGTAATGCTGTTTGGGATTTTGACTAAAAAGCATGATTTATAGGGTAAAACAGGGAGAGTGAACAGCTGAGATATACTGCACCCTGAGATAAACAGAATTACTGTGTATCTGACCCTACCAAGTCACAGTGTCGCATAAGTAGAAGAGTCCATAGTAAATAGACATTTTTTTAAGTATCAATGTATATCAGGAACATATCATCGTGCCTCTGCAGGTCTAGAACCAGTCTAGCCTGAGAATTATTGGTAATTAATAATCATTAATTACCTGTCATGGGTCTCCTCTTCCATTGGTTCATCTTTGATCGTTGCCATGAGCAGAAATGTGGAATCAAGGAGACCTCACAAAAGTCCAGCGATGTAGTTTGCTTAGATGTTGACCTCACATTTTGATTCATGGAAAAGGCCCACCTAGAAAAAAAAGATTGAGAGGCATGATAACATGTTCTTGCTATACACTATACATGCACATATATCTAAGTTGGGCCTGCCTATCCTTGTTGGCAAGGTGAATTTGCACTATACCTAGCTACCTAACTATCTATTTCTATATCTATCTATATATGGGCAATCTACAGATGTGTTTACATACACCTAGCCTCCCTATGCGTTAAACAGCCCTTGTAGATGCGTTACACTGTGGCATGAATCGGTACAGCTGAGCATCTTTTTGTGAAACATTTTCCCATAAACTGCATTTTATACGCAAAGTGATGCAAATAGGATGGACAAGCAGCTTATGCTGATTAAAAAGATATGCGGCAAGCCTACAGTATGTTCTGTGTGCGACTGTGGCTATATCTGCATGCAAAATGCTATGTTACAGTGTCAGTGGCTGTGACACTGTAAAGTTGCATATCGCATGCAGATACAGCTCAGTCGCACACAGATTATACAGTAGGCATGCCGTATATCAATTTATTCAGTAAAAGCTGCATTTGCGTCCTATTTGCATCGCTTTGCAAATAAGACACATTTTAATGGAAAACGTAATCTGGAAAGATGCTCTGTGCTACAGGGTCACATTGTACTCACCCATTATTTTGAACACATCTCAAAGCACATGGAGGATAGATGTATGTGGACGCATCTTTTATCTAATTGTTTATTACTATTTATTACCAGTTTTTTACATAGCGCACATATATTCTGCAGTGCTTTACAGAGAATATTTGGCCATTCACTTTAGTCCCTGCCCCAGTGGAGCTTAAAGTCTACATTCCCTACCACATGCTCACACAACTAACAACACATGAGAATATTTGGCCATTCACTTTAGTCCCTGCCCCAGTGGAGCTTACAGTCTACATTTCCTACCACGTGCTCACACAACTAACAACACATGCAACGCAAGACATGATAATTAGAAACACAGCAAAAGACGAGTCATAAGTACCAAAGAACTAGTGTCTGCCTATCTATCTATCTATATATCTCTATAACTATCTATATATGGGTAATCTACAGATGTGTCCACATACACCTTGCCTCTCTGCGCATTAAACAGCCCTTCTAGTAGAGTTATACCGTGGCATGACACAACAGAACTGAGCATCTTTCCGTACAACTTTTCCCCTTAAAATGTGTCTTATTTGCAAATCTATGCAAAATAGGATGGACAAGCAGTTTATGCTGATTAAAATGATATGTGGCATGCCTATGTTCTGTGTGCGACTGTGGATATATCTACATGCAAAATGCTATGTTACAGTGTCAGCGGCTGTGACACTATAAAGTTACATTTTGCATGCAGATATAGCCACAGTCACCCACATAGAATAAAGGCATGCCAAATATCATTTTAATCAGGATAACCTGCTTTTGCGACGTATTCGCATCACTTTGCAAATGAAGGCACATTTTAAGGGCAAAAGTCACATGGAAAGATGCTCTGTAATACTGAGTCACATGGCGCTCACGCGTTATTTGTAACATGTCTAATAGCGCATGTTTCAGGATTCTGCCTGGGATCGGCTGTTACTTACTGCAGCGTCGTCTTCCCCTCATTAGTGAGAGCAGTGAGACGTCAGGTGCAGCAGTAGGTGACTTGCTGAGTATTCTCCCCGGGGCCCAGGGGACTGTCAAACAATCCTCCATATCAGAGTTCCTGCGGCGATGGTCATGGGCTCAGCCATCTTGGCTGAATCACCTGATGGATCCTTATCCAGTGGTAGCTGTGCCAGTTCTCAGCTGACTTGCTCATCCAATGGACAGCTGCCTGGGTGTATAAAAAGGACTCCAGGTGAATAGGAAATTGCCTGAGCAACTTCGTTATTCCCAGATGGTTGCTGTTTGCTTCGTCCAGGCTTCACATGCAATCTTCCAGAGACTCTTCCCAGTGGTATTTCCAGTACAAGCTCTGTACATCTCCAATGTACTGAGTCCTAGTGATTATTTACAAAGTGCCATATCCTTGTGCAGCAGTGTGATAGTACATTCTTGCCTGTTTGCTATTTACCGGTGTCATATCCTCGGGCATCGGTTTACAGACATTAAGTCATCCAAACTGGTGCTATCACCACTCTCCATCAGTGACTGCAGCATATCCTCACTTCCTTCCAGTACTAGCTGCACAACCTACTCCTCAGTGGATTCTCTCCCTCTGCTCTGCCTCAGCACCTCTTCAGGAAACATCTCTATTGTGCTTCTCTGTACTAGTGGTACAGAGATTACATTTCCAGTAGGCCAAAGTGGTGTGTCTTTCTCTATTCCCAGTTGCATCGGATCCCTCACCTGGGGGCCGCGACCTGCTTGCCGGGTGCAGCTGGAACCCATATCCCGCTTGGTGGGGTCACTGGTGAACACCTCCCGGCAGGTTAGACTCCGCACTCTAGGTCAGGTCTCGCCAACATCCGATGCTTGTGGACGAGAAGACTGAACATCCAGGCCCCTTGCTCCTGACTCCTTCATTGACCCGGGACCACAACTTCCAGCCCCTCAGTAAGGGAGTCCAGGATGCTAAACGTGACAGCATGGAGGATAGATATATGTGGACACTACTGTATCTAACTAGTGTCTATCTATCAATGATCGAGCTACCTATCTATCTATGAGCTATTATGAAACTAGACAATGGAGGCACACCTTCTAATCAAAAGATTCACATATTCCCAACATTAAGCCCAGGTGTTTGAAAAACCACCCCAAAGATTCTTGGTTGGGAAAGGTGAGTGTAATGCTGTTTGGGATTTTGACTAAAAAGCATGAGTTATGGAGTAAAACAGGGAGAGTGAACAGCTGAGATATACTGCACCCTGAAATAAACAGAATTACTGTGTATCTGACCCTACCAAGTCACAGTGTCGCATAAGTAGAAGAGTCCATAGCAAATAGACATTTTTTTAAGTATCAATGTATAGCAGGAACATATCATCGTGCCTCTTCAGGTCTAGAACCAGTCTAGCCTGAGAATTATTGGTAATTAATAATCATTAATTACCTGTCATGGGTCTCCTCTTCCATTGGTTCATCTTTGATCGTTGCCATGAGTAGAAATGTGGAATCAAGGAGACCTCACAAAAGTCCAGCGATGTAGTTTGCTTAGATGTTGACCTCACATTTTGATTCATGGAAAAGGCCCACCTAGAAAAAAAAGATTGAGAGGCGCGATAACATGTTCTTGCTATACACTATACATGCAAATATATCTAAGTTGGGCCTGCCAATCCTTGTTGGTAAGGTGAATTTGCACTATACCTAGCTACCTAACTATCTATTTCTATATCTATCTATATATGGGCAATCTACTGATATGTTTACATACACCTAGCCTCCCTACGCGTTAAACAGCCCTTGTAGATGCGTTACACCGTGGCATGAATTGGTACAGCTGAGCATCTTTTTGTGAAACATTTTCCCATAAACTGCATTTTATACGCAACGTGATGCAAATAGAATGGACAAGAAGCTTATGCTGATTAAAAAGATATGTGGCAAGCCTACAGTATGTTCTGTGTGCGACTGTGGCTATATCTGCATGCAAAATGCTATGTTACAGTGTCAGCGGCTGTGACACTGTAAAGTTGCATATCGCATGCAGATACAGCTCAGTCACACACAGATTATACAGTAGGCATGCCGTATATCATTTTATTCAGTATAAGCTGCATTTGCATCCTATTTGCATCGCTTTGCAAATAAGACACATTTTAATGGAAAAAGTAATCTGGAAAGATGCTCTGTGCTACAGAGTCACATTATACTCACCCATTATTTTGAACACATCTCAAAGCACATGGAGGATAGATGTATGTGGACGCATCTTTTATCTAATTGTTTATTACTATTTATTACCAGTTGTTTACATAGCACACATATATTCTGCAGTGCTTTACAGAGAATATTTGGCCATTCACTTTAGTCCCTGCCCCAGTGGAGCTTAAAGTCTACATTCCCTACCACATGCTCACACAACTAACAACACATGAGAATATTTGGCCATTCACTTTAGTCCCTGCCCCAGTGGAGCTTACAGTCTACATTCCCTACCACGTGCTCACACAACTAACAACACATGCAACGCAAGACATGATAATTAGAAACACAGCAAAAGACGAGTCATAAGTACCAAAGAACTAGTGTCTGCCTATCTATCTATCTATATATCTCTATAACTATCTATATATGGGTAATCTACAGATGTGTTCACATACACCTAGCCTCTCTGCGCATTAAACAGCCCTTCTAGTAGAGTTATACCGTGGCACGACACAACAGAACTGAGCATCTTTCCGTGCAACTTTTCCCCTTAAAATGTGTCTTATTTGCAAATCTATGCAAAATAGGATGGACAAGCATTTTATGCTGATTAAAATGATATGTGGCATGCCTATGTTCTGTGTGCGACTGTGGATATATCTACATGCAAAATGCTATGTTACAGTGTCAGCGGCTGTGACACAATAAAGTTATATTTTGCATGCAGATATAGCCACAGTCACCCACATAGAATAAAGGCATGCCAAATATCATTTTAATCAGGATAACCTGCTTTTGCGACGTATTCGCATCACTTTGCAAATGAAGGCACATTTTAAGGACAAAAATCGCATGGAAAGATGCTCTGTAATACTGAGTCACATGGCGCTCACGCGTTATTTGTAACACATCTAATAGCGCATGTGTCAGGATTCTGCCTGGGATCGGCTGTTACTTACCACAGCATCGTCTTCCCCTCATTAGTGAGAGCAGTGAGATGTCAGGTGCAGCGGTAGGTGACTTGCTGAGTATTCTCCCCGGGGCCCAGGGGACTGTCAAACAATCCTCAATATCGGAGTTCCTGTGGCGATGGTCATGGGCTCAGCCATCTTGGCTGAATCACCTGATGGATCCTTATCCAGTGGTAGCTGTGCCAGTTCTCAGCTGACTTGCTCATCCAATGGACAGCTGCCTGGGGGTATAAAAAGGACTCCAGGTGAACAGGAAATTGCCTGAGCAACTTCGTTATTCCCAGATGGTTGCTGTTTGCTTCGTCCAGGCTTCACATGCAATCTTCCAGAGACTCTTCCCAGTGGTATTTCCAGTATAAGCTCTGTGCATCTCCAATGTACTGAGTCCTAGTGATTATTTACAAAGTGCCATATCCTTGTGCAGCAGTGTGATAGTACATTCTTGCCTGTTTGCTATTTACCGGTGTCATATCCTCGGGCATCGGTTTACAGACATTAAGTCATCCAAACTGGTGCTATCACCACTCTCCTTCAGTGATTGCAGCATATCCTCACTTCCTTCCAGTACTAGCTGCACAACCTACTCCTCAGTGGATTCTCTCCCTCTGCTCTGCCTCAGCACCTCTTCAGGAAACATCTCTATTGTGCTTCTCTGTACTAGTGGTACAGAGATTATATTTCCAGTAGGCCAAAGTGGTGTGTCTTTCTCTATTCCCAGTCGCATCGGATCCCTCACCTGGGGGCCGTGACCTGCTTGCCGGGTGCAGCTGGAACCCATATCCTGCTTGGTGGGGTCACTGGTGAACACCTCCCAGCAGGTTAGACTCCACACCCTAGGTCAGGTCTCGCCAACAGCCGATCATTGTGGACAAGAAGACTGAACATCCAGGCCCCTCGCTCCTGACTCCTTCATTGACCCGGGACCACAACTTCCAGCCCCTCAGTAGGGGAGTCCAGGACGCTAAACGTGACAGCATGGAGGATAGATATATGTGGACACATCTGTATCTAAATAGCGTCTATCTATCAATGATCGAGCTACCTATCTATCTATGAGCTATCTTGAAATTAGACAATGGAGGCACACCTTCTATTCAAAAGATTCACATATTCCCAACATTAAGCCCAGGTGTTTGAAAAACCACCCCAAAGATTCTTGGTTGGGAAAGGTGAGTGTAATGCTGTTTGGGATTTTGACTAAAAAGCATGATTTATAGGGTAAAACAGGGAGAGTGAACAGCTGAGATATACTGCACCCTGAGATAAACAGAATTACTGTGTATCTGACCCTACCAAGTCACAGTGTCGCATAAGTAGAAGAGTCCATAGTAAATAGACATTTTTTTAAGTATCAATGTATATCAGGAACATATCATCGTGCCTCTGCAGGTCTAGAACCAGTCTAGCCTGAGAATTATTGGTAATTAATAATCATTAATTACCTGTCATGGGTCTCCTCTTCCATTGGTTCATCTTTGATCGTTGCCATGAGCAGAAATGTGGAATCAAGGAGACCTCACAAAAGTCCAGCGATGTAGTTTGCTTAGATGTTGACCTCACATTTTGATTCATGGAAAAGGCCCACCTAGAAAAAAAAGATTGAGAGGCATGATAACATGTTCTTGCTATACACTATACATGCACATATATCTAAGTTGGGCCTGCCTATCCTTGTTGGCAAGGTGAATTTGCACTATACCTAGCTACCTAACTATCTATTTCTATATCTATCTATATATGGGCAATCTACAGATGTGTTTACATACACCTAGCCTCCCTATGCGTTAAACAGCCCTTGTAGATGCGTTACACTGTGGCATGAATCGGTACAGCTGAGCATCTTTTTGTGAAACATTTTCCCATAAACTGCATTTTATACGCAAAGTGATGCAAATAGGATGGACAAGCAGCTTATGCTGATTAAAAAGATATGCGGCAAGCCTACAGTATGTTCTGTGTGCGACTGTGGCTATATCTGCATGCAAAATGCTATGTTACAGTGTCAGTGGCTGTGACACTGTAAAGTTGCATATCGCATGCAGATACAGCTCAGTCGCACACAGATTATACAGTAGGCATGCCGTATATCAATTTATTCAGTAAAAGCTGCATTTGCGTCCTATTTGCATCGCTTTGCAAATAAGACACATTTTAATGGAAAACGTAATCTGGAAAGATGCTCTGTGCTACAGGGTCACATTGTACTCACCCATTATTTTGAACACATCTCAAAGCACATGGAGGATAGATGTATGTGGACGCATCTTTTATCTAATTGTTTATTACTATTTATTACCAGTTTTTTACATAGCGCACATATATTCTGCAGTGCTTTACAGAGAATATTTGGCCATTCACTTTAGTCCCTGCCCCAGTGGAGCTTAAAGTCTACATTCCCTACCACATGCTCACACAACTAACAACACATGAGAATATTTGGCCATTCACTTTAGTCCCTGCCCCAGTGGAGCTTACAGTCTACATTTCCTACCACGTGCTCACACAACTAACAACACATGCAACGCAAGACATGATAATTAGAAACACAGCAAAAGACGAGTCATAAGTACCAAAGAACTAGTGTCTGCCTATCTATCTATCTATATATCTCTATAACTATCTATATATGGGTAATCTACAGATGTGTCCACATACACCTTGCCTCTCTGCGCATTAAACAGCCCTTCTAGTAGAGTTATACCGTGGCATGACACAACAGAACTGAGCATCTTTCCGTACAACTTTTCCCCTTAAAATGTGTCTTATTTGCAAATCTATGCAAAATAGGATGGACAAGCAGTTTATGCTGATTAAAATGATATGTGGCATGCCTATGTTCTGTGTGCGACTGTGGATATATCTACATGCAAAATGCTATGTTACAGTGTCAGCGGCTGTGACACTATAAAGTTACATTTTGCATGCAGATATAGCCACAGTCACCCACATAGAATAAAGGCATGCCAAATATCATTTTAATCAGGATAACCTGCTTTTGCGACGTATTCGCATCACTTTGCAAATGAAGGCACATTTTAAGGGCAAAAGTCGCATGGAAAGATGCTCTGTAATACTGAGTCACATGGCGCTCACGCGTTATTTGTAACATGTCTAATAGCGCATGTTTCAGGATTCTGCCTGGGATCGGCTGTTACTTACTGCAGCGTCGTCTTCCCCTCATTAGTGAGAGCAGTGAGACGTCAGGTGCAGCAGTAGGTGACTTGCTGAGTATTCTCCCCGGGGCCCAGGGGACTGTCAAACAATCCTCCATATCAGAGTTCCTGCGGCGATGGTCATGGGCTCAGCCATCTTGGCTGAATCACCTGATGGATCCTTATCCAGTGGTAGCTGTGCCAGTTCTCAGCTGACTTGCTCATCCAATGGACAGCTGCCTGGGTGTATAAAAAGGACTCCAGGTGAATAGGAAATTGCCTGAGCAACTTCGTTATTCCCAGATGGTTGCTGTTTGCTTCGTCCAGGCTTCACATGCAATCTTCCAGAGACTCTTCCCAGTGGTATTTCCAGTACAAGCTCTGTACATCTCCAATGTACTGAGTCCTAGTGATTATTTACAAAGTGCCATATCCTTGTGCAGCAGTGTGATAGTACATTCTTGCCTGTTTGCTATTTACCGGTGTCATATCCTCGGGCATCGGTTTACAGACATTAAGTCATCCAAACTGGTGCTATCACCACTCTCCATCAGTGACTGCAGCATATCCTCACTTCCTTCCAGTACTAGCTGCACAACCTACTCCTCAGTGGATTCTCTCCCTCTGCTCTGCCTCAGCACCTCTTCAGGAAACATCTCTATTGTGCTTCTCTGTACTAGTGGTACAGAGATTACATTTCCAGTAGGCCAAAGTGGTGTGTCTTTCTCTATTCCCAGTTGCATCGGATCCCTCACCTGGGGGCCGCGACCTGCTTGCCGGGTGCAGCTGGAACCCATATCCCGCTTGGTGGGGTCACTGGTGAACACCTCCCGGCAGGTTAGACTCCGCACTCTAGGTCAGGTCTCGCCAACATCCGATGCTTGTGGACGAGAAGACTGAACATCCAGGCCCCTTGCTCCTGACTCCTTCATTGACCCGGGACCACAACTTCCAGCCCCTCAGTAAGGGAGTCCAGGATGCTAAACGTGACAGCATGGAGGATAGATATATGTGGACACTACTGTATCTAACTAGTGTCTATCTATCAATGATCGAGCTACCTATCTATCTATGAGCTATCTTGAAACTAGACAATGGAGGCACACCTTCTAATCAAAAGATTCACATATTCCCAACATTAAGCCCAGGTGTTTGAAAAACCACCCCAAAGATTCTTGGTTGGGAAAGGTGAGTGTAATGCTGTTTGGGATTTTGACTAAAAAGCATGAGTTATGGAGTAAAACAGGGAGAGTGAACAGCTGAGATATACTGCACCCTGAAATAAACAGAATTACTGTGTATCTGACCCTACCAAGTCACAGTGTCGCATAAGTAGAAGAGTCCATAGCAAATAGACATTTTTTTAAGTATCAATGTATAGCAGGAACATATCATCGTGCCTCTTCAGGTCTAGAACCAGTCTAGCCTGAGAATTATTGGTAATTAATAATCATTAATTACCTGTCATGGGTCTCCTCTTCCATTGGTTCATCTTTGATCGTTGCCATGAGTAGAAATGTGGAATCAAGGAGACCTCACAAAAGTCCAGCGATGTAGTTTGCTTAGATGTTGACCTCACATTTTGATTCATGGAAAAGGCCCACCTAGAAAAAAAAGATTGAGAGGCGCGATAACATGTTCTTGCTATACACTATACATGCAAATATATCTAAGTTGGGCCTGCCAATCCTTGTTGGTAAGGTGAATTTGCACTATACCTAGCTACCTAACTATCTATTTCTATATCTATCTATATATGGGCAATCTACAGATATGTTTACATACACCTAGCCTCCCTACGCGTTAAACAGCCCTTGTAGATGCGTTACACCGTGGCATGAATTGGTACAGCTGAGCATCTTTTTGTGAAACATTTTCCCATAAACTGCATTTTATACGCAACGTGATGCAAATAGAATGGACAAGAAGCTTATGCTGATTAAAAAGATATGTGGCAAGCCTACAGTATGTTCTGTGTGCGACTGTGGCTATATCTGCATGCAAAATGCTATGTTACAGTGTCAGCGGCTGTGACACTGTAAAGTTGCATATCGCATGCAGATACAGCTCAGTCACACACAGATTATACAGTAGGCATGCCGTATATCATTTTATTCAGTATAAGCTGCATTTGCATCCTATTTGCATCGCTTTGCAAATAAGACACATTTTAATGGAAAAAGTAATCTGGAAAGATGCTCTGTGCTACAGAGTCACATTATACTCACCCATTATTTTGAACACATCTCAAAGCACATGGAGGATAGATGTATGTGGACGCATCTTTTATCTAATTGTTTATTACTATTTATTACCAGTTGTTTACATAGCACACATATATTCTGCAGTGCTTTACAGAGAATATTTGGCCATTCACTTTAGTCCCTGCCCCAGTGGAGCTTAAAGTCTACATTCCCTACCACATGCTCACACAACTAACAACACATGAGAATATTTGGCCATTCACTTTAGTCCCTGCCCCAGTGGAGCTTACAGTCTACATTCCCTACCACGTGCTCACACAACTAACAACACATGCAACGCAAGACATGATAATTAGAAACACAGCAAAAGACGAGTCATAAGTACCAAAGAACTAGTGTCTGCCTATCTATCTATCTATATATCTCTATAACTATCTATATATGGGTAATCTACAGATGTGTTCACATACACCTAGCCTCTCTGCGCATTAAACAGCCCTTCTAGTAGAGTTATACCGTGGCACGACACAACAGAACTGAGCATCTTTCCGTGCAACTTTTCCCCTTAAAATGTGTCTTATTTGCAAATCTATGCAAAATAGGATGGACAAGCATTTTATGCTGATTAAAATGATATGTGGCATGCCTATGTTCTGTGTGCGACTGTGGATATATCTACATGCAAAATGCTATGTTACAGTGTCAGCGGCTGTGACACAATAAAGTTATATTTTGCATGCAGATATAGCCACAGTCACCCACATAGAATAAAGGCATGCCAAATATCATTTTAATCAGGATAACCTGCTTTTGCGACGTATTCGCATCACTTTGCAAATGAAGGCACATTTTAAGGACAAAAATCGCATGGAAAGATGCTCTGTAATACTGAGTCACATGGCGCTCACGCGTTATTTGTAACACATCTAATAGCGCATGTGTCAGGATTCTGCCTGGGATCGGCTGTTACTTACCACAGCATCGTCTTCCCCTCATTAGTGAGAGCAGTGAGATGTCAGGTGCAGCGGTAGGTGACTTGCTGAGTATTCTCCCCGGGGCCCAGGGGACTGTCAAACAATCCTCAATATCGGAGTTCCTGTGGCGATGGTCATGGGCTCAGCCATCTTGGCTGAATCACCTGATGGATCCTTATCCAGTGGTAGCTGTGCCAGTTCTCAGCTGACTTGCTCATCCAATGGACAGCTGCCTGGGGGTATAAAAAGGACTCCAGGTGAACAGGAAATTGCCTGAGCAACTTCGTTATTCCCAGATGGTTGCTGTTTGCTTCATCCAGGCTTCACATGCAATCTTCCAGAGACTCTTCCCAGTGGTATTTCCAGTATAAGCTCTGTGCATCTCCAATGTACTGAGTCCTAGTGATTATTTACAAAGTGCCATATCCTTGTGCAGCAGTGTGATAGTACATTCTTGCCTGTTTGCTATTTACCGGTGTCATATCCTCGGGCATCGGTTTACAGACATTAAGTCATCCAAACTGGTGCTATCACCACTCTCCTTCAGTGATTGCAGCATATCCTCACTTCCTTCCAGTACTAGCTGCACAACCTACTCCTCAGTGGATTCTCTCCCTCTGCTCTGCCTCAGCACCTCTTCAGGAAACATCTCTATTGTGCTTCTCTGTACTAGTGGTACAGAGATTATATTTCCAGTAGGCCAAAGTGGTGTGTCTTTCTCTATTCCCAGTCGCATCGGATCCCTCACCTGGGGGCCGTGACCTGCTTGCCGGGTGCAGCTGGAACCCATATCCTGCTTGGTGGGGTCACTGGTGAACACCTCCCAGCAGGTTAGACTCCACACCCTAGGTCAGGTCTCGCCAACAGCCGATCATTGTGGACAAGAAGACTGAACATCCAGGCCCCTCGCTCCTGACTCCTTCATTGACCCGGGACCACAACTTCCAGCCCCTCAGTAGGGGAGTCCAGGACGCTAAACGTGACAGCATGGAGGATAGATATATGTGGACACATCTGTATCTAAATAGCATCTATCTATCAATGATCGAGCTACCTATCTATCTATGAGCTATCTTGAAATTAGACAATGGAGGCACACCTTCTATTCAAAAGATTCACATATTCCCAACATTAAGCCCAGGTGTTTGAAAAACCAACCCAAACATTCTTGGTTGGGAAAGGTGAGTGTAATGCTGTTTGGGATTTTGACTAAAAAGCATGAGTTATGGAGTAAAACAGGGAGAGTGAACAGCTGAGATATACTGCACCCTGAGATAAACAGAATTACTGTGTATCTGACCCTACCAAGTCACAGTGTCGCATAAGTAGAAGAGTCCATAGCAAATAGACATTTTTTTAAGTATCAATGTATAGCAGGAACATATCATCATGCCTCTTCAGGTCTAGAACCAGTCTAGCCTGAGAATTATTGGTAATTAATAATCATTAATTACCTGTCATGGGTCTCCTCTTCCATTGGTTCATCTTTGATCATTGCCATGAGTAGAAATGTGGAATCAAGGAGACCTCACAAAAGTCCAGCGATGTAGTTTGCTTAGATGTTGACCTCACATTTTGATTCATGGAAAAGGCCCACCTAGAAAAAAAAGATTGAGAGGCGCGATAACATGTTCTTGCTATACACTATACATGCAAATATATCTAAGTTGGGCCTGCCAATCCTTGTTGGTAAGGTGAATTTGCACTATACCTAGCTACCTAACTATCTATTTCTATATCTATCTATATATGGGCAATCTACAGATATGTTTACATACACCTAGCCTCCCTATGCGTTAAACAGCCCTTGTAGATGCATTACACCGTGGCATGAATTGGTACAGCTGAGCATCTTTTTGTGAAACATTTTCCCATAAACTGCATTTTATACGCAACGTGATGCAAATAGAATGGACAAGAAGCTTATGCTGATTAAAAAGATATGTGGCAAGCCTACAGTATGTTCTGTGTGCGACTGTGGCTATATCTGCATGCAAAATGCTATGTTACAGTGTCAGCGGCTGTGACACTGTAAAGTTGCATATCGCATGCAGATACAGCTCAGTCACACACAGATTATACAGTAGGCATGCCGTATATCATTTTATTCAGTATAAGCTGCATTTGCATCCTATTTGCATCGCTTTGCAAATAAGACACATTTTAATGGAAAAAGTAATCTGGAAAGATGCTCTGTGCTACAGAGTCACATTATACTCACCCATTATTTTGAACACATCTCAAAGCACATGGAGGATAGATGTATGTGGACGCATCTTTTATCTAATTGTTTATTACTATTTATTACCAGTTTTTTACATAGCACACATATATTCTGCAGTGCTTTACAGAGAATATTTGGCCATTCACTTTAGTCCCTACCCCAGTGGAGCTTAAAGTCTACATTCCCTACCACATGCTCACACAACTAACAACACATGAGAATATTTGGCCATTCACTTTAGTCCCTGCCCCAGTGGAGCTTACAGTCTACATTCCCTACCACGTGCTCACACAACTAACAACACATGCAACGCAAGACATGATAATTAGAAACACAGCAAAAGACGAGTCATAAGTACCAAAGAACTAGTGTCTGCCTATCTATCTATCTATATATCTATATAACTATCTATATATGGGTAATCTACAGATGTGTTCACATACACCTAGCCTCTCTGCGCATTAAACAGCCCTTCTAGTAGAGTTATACCGTGGCACGACACAACAGAACTGAGCATCTTTCCGTGCAACTTTTCCCCTTAAAATGTGTCTTATTTGCAAATCTATGCAAAATAGGATGGACAAGCATTTTATGCTGATTAAAATGATATGTGGCATGCCTATGTTCTGTGTGCGACTGTGGATATATCTACATGCAAAATGCTATGTTACAGTGGCAGCGGCTGTGACACAATCAAGTTATATTTTGCATGCAGTTATAGCCACAGTCACCCACATAGAATAAAGGCATGCCAAATATCATTTTAATCAGGATAACCTGCTTTTGCGACGTATTCGCATCACTTTGCAAATGAAGGCACATTTTAAGGACAAAAATCGCATGGAAAGATGCTCTGTAATACTGAGTCACATGGCGCTCACGCGTTATTTGTAACACATCTAATAGCGCATGTGTCAGGATTCTGCCTGGGATCGGCTGCTACTTACCACAGCGTCGTCTTCCCCTCATTAGTGAGAGCAGTGAGATGTCAGGTGCAGCGGTAGGTGACTTGCTGAGTATTCTCCCCGGGGCCCAGGGGACTGTCAAACAATCCTCAATATCGGAGTTCCTGCGGTGATGGTCATGGGCTCAGCCATCTTGGCTGAATCACCTGATGGATCCTTATCCAGTGGTAGCTGTGCCAGTTCTCAGCTGACTTGCTCATCCAATGGACAGCTGCCTGGGGGTATAAAAAGGACTCCAGGTGAACAGGAAATTGCCTGAGCAACTTCGTTATTCCCAGATGGTTGCTGTTTGCTTCGTCCAGGCTTCACATGCAATCTTCCAGAGACTCTTCCCAGTGGTATTTCCAGTATAAGCTCTGTGCATCTCCAATGTACTGAGTCCTAGTGATTATTTACAAAGTGCCATATCCTTGTGCAGCAGTGTGATAGTACATTCTTGCCTGTTTGCTATTTACCGGTGTCATATCCTCGGGCATCGGTTTACAGACATTAAGTCATCCAAACTGGTGCTATCACCACTCTCCTTCAGTGATTGCAGCATATCCTCACTTCCTTCCAGTACTAGCTGCACAACCTACTCCTCAGTGGATTCTCTCCCTCTGCTCTGCCTCAGCACCTCTTCAGGAAACATCTCTATTGTGCTTCTCTGTACTAGTGGTACAGAGATTATATTTCCAGTAGGCCAAAGTGGTGTGTCTTTCTCTATTCCCAGTCGCATCGGATCCCTCACCTGGGGGCCGTGACCTGCTTGCCGGGTGCAGCTGGAACCCATATCCTGCTTGGTGGGGTCACTGGTGAACACCTCCCAGCAGGTTAGACTCCACACCCTAGGTCAGGTCTCGCCAACAGCCGATCATTGTGGACAAGAAGACTGAACATCCAGGCCCCTCGCTCCTGACTCCTTCATTGACCCGGGACCACAACTTCCAGCCCCTCAGTAGGGGAGTCCAGGACGCTAAACGTGACAGCATGGAGGATAGATATATGTGGACACATCTGTATCTAAATAGCGTCTATCTATCAATGATCGAGCTACCTATCTATCTATGAGCTATCTTGAAATTAGACAATGGAGGCACACCTTCTATTCAAAAGATTCACATATTCCCAACATTAAGCCCAGGTGTTTGAAAAACCAACCCAAACATTCTTGGTTGGGAAAGGTGAGTGTAATGCTGTTTGGGATTTTGACTAAAAAGCATGAGTTATAGGGTAAAACAGGGAGAGTGAACAGCTGAGATATACTGCACCCTGAGATAAACAGAATTACTGTGTATCTGACCCTACCAAGTCACAGTGTCGCATAAGTAGAAGAGTCCATAGTAAATAGACATTTTTTTAAGTATCAATGTATAGCAGGAACATATCATCGTGCCTCTGCAGGTCTAGAACCAGTCTAGCCTGAGAATTATCGGTAATTAATAATCATTAATTACCTGTCATGGGTCTCCTCTTCCATTGGTTCATCTTTGATCATTGCCATGAGCAGAAATGTGGAATCAAGGAGACCTCACAAAAGTCCAGCGATGTAGTTTGCTTAGATGTTGACCTCACATTTTGATTCATGGAAAAGGCCCACCTAGAAAAAAAAGATTGAGAGGCGCGATAACATGTTCTTGCTATACACTATACATGCAAATATATCTAAGTTGGGCCTGCCTATCCTTGTTGGCAAGGTGAATTTGCACTATACCTAGCTACCTAACTATCTATTTCTATATCTATCTATATATGGGCAATCTACAGATGTGTTTACATACACCTAGCCTCCCTATGCGTTAAACAGCCCTTGTAGATGCGTTACACTGTGGCATGAATTGGTACAGCTGAGCATCTTTTTGTGAAACATTTTCCCATAAACTGCATTTTATACGCAAAGTGATGCAAATAGGATGGACAAGCAGCTTATGCTGATTAAAAAGTTATGCGGCAAGCCTACAGTATGTTCTGTGTGCGACTGTGGCTATATCTGCATGCAAAATGCTATGTTACAGTGTCAGTGGCTGTGACACTGTAAAGTTGCATATCGCATGCAGATACAGCTCAGTCGCACACAGATTATACAGTAGGCATGCCGTATATCAATTTATTCAGTATAAACTGCATTTGCATCCTATTTGCATCGCTTTGCAAATAAGACACATTTTAATGGAAAAGTAATCTGGAAAGATGCTCTGTGCTACAGAGTCACATTGTACTCACCCATTATTTTGAACACATCTCAAAGCACATGGAGGAAAGATGTATGTGGACGCATCTTTTATCTAATTGTTTATTACTATTTATTACCAGTTTTTTACATAGCGCACATATATTCTGCAGTGCTTTACAGAGAATATTTGGCCATTCACTTTAGTCCCTGCCCCAGTGGAGCTTATAGCCTACATTCCCTACCACATGCTCACACAACTAACAACACATGAGAATATTTGGCCATTCACTTTAGTCCCTGCCCCAGTGGAGCTTACAGTCTACATTCCCTACCACATGCTCACACAACTAACAACACATGCAACGCAAGACATGATAATTAGAAACACAGCAAAAGACGAGTCATAAGTACCAAAGAACTAGTGTCTGCCTATCTATCTATCTATCTATATATCTCTATAACTATCTATATATGGGTAATCTACAGATGTGTTCACATACACCTAGCCTCTCTGCGCATTAAACAGCCCTTCTAGTAGAGTTATACCGTGGCACGACACAACAGAACTGAGCATCTTTCCGTGCAACTTTTAACCTTAAAATGTGTCTTATTTGCAAATCTATGCAAAATAGGATGGACAAGCAGTTTATGCTGATTAAAATGATATGTGGCATGCCTATGTTCTGTGTGCGACTGTGGATATATCTACATGCAAAATGCTATGTTACTGTGTCAGCGGCTGTGACACTATAAAGTTGCATTTTGCATGCAGATATAGCCACAGTCACCCACATAGAATAAAGGCATGCCAAATATCATTTTAATCAGGATAACCTGATTTTGCGATGTATTCGCATCAATTTGCAAATGAAGGCACATTTTAAGGGCAAAAGTCGCATGGAAAGATGCTCTGTAATACTGAGTCACATGGCGCTCACGCGTTATTTGTAACACGTCTAATAGCGCATGTGTCAGGATTCTGCCTGGGATCGGCTGTTACTTACCGCAGCGTCGTCTTCCCCTCATTAGTGAGAGCAGTGAGACGTCAGGTGCAGCAGTAGTTGACTTGCTGAGTATTCTCCCCGGGGCCCAGGGGACTGTCAAACAATCCTCCATATCAGAGTTCCTGCGGTGATGGTCAAGGGCTCAGCCATCTTGGCTGAATCACCTGATGGATCCCTATCCAGTGGTAGCTGTGCCAGTTCTCAGCTGACTAGCTCATCCAATGGACAGCTGCCTGGGGGTATAAAAAGGAATCCAGGTGAACAGGAAATTGCCTGAGCAACTTCGTTATTCCCTGATGGTTGCTGTTTGCTTCGTCCAGGCTTCATATGCAATCTTCCAGAGACTCTTCCCAGTGGTATTTCCAGTATAAGCTCTGTACATCTCCAATGTACTGAGTCCTAGTGATTATTTACAAAGTGCCATATCCTTGTGCAGCAGTGTGATAGTACATTCTTGCCTGTTTGCTATTTACCAGTGTCATATCCTCGGGCATCGGTTTACAGACATTAAGTCATCCAAACTGGTGCTATCACCACTCTCCATCAGTAACTGCAGCATATCCTCACTTCCTTCCAGTACTAGCTGCACAACCTACTCCTCAGTGGATTCTCTCCCTCTGCTCTGCCTCAGCACCTCTTCAGGAAACATCTCTATTGTGCTTCTCTGTACTAGTGGTACAGAGATTATATTTCCAGTAGACAAAAGTGGTGTGTCTTTCTCTATTCCCAGTCGCATCGGATCCCTCACCTGGGGGCCGCGACCTGCTTGCCGGGTGCAGCTGGAACCCATATCCCGCTTGGTGGGGTCACTGGTGAACACCTCCCAGCAGGTTAGACTCCGCACCCTAGGTCAGGTCTCGCCAACATCCGATCCTTGTGGACAAGAAGACTGAACATCCAGGCCCCTCGCTCCTGACTCCTTCATTGACCCGGGACCACAACTTCCAGCCCCTCAGTAGGGGAGTCCAGGACGCTAAACGTGACAGCATGGAGGATAGATATATGTGGACACATCTGTATCTAAATAGCGTCTATCTATCAATGATCGAGCTACCTATCTATCTATGAGCTATCTTGAAATTAGACAATGGAGGCACACCTTCTATTCAAAAGATTCACATATTCCCAACATTAAGCCCAGGTGTTTGAAAAACCACCCCAAAGATTCTTGGTTGGGAAAGGTGAGTGTAATGCTGTTTGGGATTTTGACTAAAAAGCATGAGTTATAGTGTAAAACAGGGAGAGTGAACAGCTGAGATATACTGCACCCTGAGATAAACAGAATTACTGTGTATCTGACCCTACCAAGTCACAGTGTCGCATAAGTAGAAGAGTCCATAGTAAATAGACATTTTTTTAAGTATCAATGTATAGCAGGAACATATCATCGTGCCTCTGCAGGTCTAGAACCAGTCTAGCCTGAGAATTATCGGTAATTAATAATCATTAATTACCTGTCATGGGTCTCCTCTTCCATTGGTTCATCTTTGATCGTTGCCATGAGCAGAAATGTGGAATCAAGGAGACCTCACAAAAGTCCAGCGATGTAGTTTGCTTAGATGTTGACCTCACATTTTGATTCATGGAAAAGGCCCACCTAGAAAAAAAAGATTGAGAGGCGCGATAACATGTTCTTGCTATACACTATACATGCAAATATATCAAAGTTGGGCCTGCCTATCCTTGTTGGCAAGGTGAATTTGCACTATACCTAGCTACCTAACTATCTATTTCTATATCTATCTATATATGGGCAATCTACAGATTTGTTTACATACACCTAGCCTCCCTATGTGTTAAACAGCCCTTGTAGATGCGTTACACTGTGGCATGAATCGGTACAGCTGAGCATCTTTTTGTGAAACATTTTCCCATAAACTGCATTTTATATGCAAAGTGATGCAAATAGGATGGACAAGCAGCTTATGCTGATTAAAAAGATATGCGGCAAGCCTACAGTATGTTCTGTGTGCGACTGTGGCTATATCTGCATGCAAAATGCTATGTTACAGTGTCAGCGGTTATGACACTGTAAAGTTGCATATCGCATGCAAATACAGCTCAGTCACACACAGATTATACAGTAGGCATGCCGTATAACAATTTATTCAGTATAAGCTGCATTTGCGTCCTATTTGCATCGCTTTGCAAATAAGACACATTTTAATGGAAAAAGTAATCTGGAAAGATGCTCTGTGCTACAGAGTCACATTGTACTCACCCATTATTTTGAACACATCTCAAAGCACATGGAGGATAGATGTATGTGGACGCATCTTTTATCTAATTGTTTATTACTATTTATTACCAGTTTTTTACATAGCGCACATATATTCTGCAGTGCTTTACAGAGAATATTTGGCCATTCACTTTAGTCCCTGCCCCAGTGGAGCTTACAGCCTACATTCCCTACCACATGCTCACACAACTAACAACACATGAGAATATTTGGCCATTCACTTTAGTCCCTGCCCCAGTGGAGCTTACAGTCTACATTCCCTACCACATGCTCACACAACTAACAACACATGCAACGCAAGACATGATAATTAGAAACACAGCAAAAGACGAGTCATAAGTACCAAAGAACTAGTGTCTGCCTATCTATCTATCTATCTATCTATCTATATATCTCTATAACTATCTATATATGGGTAATCTACAGATGTGTTCACAAACACCTAGCCACTCTGCGCATTAAACAGCCCTTCTAGTAGAGTTATACCGTGGCACGACACAACAGAACTGAGCATCTTTCCATGCAACTTTTCCCCTTAAAATGTGTCTTATTTGCAAATCTATGCAAAATAGGATGGACAAGCAGTTTATGCTTATTAAAATGATATGTGGCATGCCTATGTTCTGTGTGCGACTGTGGATATAGCTACATGCAAAATGCTACGTTACAGTGTCAGCGGCTGTGACACTATAAAGTTGCATTTTGCATGTAGATATAGCCACAGTCACCCACACAGAATAAAGGCATGCCAAATATAATTTTAATCAGGATAACCTGCTTTTGCGACGTATTCGCATCGCTTTGTAAATGAAGGCACATTTTAAGGGCAAAAGTCGCATGGAAAGATGCTCTGTAATACTGAGTCACATGGCGCTCATGCGTTATTTGTAACACATCTAATAGCGCATGTGTCAGGATTCTGCCTGGGATCGGCTATTACTTACCGCAGCGCCATCTTCCCCTCATTAGCGAGAGCAGTGAGACGTCAAGTGCAGCGGTAGGTGACTTGCTGAGTATTCTCCCCGGGGCCCAGGGGACTGTCAAACAATCCTCCATATCGGAGTTCCTGCGGAGATGGTCATGGGTGCAGCCATCTTGGCTGAATCACCTGATGGATCCTTATCCAGTGGTAGCTGTGTCAGTTCTCAGCTGACTTGCTCATCCAATGGACAGCTGCCTGGGGGTATAACCAGGACTCCAGGTGAACAGGAAATTGCCTGAGCAACTTCGTTATTCCCAGATGGTTGCTGTTTGCTTTGTGCAGGCTTCACATGCTATCTTCCAGAGACTCTTCCCAGTTGTATTTCCAGTATATGCTCTGTACATCTCCTATGTACTGAGTCCTAGTGATTATTTACAAAGTGCCATATCCTTGTGCCGCAGTGTGATAGTACATCCTTGCCTGTTTGCTATTTACCGGTGTCATATCCTTGGGCATTGGTTTACAGACATCAAGTCATCCAAACTGGTGCTATCACCACTCTCCTTCAGTGATTGCAGCATATCCTCACATCCTTCTAGTACTAGCTGCACAACCTACTCCTCAGTGGATTCTCTCCCTCTGCTCTGCCTCAGCACCTCTTCAGGAAACATCTCTATTGTGCTTCTCTGTACTAGTGTTACAGAGATTATATTTCCAGTAGGCCAAAGAAGTGTGTCTTTCTCTATTCCCAGTCGCATCGGATCCCTGACCTGGGGGCCGCGACCTGCTTGCCGGGTGCAGCTGGAACCCATATCCCGCTTGGTGGGGTCACTGGTGAACACCTCCCGGCAGGTTAGGCTCCACACCCTAGGTCAGGTCTCACCAACATCCGATGCTTGTGGACGAGAAGACTGAACATCCAGGCCCCTCGCTCCTGACTCCTTCATTGTCCCGGGAACACAACTTCCAGCCCCTCAGTAGGGGAGTCCAGGACGCTAAACGTGACAGCATGGAGGATAGATATATGTGGACACATCTGTATCTAACTAGCATCTATCAATGATCGAGCTACCTATCTATCTATTTGCTATCTTGAAACTAGACAATGGAGGCACACCTTCTAATCAAAAGATTCACATATTCCCAACATTAAGCCCAGGTGTTTGAAAAACCACCCCAAAGATTCTTGGTTGGGAAAGGTGAGTGTAATGCTGTTTGGGATTTTGACTAAAAAGCATGAGTTATGGAGTAAAACAGGGAGAGTGAACAGTTGAGATATACTGCACCCTGAGATAAACAGAATTACTGTGTATCTGACCCTACCAAGTCACAGTGTCGCATAAGTAGAAGAGTCCATTGCAAATAGACATTTTTTTAAGTATCAATGTATAGCAGGAACATATCATCATGCCTCTGCAGGTCTAGAACCAGTCTAGCCAGAGAATTATCGGTAATTAATAATCATTAATTACCTGTCATGGGTCTCCTCTTCTGTTCGTTCATCTTTGATCGTTGCCATGAGTAGGAATGTGGAATCAAGGAGTCCTCACAAAAGTCCAGTGATGTAGTTTGCTTAGATGTTGACCTCACATTTTGATTCATGGAAAAGGCCCACCTAGAAAAAAAAGATTGAGAGGCGCGATAACATGTTCTTGCTATACACTATACATGCAAATATATCTAAGTTGGGCCTGCCTATCCTTGAAGGCAAGGTGAATTTGCACTATACCTAGCTACCTAACTATTTCTATATCTATCTATATAAGGGCAATCTACAGATGTGTTTACATACACCTAGCCTCCCTACGCGTTAAACAGCCCTTGTAGATGCGTTACACCATGGCATGAATCGGTACAGCTGAGCATCTTTTTGTGAAACGTTTTCCCATAAACTGCATTTTATACGCAACGTGATGCAAATAGGATGGACAAGAAGCTTATGCTGATTAAAAAGATATGCGGCAAGCCTACAGTATGTTCTGTGTGCGACTGTGGCTATATCTGCATGCAAAATGCTACGTTACAGTGTCAGCGGCTGTGACACTGTAAAGTTGCATATCGCATGCAGATACAGCTCAGTCGCACACAGATTATACAGTAGGCATGCCGTATATCATTTTATTCAGTATAAGCTGCATTTGCATCCTATTCGCATCGCTTTGCAAATAAGACACATTTTAAAGGAAAAAGTAATCTGGAAAGATGCTCTGTGCTACAGAGTCACATTGTACTCACCCATTATTTAGAACACATCTCAAAGCACATGGAGGATAGATGTATGTGGACGCATTTTTTATCTAATTGTTTATTACTATATCTTTACAAGTTTTTTACATAGCGCACATATATTCTGCAGTGCTTTACAGAGAATATTTGGCCATTCACTTTAGTCCCTGCCCAAGTGGAGCTTACAGTCTTCATTCACTACCACATGCTCACACAACTAACAACACATGAGAATACTTGGCCATTCACTTTAGTCCCTGTCCCAGTGGAGCTTACAGTCTACATTCCCTACCACGTGCTCACACAACTAACAACACATGCAATGCAAGACATGATAATTAGAAACACAGCAAAAGACGAGTCATAAGTACCAAAGAACTAGTGTCTGCCTATCTATCTATCTATCTATCTATCTATCTATCTATCTATCTATATATCTCTATAACTATCTATATATGGGAAAACTACAGATGTGTTCACATACACCTAGCCTCCCTGCACATTAAACAGCCCTTCTAGTAGAGTTATACCGTGGCACGACACAACAGAACTGAGCATCTTTTCGTGCAACTTTTCCCCTTAAAATGTGTCTTATTTGCAAATCGATGCAAAATAGGATGGACAAGCAGTTTATGCTGATTCAAATGATATGTGGCATGCCTATGTTCTCTGTGCGACTGTGGATATATCCACATGCAAAATGCTAAGTTACAGTGTCAGCGGCTGTGACACTATGAAGTTGCAATTTGCATGCAGATATAGCCACAGTCAGCCACACAGATTAAAGGCATGCCAAATATCATTTTAATCAGGATAACCTGCTTTTGCGACCTATTCTCATCGCTTTGTAAATGTAGGCACATTTTAAGGGCAAAAGTCGCATGGAAAGATGCTCTGTAATACTGAGTCACATGGCGCTCACGTATTATTTGTAACACGTCTAATAGCGCATGTGTCAGGATTCTGCCTGGGATCGGCTGTTACTTACCGCAGCGCCGTCTTCCCCTCATTAGAGAGAGCAGTGAGACGTCAAGTGCAGCGGTAGGTGACTTGCTGAGTATTCTCCCCGGGGCCCAGGGGACTGTCAAACAATCCTCCATATCGGAGTTCCTGCGGCAATGGTCATGGGCGCAGCCATCTTGGCTGAATCACCTGATGGATCCTTATCCAGTGGTAGCTGTGTCAGTTCTCAGCTGACTTGCTCATCCAATGGACAGCTGCCTGGGGGTATAACCAGGACTCCAGGTGAACAGGAAATTGCCTGAGCAACTTCGTTATTCCCAGATGGTTGCTGTTTGCTTCGTCCAGGCTTCACATGCAATCTTCCAGAGACTCTTCCCAGTGGTATTTCCAGTATAAGCTCTGTACATCTCCAATGTACTGAGTCCTAGTGATTATTTACAAAGTGCCATATCCTTGTGCCGCAGTGTGATAGTACATCCTTGCCTGTTTGCTATTTACCGGTGTCATATCCTCGGGCATTAGTTTACAGACATTAAGTCATCCAAACTGGTGCTATCACCACTCTCCATCAGTGACTGCAGCATATCCTCACATCCTTCCAGTACTAGCTGCACAACCTACTCCTCAGTGGATTCTCTCCCTCTGCTCTGCCTCAGCACCTCTTCAGGAAATATCTCTATTGTGCTTCTCTGTACTAGTGGTACAGAGATTATATTTCCAGTAGGCCAAAGCGGTGTGTCTTTCTTTATTCCCAGTCGCATCAGATCCCTGACCTGGGGGCCGCGACCTGCTTGCCGGGTGCAGCGGTAACCATATCCCGCTTGGTGGGGTCACTGGTGAACACCTACCGGCAGGTTAGACTCGGCACTCTAGGTCAGGTCTCGCCAACATCCGATGCTTGTGGACGAGAAGACTGAACATCCAGGCCCCTCGCTCCTGACTCCTTCATTGACCCAGAACCACAACTTCCAGCCCCTCAGTAGGGGAGTCCAGGACGCTAAATGTGACAGCATGGAGGATAGATATATGTGGACACTACTGTATCTAACTAGTGTCTATCTATCAATGATCGAGCTACCTATCTATCTATGAGCTATCTTGAAACTAGACAATGGAGGCACACCTTCTAATCAAAAGATTCACATATTCCCAACATTAAGCCCAGGTGTTTGAAAAACCACCCCAAAGATTCTTGGTTGGGAAAGGTGAGTGTAATGCTGTTTGGGATTTTGACTAAAAAGCATGAGTTATGGAGTAAAACAGGGAGAGTGAACAGCTGAGATATACTGCACCCTGAGATAAACAGAATTACTGTGTATCTGACCCAACCAAGTCACAGTGTCGCATAAGTAGAAGAGTCTATAGTAAATAGCCTTTTTTTTAAGTATCAATGTATAGCAGGAACATATCATCGTGCCTCTGCAGGTCTAGAACCAGTCTAGCCTGAGAATTATCAGTAATTAATAATCATTAATTACCTGTCATGGGTCTCCTCTTCCATTGGTTCATCTTTGATCGTTGCCATGAGTAGAAATGTGGAATCAAGGAGACCTCACAAAAGTCCAGCGATGTAGTTTGCTTAGATGTTGACCTCACATTTTGATTCATGGAAAAGGCCCACCTAGAAAAAAAAGATTGAGAGGCGCGATAACATGTTCTTGCTATACACTATACATGCAAATATATCTAAGTTCGGCCTGCCTATCCTTGTTGGTAAGGTGAATTTGCACTGTACCTAGCTATCTAACTATCTATTTCTATATCTATCTATATATGGGCAATCTACAGATGTGTTTACATACAACTAGCCTCCCTACATGTTAAACAGCCCTTGTAGATGCGTTACACTGTGGCATGAATCGGTACAGCTGAGCATCTTTTTGTGAAACATTTTCCCATAAACTGCATTTTATATGCAACATGATGCAAATAGGATGGACAAGAAGCTTATGCTGATTAAAAAGTTATGCGGCAAGCCTACAGTATGTTCTGTGTGCGACTGTGGCTATATCTGCATGCAAAATGCTACGTTACAGTGTCAGTGGCTGTGACACTGTAAAGTTGCATATCGCATGCAGATACAGCTCAGTCGCACACAGATTATACAGTAGGCATGCCGTATATCATTTTATTCAGTATAAGCTGCATTTGCATCCTATTCGCATCGCTTTGCAAATAATACACATTTTAATGGAAAAAGTAATCTGGAAAGATGCTCTGTGCTACAGAGTCACATTGTACTCACCCATTATTTTGAACACATCTCAAAGCACATGGAGGATAGATGTATGTGGACGCATCTTTTATCTAATTGTTTATTACTATTTATTACCAGTTTTTTACATAGCGCACATATAATCTGCAGTGCTTTACAGAGAATATTTGGCCATTCACTTTAGTCCCTGCCCCAGTGGAGCTTACAGTCTACATTCCCTACCACATGCTCACACAACTAACAACACATGAGAATATTTGGCCATTCACTTTAGTCCCTGCCCCAGTGGAGCTTACAGTCTACATTCCCTACCACGTGCTCACACAACTAACAACACATGCAACGGAAGGCATGATAATTAGAAACACAGCAAAAGACGAGTCATAAGTACCAAAGAACTAGTGTCTGCCATCTATCTATCTATCTATTTATCTATCTATATATCTCTATAACTATCTATATATGGGTAATCTACAGATCTGTTCACATACACCTAGCCTCTCTGTGCATTAAACAGCCCTTCTAGAAGAGTTATACCGTGGCACGACACAACAGAACTGAGCATCTTTTCGTGGAACTTTTCCCCTTAAAATGTGTCTTATTTGCAAATCGATGCAAAATAGGATGGACAAGCAGTTTATGCTGATTCAAATGATATGTGGCATGCCTATGTTCTGTGTGCGACTGTGGATATATCCACATGCAAAATGCTACGTTACAGTGTCAGCGGCTGTGACACTATAAAGTTGCATTTTGCATGCAGATATAGCCACAGTCAGCCACACAGATTAAAGGCATGCCAAATATCATTTTAATCAGGATAACCTGCTTTTGTGACCTATTCGCATCGCTTTGTAAATGAAGGCACATTTTAAGGGCAAAAGTCGCATGGAAAGATGCTCTGTAATACTGAGTCACATGGCGCTCATGCATTATTTGTAACATGTCTAATAGCGCATGTGTCAGGATTCTGCCTGGGATCGGCTGTTACTTACCGCAGCGCCGTCTTCCCCTCATTAGCGAGAGCAGTGAGACGTCAAGTGCAGCGGTAGGTGACTTGCTGAGTATTCTCCCCAGGGCCCAGGGGACTGTCAAACAATCTTCCATATCGGAGTTCCTGCGGCGATGGTCATGGGTGCAGCCATCTTGGCTGAATCACCTGATGGATCCTTATCCAGTGGTAGCTGTGTCAGTTCTCAGCTGACTTGCTCATCCAATGGACAGCTGCCTGGGGGTATAACCAGGACTCCAGGTGAACAGGAAATTGCCTGAGCAACTTCGTTATTCCCAGATGGTTGCTGTTTGCTTTGTGCAGGCTTCACATGCAATCTTCCAGAGACTCTTCCCAGTGGTATTTCCAGTATATGCTCTGTACATCTCCTATGTACTGAGTCCTAGTGATTATATACAAAGTGCCATATCCTTGTGCCGCAGTGTGATAGTACATCCTTGCCTGTTTGCTATTTACCGGTGTCATATCCTTGGGCATCGGTTTACAGACATCAAGTCATCCAAACTGGTGCTATCACCACTCTCCTTCAGTGATTGCAGCATATCCTAACTTCCTTCCAGTACTTGCTGTACAACCTACTCCTCAGTGGATTCTCTCCCTCTGCTCTGCCTCAGCACCTCTTCAGGAAACATCTCTATTGTGCTTCTCTGTACTAGTGTTACAGAGATTATATTTCCAGTAGGCCAAAGAAGTGTGTCTTTCTCTATTCCCAGTCGCATCGGATCCCTGACCTGGGGGCCGCGACCTGCTTGCCGGGTGCAGCTGGAACCCATATCCCGCTTGGTGGGGTCACTGGTGAACACCTCCCAGCAGGTTAGACTCCGCACCCTAGGTCAGGTCTCGCCAACATCCGATCCTTGTGGACAAGAAGACTGAACATCCAGGCCCCTCGCTGCTGACTCCTTCATTGACCCAGGACCACAACTTCCAGCCCCTCAGTAGGGGAGTCCAGGACGCTAAACGTGACAGCATGGAGGATAGATATATGTGGACACATCTGTATCTAAATAGCGTCTATCTATCAATGATCGAGCTACCTATCTATCTATGAGCTATCTTGAAATTAGACAATGGAGGCACACCTTCTATTCAAAAGATTCACATATTCCCAACATTAAGCCCAGGTGTTTGAAAAACCACCCCAAAGATTCTTGGTTGGGAAAGGTGAGTGTAATGCTGTTTGGGATTTTGACTAAAAAGCATGAGTTATGGAGTAAAACAGGGAGAGTGAACAGCTGAGATATACTGCACCCTGAGATAAACAGAATTACTGTGTATCTGACCCTACCAAGTCACAGTGTCGCATAAGTAGAAGAGTCCATAGCAAATAGACATTTTTTTAAGTATCAATGTATAGCAGGAACATATCATCGTGCCTCTGCAGGTCTAGAACCAGTCTAGCCTGAGAATTATCGGTAATTAATAATCATTAATTACCTGTCATGGGTCTCCTCTTCTGTTCGTTCATCTTTGATCGTTGCCATGAGTAGGAATGTGGAATCAAGGAGTCCTCACAAAAGTCCAGTGATATAGTTTGCTTAGATGTTGACCTCACATTTTGATTCATGGAAAAGGCCCACCTAGAAAAAAAAGATTGAGAGGCGCGATAACATGTTCTTGCTATACACTATACATGCAAATATATCTAAGTTGGGCCTGCCTATCTATGAAGGCAAGGTGAATTTGCACTATACCTAGCTACCTAACTATTTCTATATCTATCTATATAAGTGCAATCTACAGATGTGTTTACATACACCTAGCCTCCCTACGCGTTAAACAGCCCTTGTAGATGCGTTACACCATGGCATGAATCGGTACAGCTGAGCATCTTTTTGTGAAACGTTTTCCCATAAACTGCATTTTATACGCAACGTGATGCAAATAGGATGGACAAGAAGCTTATGCTGATTAAAAAGATATGTGGAAAGCCTACAGTATGTTCTGTGTGCGACTGTGGCTATATCTGCATGCAAAATGCTACGTTACAGTGTCAGCGGCTGTGACACTGTAAAGTTGCATATCGCATGCAGATACAGCTCAGTCGCACACAGATTATACAGTAGGGATGCCGTATATCATTTTATTCAGTATAAGCTGCATTTGCATCCTATTCGCATCGTTTTGCAAATAAGACACATTTTAATGGAAAAAGTAATCTGGAAAGATGCTCTGTGCTACAGAGTCACATTGTACTCACCCATTATTTTGAACACATCTCAAAGCACATGGAGGATAGATGTATGTGGACGCATCTTTTATCTAATTGTTTATTACTATATCTTTACAAGTTTTTTACATAGCGCACATATATTCTGCAGTGCTTTACAGAGAATATTTGGCCATTCACTTTAGTCCCTGCCCAAGTGGAGCTTACAGTCTTCATTCACTACCACATGCTCACACAACTAACAACACATGAGAATATTTGGCCATTCACTTTAGTCCCTGTCCAAGTGGAGCTTACAGTCTACATTCCCTACCACGTGCTCACACAACTAACAACACATGCAACGCAAGACATGATAATTAGAAACACAGCAAAAGACGAGTCATAAGTACCAAAGAACTAGTGTCTGCCTATCTATCTATCTATCTATATATCTATATATCTCTATAACTATCTATATATGGGAAAACTACAGATGTGTTCACATACACCTAGCCTCCCTGCACATTAAACAGCCCTTCTAGTAGAGTTATACCGTGGCACGACACAACAGAACTGAGCATCTTTTCGTGCAACTTTCCCCTTAAAATGTGTCTTATTTGCAAATCGATGCAAAATAGGATGGACAAGCAGTTTATGCTGATTCAAATGATATGTGGCATGCCTATGTTCTGTGTGCGACTGTGGATATATCCACATGCAAAATGCTAAGTTACAGTGTCAGCGGCTGTGGCACTATGAAGTTGCAATTTGCATGCAGATATAGCCACAGTCAGCCACACAGATTAAAGGCATGCCAAATATCATTTTAATCAGGATAACCTGCTTTTGCGACCTATTCGCATCGCTTTGTAAATGAAGGCACATTTTAAGGGCAAAAGTCGCATGGAAAGATGCTCTGTAATACTGAGTCACATGGCGCTCATGCGTTATTTGTAACACGTCTAATAGCGCATGTGTCAGGATTCTGCCTGGGATCGGCTGTTACTTACCGCAGCGCCGTCTTCCCCTCATTAGCGAGAGCAGTGAGACGTCAAGTGCAGCGGTAGGTGACTTGCTGAGTATTCTCCCCAGGGCCCAGGGGACTGTCAAACAATCTTCCATATCGGAGTTCCTGCGGCGATGGTCATGGGTGCAGCCATCTTGGCTGAATCACCTGATGGATCCTTATCCAGTGGTAGCTGTGTCAGTTCTCAGCTGACTTGCTCATCCAATGGACAGCTGCCTGGGGGTATAACCAGGACTCCAGGTGAACAGGAAATTGCCTGAGCAACTTCGTTATTCCCAGATGGTTGCTGTTTGCTTTGTGCAGGCTTCACATGCAATCTTCCAGAGACTCTTCCCAGTGGTATTTCCAGTATATGCTCTGTACATCTCCTATGTACTGAGTCCTAGTGATTATATACAAAGTGCCATATCCTTGTGCCGCAGTGTGATAGTACATCCTTGCCTGTTTGCTATTTACCGGTGTCATATCCTTGGGCATCGGTTTACAGACATCAAGTCATCCAAACTGGTGCTATCACCACTCTCCTTCAGTGATTGCAGCATATCCTAACTTCCTTCCAGTACTTGCTGTACAACCTACTCCTCAGTGGATTCTCTCCCTCTGCTCTGCCTCAGCACCTCTTCAGGAAACATCTCTATTGTGCTTCTCTGTACTAGTGTTACAGAGATTATATTTCCAGTAGGCCAAAGAAGTGTGTCTTTCTCTATTCCCAGTCGCATCGGATCCCTGACCTGGGGGCCGCGACCTGCTTGCCGGGTGCAGCTGGAACCCATATCCCGCTTGGTGGGGTCACTGGTGAACACCTCCCAGCAGGTTAGACTCCGCACCCTAGGTCAGGTCTCGCCAACATCCGATCCTTGTGGACAAGAAGACTGAACATCCAGGCCCCTCGCTGCTGACTCCTTCATTGACCCAGGACCACAACTTCCAGCCCCTCAGTAGGGGAGTCCAGGACGCTAAACGTGACAGCATGGAGGATAGATATATGTGGACACATCTGTATCTAAATAGCGTCTATCTATCAATGATCGAGCTACCTATCTATCTATGAGCTATCTTGAAATTAGACAATGGAGGCACACCTTCTATTCAAAAGATTCACATATTCCCAACATTAAGCCCAGGTGTTTGAAAAACCACCCCAAAGATTCTTGGTTGGGAAAGGTGAGTGTAATGCTGTTTGGGATTTTGACTAAAAAGCATGAGTTATGGAGTAAAACAGGGAGAGTGAACAGCTGAGATATACTGCACCCTGAGATAAACAGAATTACTGTGTATCTGACCCTACCAAGTCACAGTGTCGCATAAGTAGAAGAGTCCATAGCAAATAGACATTTTTTTAAGTATCAATGTATAGCAGGAACATATCATCGTGCCTCTGCAGGTCTAGAACCAGTCTAGCCTGAGAATTATCGGTAATTAATAATCATTAATTACCTGTCATGGGTCTCCTCTTCTGTTCGTTCATCTTTGATCGTTGCCATGAGTAGGAATGTGGAATCAAGGAGTCCTCACAAAAGTCCAGTGATATAGTTTGCTTAGATGTTGACCTCACATTTTGATTCATGGAAAAGGCCCACCTAGAAAAAAAAGATTGAGAGGCGCGATAACATGTTCTTGCTATACACTATACATGCAAATATATCTAAGTTGGGCCTGCCTATCTATGAAGGCAAGGTGAATTTGCACTATACCTAGCTACCTAACTATTTCTATATCTATCTATATAAGTGCAATCTACAGATGTGTTTACATACACCTAGCCTCCCTACGCGTTAAACAGCCCTTGTAGATGCGTTACACCATGGCATGAATCGGTACAGCTGAGCATCTTTTTGTGAAACGTTTTCCCATAAACTGCATTTTATACGCAACGTGATGCAAATAGGATGGACAAGAAGCTTATGCTGATTAAAAAGATATGTGGAAAGCCTACAGTATGTTCTGTGTGCGACTGTGGCTATATCTGCATGCAAAATGCTACGTTACAGTGTCAGCGGCTGTGACACTGTAAAGTTGCATATCGCATGCAGATACAGCTCAGTCGCACACAGATTATACAGTAGGGATGCCGTATATCATTTTATTCAGTATAAGCTGCATTTGCATCCTATTCGCATCGTTTTGCAAATAAGACACATTTTAATGGAAAAAGTAATCTGGAAAGATGCTCTGTGCTACAGAGTCACATTGTACTCACCCATTATTTTGAACACATCTCAAAGCACATGGAGGATAGATGTATGTGGACGCATCTTTTATCTAATTGTTTATTACTATATCTTTACAAGTTTTTTACATAGCGCACATATATTCTGCAGTGCTTTACAGAGAATATTTGGCCATTCACTTTAGTCCCTGCCCAAGTGGAGCTTACAGTCTTCATTCACTACCACATGCTCACACAACTAACAACACATGAGAATATTTGGCCATTCACTTTAGTCCCTGTCCAAGTGGAGCTTACAGTCTACATTCCCTACCACGTGCTCACACAACTAACAACACATGCAACGCAAGACATGATAATTAGAAACACAGCAAAAGACGAGTCATAAGTACCAAAGAACTAGTGTCTGCCTATCTATCTATCTATCTATATATCTATATATCTCTATAACTATCTATATATGGGAAAACTACAGATGTGTTCACATACACCTAGCCTCCCTGCACATTAAACAGCCCTTCTAGTAGAGTTATACCGTGGCACGACACAACAGAACTGAGCATCTTTTCGTGCAACTTTCCCCTTAAAATGTGTCTTATTTGCAAATCGATGCAAAATAGGATGGACAAGCAGTTTATGCTGATTCAAATGATATGTGGCATGCCTATGTTCTGTGTGCGACTGTGGATATATCCACATGCAAAATGCTAAGTTACAGTGTCAGCGGCTGTGGCACTATGAAGTTGCAATTTGCATGCAGATATAGCCACAGTCAGCCACACAGATTAAAGGCATGCCAAATATCATTTTAATCAGGATAACCTGCTTTTGCGACCTATTCGCATCGCTTTGTAAATGAAGGCACATTTTAAGGGCAAAAGTCGCATGGAAAGATGCTCTGTAATACTGAGTCACATGGCGCTCATGCGTTATTTGTAACACGTCTAATAGCGCATGTGTCAGGATTCTGCCTGGGATCGGCTGTTACTTACCGCAGAGCCATCTTCCCCTCATTAGCGAGAGCAGTGAGACGTCAAGTGCAGCGGTAGGTGACTTGCTGAGTATTCTCTCCGGGGCCCAGGGGACTGTCAAACAATCTTCCATATCGGAGTTCCTGCGGTGATGGTCATGGGTGCAGCCATCTTGGCTGAATCACCTGATGGATCCTTATCCAGTGGTAGCTGTGTCAGTTCTCAGCTGACTAGCTCATCCAATGGACAGCTGCCTGGGGGTATAACCAGGACTCCAGGTGAACAGGAAATTGCCTGAGCAACTTCGTTATTCCCAGATGGTTGCTGTTTGCTTTGTGCAGGCTTCACATGCAATCTTCCAGAGACTCTTCCCAGTGGTATTTCCAGTATATGCTCTGTACATCTCCAATGTACTGAGTCCTAGTGATTATTTACAAAGTGCCATATCCTTGTGCCGCAGTGTGATAGTACATCCTTGCCTGTTTGCTATTTACCGGTGTCATATCCTTGGGCATCGGTTTACAGACATCAAGTCATCCAAACTGGTGCTATCACCACTCTCCTTCAGTGATTGCAGCATATCCTAACTTCCTTCCAGTACTAGCTGCACAACCTCAGTGGATTCTCTCCCTCTGCTCTGCCTCAGCATCTCTTCAGGAAACATCTCTATTGTGCTTCTCTGTACTAGTGGTACAGAGATTATATTTCCAGTAGGCCAAAGAAGTGTGTCTTTCTCTATTCCCAGTCGCATCGGATCCCTGACCTGGGGGCCGTGACTTGCTTGCCAGGTGCAGCTGGAACCCATATCCCGCTTGGTGGGGTCACTGGTGAACACCTCCCGGCCGGTTAGACTCCACACCCTAGGTCAGGTCTCGCCAACATCCGATGCTTGTGGACGAGAAGACTGAACATCCAGGCCCCTCGCTCCTGACTCCTTCATTGACCCGGGACCACAACTTCCAGCCCCTCAGTAGGGGAGTCCAGGACGCTAAACATGACAGCATGGAGGATAGATATATGTGGACACATCTGTATCTAACTAGCGTCTATCAATGATCGAGCTACCTATCTATCTATTTGCTATCTTGAAACTAGACAATGGAGGCACACCTTCTAATCAAAAGATTCACATATTCCCAATATTAAGCCCAGGTGTTTGAAAAACCACCCCAAAGATTTTTGGTTGGGAAAGGTGAGTGTAATGCTGTTTGGGATTTTGACTAAAAAGCATGAGTTATGGAGTAAAACAGGGAGAGTGAACAGCTGAGATATACTGCACCCTGAGATAAACAGAATTACTGTGTATCTGACCCTACCAAGTCACAGTGTCGCATAAGTAGAAGAGTCCATAGCAAATAGACATTTTTTTAAGTATCAATGTATAGCAGGAACATATCATCATGCCTCTGCAGGTCTAGAACCAGTCTAGCCTGAGAATTATCAGTAATTAATAATCATTAATTACCTGTCATGGGTCTCCTCTTCCATTGGTTCATCTTTGATCGTTGCCATGAGTAGAAATGTGGAATCAAGGAGACCTCACAAAAGTCCAGCGATGTAGTTTGCTTAGATGTTGACCTCACATTTTGATTCATGGAAAAGGCCCACCAAGAAAAAAAAGATTGAGAGGCGCGATAACATGTTCTTGCTATACACTATACATGCAAATATATCTAAGTTGGGCTTGCCTATCCTTGTTGGTAAGGTGAATTTGCACTATACCTAGCTACCTAACTATCTATTTCTATATCTATCTATATATGGGCAATCTACAGATGTGTTTACATACACCTAGCCTCCCTACACGTTAAACAGCCCTTGTAGATGCGTTACACTGTGGCATGAATCGGTACAGCTGAGCATCTTTTTGTGAAACATTTTCCCATAAACTGCATTTTATACGCAACGTGATGCAAATAGGATGGACAAGAAGCTTATACTGATTAAAAAGATATGCGGCAAGCCTACAGTATGTTCTGTGTGCGACTGTGGCTATATCTGCATGCAAAATGCTACGTTACAGTGTCAGTGGCTGTGACACTGTAAAGTTGCATATCGCATGCAGATACAGCTCAGTCGTACACAGCTTATACAGTAGGCATGCCGTATATCATTTTATTCAGTATAAGCTGCATTTGCATCCTATTCGCATCACTTTGCAATTAATACACATTTTAATGGAAAAAGTAATCTGGAAAGATGCTCTGTGCTACAGAGTCACATTGTACTCACCCATTATTTTGAACACATCTCAAAGCACATGGAGGATAGATGTATGTGGACGCATCTTTTATCTAATTGTTTATTACTATTTATTACCAGTTTTTTACATAGCGCACATATATTCTGCAGTGCTTTACAGAGAATATTTGGCCATTCACTTTAGTCCCTGCCCCAGTGGAGCTTACAGTCTACATTCCCTACCACATGCTCACACAACTAACAACACATGAGAATATTTGGCCATTCACTTTAGTCCCTGCCCCAGTGGAGTTTACAGTCTACATTCCCTACCACGTGCTCACACAACTAACAACACATGCAATGCAAGGCATGATAATTAGAAACACAGCAAAAGACGAGTCATAAGTACCAAAGAACTAGTGTCTGCCATCTATCTATCTATCTATCTATATATCTCTATAACTATCTATATATGGGTAATCTACAGATCTGTTCACATACACCTAGCCTCTCTGTGGATTAAACAGCCCTTCTAGTAGAGTTATACCGTGGCACGACACAACAGAACTGAGCATCTTTTCGTGCAACTTTTCCCCTTAAAATGTGTCTCATTTGTAAATCGATGCAAAATAGAATGGACAAGCAGTTTATGCTGATTCAAATGATATGTGGCATGCCTATGTTCTGTGTGCGACTGTGGATATATCCACATGCAAAATGCTAAGTTACAGTGTCAGCGGCTGTGACACTATAAAGTTGCATTTTGCATGCAGATATAGCCACAGTCAGCCACACAGATTAAAGGCATGCCAAATATCATTTTAATCAGGATAACCTGCTTTTGCGACCTATTCGCATCGCTTTGAAAATGAAGGCACATTTTAAGGGCAAAAGTCGCATGGAAAGATGCTCTGTAATACTGAGTCACATGGCGCTCACGCGTTATTTGTAACACGTCTAATAGCGCATGTGTCAGGATTCTGCATGGGATCGGCTGTTACTTACCGCAGTGCCGTCTTCCCCTCATTAGCAAGAGCAGTGAGACGTCAAGTGCAGCGGTAGGTGACTTGCTGAGTATTCTCCCCGGGGCCCAGGGGACTGTCAAACAATCTTCCATATCGGAGTTCCTGCGGCGAATGTCATGGGTGCAGCCATCTTGGCTGAATCACCTGATGGATCCTTATCCAGTGGTAGCTGTGTCAGTTCTCAGCTGACTTGCTCATCCAATGGACAGCTGCCTGGGGGTATAACCAGGACTCCAGGTGAACAGGAAATTGACTGAGCAACTTCGTTATTCCCAGATGGTTGCTGTTTGCTTTGTGCAGGCTTCACATGCAATCTTCCAGAGACTCTTCCCAGTGGTATTTCCAGTATATGCTCTGTACATCTCCTATGTACTGAGTCCTAGTGATTATTTACAAAGTGCCATATCCTTGTGCTGCAGAGTGATAGTACATCCTTGCCTGTTTGCTATTTACCGGTGTCATATCCTTGGGCATCGGTTTACAGACATCAAGTCATCCAAACTGGTGCTATCACCACTCTCCTTCAGTGATTGCAGCATATCCTAACTTCCTTCCAGTACTTGCTGTACAACCTACTCCTCAGTGGATTCTCTCCCTCTGCTCTGCCTCAGCACCTCTTCAGGAAACATCTCTATTGTGCTTCTCTGTACTAGTGTTACAGAGATTATATTTCCAGTAGGCCAAAGAAGTGTGTCTTTCTCTATTCCCAGTCGCATCGGATCCCTGACCTGGGGGCCGCGACCTGCTTGCCGGGTGCAGCTGGAACCCATATCCCACTTGGTGGGGTCACTGGTGAACACCTCCCAGCAGGTTAGACTCCGCACCCTAGGTCAGGTCTCGCCAACATCCGATCCTTGTGGACAAGAAGACTGAACATCCAGGCCCCTCGCTGCTGACTCCTTCATTGACCCAGGACCACAACTTCCAGCCCCTCAGTAGGGGAGTCCAGGACGCTAAACGTGACAGCATGGAGGATAGATATATGTGGACACATCTGTATCTAAATAGCGTCTATCTATCAATGATCGAGCTACCTATCTATCTATGAGCTATCTTGAAATTAGACAATGGAGGCACACCTTCTATTCAAAAGATTCACATATTCCCAACATTAAGCCCAGGTGTTTGAAAAACCACCCCAAAGATTCTTGGTTGGGAAAGGTGAGTGTAATGCTGTTTGGGATTTTGACTAAAAAGCATGAGTTATGGAGTAAAACAGGGAGAGTGAACAGCTGAGATATACTGCACCCTGAGATAAACAGAATTACTGTGTATCTGACCCTACCAAGTCACAGTGTCGCATAAGTAGAAGAGTCCATAGCAAATAGACATTTTTTTAAGTATCAATGTATAGCAGGAACATATCATCGTGCCTCTGCAGGTCTAGAACCAGTCTAGCCAGAGAATTATCGGTAACTAATAATCATTAATTACCTGTCATGGGTCTCCTCTTCTGTTCGTTCATCTTTGATCGTTGCCATGAGTAGGAATGTGGAATCAAGGAGTCCTCACAAAAGTCCAGTGATATAGTTTGCTTAGATGTTGACCTCACATTTTGATTCATGGAAAAGGCCCACCTAGAAAAAAAAGATTGAGAGGCGCGATAACATGTTCTTGCTATACACTATACATGCAAATATATCTAAGTTGGGCCTGCCTATCCTTGAAGGCAAGGTGAATTTGCACTATACCTAGCTACCTAACTATTTCTATATCTATCTATATAAGGGCAATCTACAGATGTGTTTACATACACCTAGCCTCCCTACGCGTTAAACAGCCCTTGTAGATGCGTTACACCATGGCATGAATCGGTACAGCTGAGCATCTTTTTGTGAAATGTTTTCCCATAAACTGCATTTTATATGCAACGTGATGCAAATAGGATGGACAAGAAGCTTATGCTGATTAAAAAGATATGTGGAAAGCCTACAGTATGTTCTGTGTGCGACTGTGGCTATATCTGCATGCAAAATGCTACGTTACAGTGTCAGCGGCTGTGACACTGTAAAGTTGCATATCGCATGCAGATACAGCTCAGTCGCACACAGATTATACAGTAGGCATGCCGTATATCATTTTATTCAGTATAAGCTGCATTTGCATCCTATTCGCATCACTTTGCAATTAATACACATTTTAATGGAAAAAGTAATCTGGAAAGATGCTCTGTGCTACAGAGTCACATTGTACTCACCCATTATTTTGAACACATCTCAAAGCACATGGAGGAAAGATGTATGTGGATGCATCTTTTATCTAATTGTTTATTACTATTTATTACCAGTTTTTTACATAGCGCACATATATTCTGCAGTGCTTTACAGAGAATATTTGGCCATTCACTTTAGTCCCTGCCCCAGTGGAGCTTACAGTCTACATTCCCTACCACATGCTCACACAACTAACAACACATGAGAATATTTGGCCATTCACTTTAGTCCCTGCCACAGTGGAGTTTACAGTCTACATTCCCTACCACGTGCTCACACAACTAACAACACATGCAATGCAAGGCATGATAATTAGAAACACAGCAAAAGACGAGTCATAAGTACCAAAGAACTAGTGTCTGCCATCTATCTATCTATCTATCTATCTATATATCTCTATAACTATCTATATATGGGTAATCTACAGATCTGTTCACATACACCTAGCCTCTCTGTGCATTAAACAGCCCTTCTAGTAGAGTTATACCGTGGCACGACACAACAGAACTGAGCATCTTTTCGTGCAACTTTTCCCCTTAAAATGTCTCATTTGTAAATCGATGCAAAATAGAATGGACAAGCAGTTTATGCTGATTCAAATGATATGTGGCATGCCTATGTTCTGTGTGCGACTGTGGATATATCCACATGCAAAATGCTAAGTTACAGTGTCAGCGGCTGTGACACTATAAAGTTGCATTTTGCATGCAGATATAGCCACAGTCAGCCACACAGATTAAAGGCATGCCAAATATCATTTTAATCAGGATAACCTGCTTTTGCGACCTATTCGCATCGCTTTGAAAATGAAGGCACATTTTAAGGGCAAAAGTCGCATGGAAAGATGCTCTGTAATACTGAGTCACATGGCGCTCACGCGTTATTTGTAACACGTCTAATAGCGCATGTGTCAGGATTCTGCCTGGGATCGGCTGTTACTTACCGCAGCGCCGTCTTCCCCTCATTAGCAAGAGCAGTGAGACGTCAAGTGCAGCGGTAGGTGACTTGCTGAGTATTCTCCCCGGGGCCCAGGGGACTGTCAAACAATCTTCCATATCGGAGTTCCTGCGGCGATGGTCATGGGTGCAGCCATCTTGGCTGAATCACCTGATGGATCCTTATCCAGTGGTAGCTGTGTCAGTTCTCAGCTGACTTGCTCATCCAATGGACAGCTGCCTGGGGGTATAACCAGGACTCCAGGTGAACAGGAAATTGACTGAGCAACTTCGTTATTCCCAGATGGTTGCTGTTTGCTTTGTGCAGGCTTCACATGCAATCTTCCAGAGACTCTTCCCAGTGGTATTTCCAGTATATGCTCTGTACATCTCCTATGTACTGAGTGCTAGTGATTATTTACAAAGTGCCATATCCTTGTGCTGCAGAGTGATAGTACATCCTTGCCTGTTTGCTATTTACCGGTGTCATATCCTTGGGCATCGGTTTACAGCCATCAAGTCATCCAAACTGGTGCTATCACCACTCTCCTTCAGTGATTGCAGCATATCCTAACTTCCTTCCAGTACTTGCTGTACAACCTACTCCTCAGTGGATTCTCTCCCTCTGCTCTGCCTCAGCACCTCTTCAGGAAACATCTCTATTGTGCTTCTCTGTACTAGTGTTACAGAGATTATATTTCCAGTAGGCCAAAGAAGTGTGTCTTTCTCTATTCCCAGTCGCATCGGATCCCTGACCTGGGGGCCGCGACCTGCTTGCTGGGTGCAGCTGGAACCCATATCCCGCTTGGTGGGGTCACTGGTGAACACCTCCCAGCAGGTTAGACTCCGCACCCTAGGTCAGGTCTCGCCAACATCCGATCCTTGTGGACAAGAAGACTGAACATCCAGGCCCCTCGCTGCTGACTCCTTCATTGACCCAGCACCACAACTTCCAGCCCCTCAGTAGGGGAGTCCAGGACGCTAAACGTGACAGCATGGAGGATAGATATATGTGGACACATCTGTATCTAAATAGCGTCTATCTATCAATGATCGAGCTACCTATCTATCTATGAGCTATCTTGAAATTAGACAATGGAGGCACACCTTCTATTCAAAAGATTCACATATTCCCAACATTAAGCCCAGGTGTTTGAAAAACCACCCCAAAGATTCTTGGTTGGGAAAGGTGAGTGTAATGCTGTTTGGGATTTTGACTAAAAAGCATGAGTTATGGAGTAAAACAGGGAGAGTGAACAGCTGAGATATACTGCACCCTGAGATAAACAGAATTACTGTGTATCTGACCCTACCAAGTCACAGTGTCGCATAAGTAGAAGAGTCCATAGCAAATAGACATTTTTTTAAGTATCAATGTATAGCAGGAACATATCATCGTGCCTCTGCAGGTCTAGAACCAGTCTAGCCAGAGAATTATCGGTAATTAATAATCATTAATTACCTGTCATGGGTCTCCTCTTCTGTTCGTTCATCTTTGATCGTTGCCATGAGTAGGAATGTGGAATCAAGGAGTCCTCACAAAAGTCCAGTGATATAGTTTGCTTAGATGTTGACCTCACATTTTGATTCATGGAAAAGGCCCACCTAGAAAAAAAAGATTGAGAGGCGCGATAACATGTTCTTGCTATACACTATACATGCAAATATATCTAAGTTGGGCCTGCCTATCCTTGAAGGCAAGGTGAATTTGCACTATACCTAGCTACCTAACTATTTCTATATCTATCTATATAAGGGCAATCTACAGATGTGTTTACATACACCTAGCCTCCCTACGCGTTAAACAGCCCTTGTAGATGCGTTACACCATGGCATGAATCGGTACAGCTGAGCATCTTTTTGTGAAATGTTTTCCCATAAACTGCATTTTATACGCAACGTGATGCAAATAGGATGGACAAGAAGCTTATGCTGATTAAAAAGATATGTGGAAAGCCTACAGTATGTTCTGTGTGCGACTGTGGCTATATCTGCATGCAAAATGCTACGTTACAGTGTCAGCGGCTGTGACACTGTAAAGTTGCATATCGCATGCAGATACAGCTCAGTCGCACACAGATTATACAGTAGGCATGCCGTATATCATTTTATTCAGTATAAGATGCATTTGCATCCTATTCGGATCGCTTTGCAAATAAGACACATTTTAATGGAAAAAGTAATCTGGAAAGATGCTCTGTGCTACAGAGTCACATTGTACCCTCCCATTATTTTGAACACATCTCAAAGCACATGGAGGATACATGTATGTGGACGCATCTTTTATCTAATTGTTTATTACTATATCTTTACAAGTTTTTTACATAGCGCACATATATTCTGCAGTGCTTTACAGAGAATATTTGGCCATTCACTTTAGTCCCTGCCCAAGTGGAGCTTACAGTCTTCATTCACTACCACATGCTCACACAACTAACAACACATGAGAATATTTGGCCATTCACTTTAGTCCCTGTCCCAGTGGAGCTTACAGTCTACATTCCCTACCACGTGCTCACACAACTAACAACACATGCAACGCAAGACATGATAATTAGAAACACAGCAAAAGACGAGTCATAAGTACCAAAGAACTAGGGTCTGCCTATCTATCTATCTATCTATCTATATATCTATCTATATCTCTATAACTATCTATATATGGGAAAACTACAGATGTGTTCACATACACCTAGCCTCCCTGCACATTAAACAGCCCTTCTAGTAGAGTTATACCGTGGCACGACACAACAGAACTGAGCATCTTTTCGTGCAACTTTCCCCTTAAAATGTGTCTTATTTGCAAATCGATGCAAAATAGGATGGACAAGCAGTTTATGCTGATTCAAATGATATGTGGCATGCCTATGTTCTGTGTGCGACTGTGGATATATCCACATGCAAAATGCTATGTTACAGTGTCAGCGGCTGTGACACTATAAAGTTGCATTTTGCATGCAGATATAGCCACAGTCAGCCACACAGATTAAAGGCATGCCAAATATCATTTTAATCAGGATAACCTGCTTTTGCGACCTATTCGCATCGCTTTGTAAATGAAGGCACATTTTAAGGGCAAAAGTCGCATGGAAAGATGCTCTGTAATACTGAGTCACATGGCGCTCACGCGTTATTTGTAACACGTCTAATAGCGCATGTGTCAGGATTCTGCCTGGGATCGGCTGTTACTTACCGCAGCGCCGTCTTCCCCTCATTAGCGAGAGCAGTGAGACGTCAAGTGCAGCGGTAGGTGACTTGCTGAGTATTCTCCCCGGGGCCCAGGGGACTGTCAAACCATCCTCCATATCGGAGTTCCTGCGGCGATGGTCATAGGCGCAGCCATCTTGGCTGAATCACCTGATGGATCCTTATCCAGTGGTAGCTGTGTCAGTTCTCAGCTGACTTGCTCATCCAATGGACAGCTGCCTGGGGGTATAAACAGGACTCCAGGTGAACAGGAAATTGCCTGAGCAACTTCGATATTCCCAGATGGTTGCTGTTTGCTTCGTCCAGGCTTCACATGCAATCTTCCAGAGACTCTTCCCAGTGGTATTTCCAGTATAAGCTCTGTACATCTCCAATGTACTGAGTCCTAGTGATTATTTACAAAGTGCCATATCCTTGTGCCACAGTGTGATAGTACATCCTTGCCTGTTTGCTATTTACCGGTGTCATATCCTCGGGCATTGGTTTACAGACATTAAGTCATCCAAACTGGTGCTATCACCACTCTCCATCAGTGACTGCAGCATATCCTCACTTCCTTCCAGTACTAGATGCACAACCTACTCCTCAGTGGATTCTCTCCCTCTGCTCTTCCTCAGCACCTCTTCAGGAGATATCTCTATTGTGCTTCTCTGTACTAGTGGTACAGAGATTATATTTCCAGTAGGCCAAAGTGGTGTGTCTTTATTCCCAGTCGCATCAGATCCCTGACCTGGGGGCCGCGACCTGCTTGCTGGGTGCAGCTGTAACCATATGCCGCTTGGTGGGGTCACTGGTGAACACCTCCTGGCAGGTTAGACTCGGCACTCTAGGTCAGGTCTCGCCAACATCCGATGCTTGTGGATGAGAAGACTGAACATCCAGTCCCCTCGCTCCTGACTCCTTCATTGACCCAGAACCACAACTTCCAGCCCCTCAGTAGGGGAGTCCAGGACGCTAAATGTGACAGCATGGAGGATAGATATATGAGGACACTACTGTATCTAACTAGTGTCTATCTATCAATGATCGAGCTACCTATCTATCTATGAGCTATCTTGAAACTAGACAATGGAGGCACACCTTCTAATCAAAAGATTCACATATTCCCAACATTAAGCCCAGGTGTTTGAAAAACCACCCCAAAGATTCTTGGTTGGGAAAGGTGAGTGTAATGCTGTTTGGGATTTTGACTAAAAAGCATGAGTTATGGAGTAAAACAGGGAGAGTGAACAGCTGAGATATACTGCACCCTGAGATAAACAGAATTACTGTGTATCTGACCCAACCAAGTCACAGTGTCGCATAAGTAGAAGAGTCTATAGCAAATAGACATTTTTTTAAGTATCAATATATAGCAGGAACATATCATCGTGCCTCTGCAGGTCTAGAACCAGTCTAGCCTGAGAATTATCAGTAATTAATAATCATTAATTACCTGTCATGGGTCTCCTCTTCCATTGGTTCATCTTTGATCGTTGCCATGAGTAGAAATGTGGAATCAAGGAGACCTCACAAAAGTCCAGCGATGTAGTTTGCTTAGATGTTGACCTCACATTTTGATTCATGGAAAAGGCCCACCTAGAAAAAAAAGATTGAGAGGCGCGATAACATGTTCTTGCTATACACTATACATGCAAATATATCTAAGTTGGGCCTGCCTATCCTTGTTGGTAAGGTGAAATTGCACTATACCTAGCTACCTAACTATCTATTTCTATATCTATCTATATATGGGCAATCTACAGATGTGTTTACATACACCTAGCCTCCCTACACGTTAAACAGACCTTATAGATGCCTTACACTGTGGCATGAATTGGTACAGCTGAGCATCTTTTTGTGAAACATTTTCCCATAAACTGCATTTTATACGCAACGTGATGCAAATAGGATGGACAAGAAGCTTATGCTGATTAAAAAGATATGCGGCAAGCCTACAGTATGTTCTGTGTGTGACTGTGGCTATATCTGCATGCAAAATGCTACGTTACAGTGTCAGCGGCTGTGACACTGTAAAGTTGCATATCGCATGCAGATACAGCTCAGTCGCACACATATTATACAGTAGGCATGCCGTATATCATTTTATTCAGTATAAGCTGCATTTGCATCCTATTCGCATCGCTTTGCAAATAATACACATTTTAATGGAAAAAGTAATCTGGAAAGATGCTCTGTGCTACAGAGTCACATTGTACTCACCCATTATTTTGAACACATCTCAAAGCACATGGAGGATAGATGTATGTGGACGCATCTTTTATCTAATTGTTTATTACTATTTATTACCAGTTTTTTACATAGCGCACATATATTCTGCAGTGCTTTACAGAGAATATTTGGCCATTCAATTTAGTCCCTGCCCCAGTGGAGCTTACAGTCTACATTCCCTACCACATGCTCACACAAATAACAAAACATGAGAATATTTGGCCATTCACTTTAGTCCCTGCCCCTGTGGAGTTTACAGTCTACATTCCCTACCACGTGCTCACACAACTAACAACACATGCAACACAAGGCATGATAATTAGAAACACAGCAAAAGACGAGTCATAAGTACCAAAGAACTAGTGTCTGCCATCTATCTATCTATCTATCTATATATCTCTATAAATATCTATATATGGGTAATCTACAGATGTGTTCACATACACCTAGCCTCTCTGTGCATTAAACAGCCCTTCTAGTAGAGTTGTACCGTGGCACGACACAACAGAACTGAGCATCTTTTCGTGCAACTTTTCCCCTTAAAATGTGTCTTATTTGCAAATCGATGCAAAATAGGATGGACAAGCAGTTTATGCTGTTTCAAATGATATGTGGCATGCCTATGTTCTGTGTGCGACTGTGGATATATCCACATGCAAAATGCTAAGTTACAGTGTCAGCGGCTGTGACACTATAAAGTTGCATTTTGCATGCAGATATAGCCACAGTCAGCCACACAGATTAAAGGCATGCCAAATATCATTTTAATCAGGATAACCTGCTTTTGCGACCTATTCACATCGCTTTGTAAATGAAGGCACATTTTAAGGGCAAAAGTCGCATGGAAAGATGCTCTGTAATACTGAGTCACATGGCGCTCACGTGTTATTTGTAACACGTCTAATAGCGCATGTGTCAGGATTCTGCCTGGGATCGGCTGTTACTTACCGCAGCGCCGTCTTCCCCTCATTAGCGAGAGCAGTGAGACGTCAAGTGCAGCGGTAGGTGACTTGCTGAGTATTCTCCCCGGGGCCCAGGGGACTGTCAAACAATCTTCCATATCGGAGTTCCTGCGGCGATGGTCATGGGTGCAGCCATCTTGGCTGAATCACCTGATGGATCCTTATCCAGTGGTAGCTGTGTCAGTTCTCAGCTGACTTGCTCATCCAATGGACAGCTGCCTGGGGGTATAACCAGGACTCCAGGTGAACAGGAAATTGCCTGAGCAACTTCGTTATTCCCAGATGGTTGCTGTTTGCTTTGTGCAGGCTTCACATGCAATCTTCCAGAGACTCTTCCCAGTGGTATTTCCAGTATATGCTCTGTACATCTCCTATGTACTGAGTCCTAGTGATTATTTACAAAGTGCCATATCCTTGTGCCACAGTGTGATAGTACATCCTTGCCTGTTTGCTATTTACCAGTGTCATATCCTTGGGCATCGGTTTACAGACATCAAGTCATCCAAACTGGTGCTATCACCACTCTCCTTCAGTGATTGCAGCATATCCTAACTTCCTTCCAGTACTAGCTGCACAACCTACTCCTCAGTGGATTCTCTCCCTCTGCTCTGCCTCAGCACCTCTTCAGGAAACATCTCTATTGTGCTTCTCTGTACTAGTGTTATAGAGATTATATTTCCAGTAGGCCAAAGAAGTGTGTATTTCTCTATTCCCAGTCGCTTCGGATCCCTGACCTGGGGGCCGCGACCTGCTTGCCGGGTGCAGATGGAACCCATATCCCGCTTGGTGGGGTCACTGGTGAACACCTCCCGGCAGGTTAGACTCCACACCCTAGGTCAGGTCTCGCCAACATCCGATGCTTGTGGACGAGAAGACTGAACATCCAGGCCCCTCGCTCCTGACTCCTTCATTGACCCGGGACCACAACTTCCAGCCCCTCAGTAGGGGAGTCCAGGACGCTAAACGTGACAGCATGGAGGATAGATATATGTGGACACATCTGTATCTAACTAGCGTCTATCAATGATCGAGCTACCTATCTATCTATTTGCTATCTTGAAACTAGACAATGGAGGCACACCTTCTAATCAAAAGATTCACATATTCCCAACATTAAGCCCAGGTGTTTGAAAAACCACCCCAAAGATTCTTGGTTGGGAAAGGTGAGTGTAATTCTGTTTGGGATTTTGACTAAAAAGCATGAGTTATGGAGTAAAACAGGGAGAGTGAACAGCTGAGATATACTGCACCCTGAGATAAACAGAATTACTGTGTATCTGACCCTACCAAGTCACAGTGTCGCATAAGTAGAAGAGTCCATAGCAAATAGACATTTTTTTAAGTATCAATGTATAGCAGGAACATATCATTGTGCCTCTGCAGGTCTAGAACCAGTCTAGCCTGAGAATTATCGGTAATTAATAATCATTAATTACCTGTCATGGGTCTCCTCTTCTGTTCGTTCATCTTTGATCGTTGCCATGAGTAGGAATGTGGAATCAAGGAGTCCTCACAAAAGTCCAGCTATGTAGTTTGCTTAGATGTTGACCTCACATTTTGATTCATGGAAAAGGCCCACCAAGAAAAAAAAGATTGAGCGGCGCGATAACATGTTCTTGCTATACACTATACATGCAAATATATCTAAGTTGGGCCTGCCTATCCTTGAAGGCAAGGTGAATTTGCACTATACCTAGCTACCTAACTATTTCTATATCTATCTATATAAGGGCAATCTACAGATGTGTTTACATACACCTAGCCTCCCTACGCGTTAAACAGCCCTTGTAGATGCGTTACACCATGGCATGAATCGGTACAGCTGAGCATCTTTTTGTGAAATGTTTTCCCATAAACTGCATTTTATACGCAACGTGATGCTAATAGGATGGACAAGAAGCTTATGCTGATTAAAAAGATATGCGGCAAGCCTACAGTATGTTCTGTGTGCGACTGTGGCTATATCTGCATGCAAAATGCTACGTTACAGTGTCAGCGGCTGTGACACTGTAAAGTTGCATATCGCATGCAGATACAGCTCAGTCGCACACAGATTATACAGTAGGCATGCCGTATATCATTTTATTCAGTATAAGCTGCATTTGCATCCTATTCGCATCGCTTTGCAAATAAGACACATTTTAATGGAAAAAGTAATCTGGAAAGATGCTCTGTGCTACAGAGTCACATTGTACTCACCCATTATTTTGAACACATCTCAAAGCACATGGAGGATAGATGTATGTTGACGCATCTTTTATCTAATTGTTTATTACTATATCTTTACAAGTTTTTTACATAGCGCACATATATTCTGCAGTGCTTTACAGAGAATATTTGGCCATTCACTTTAGTCCCTGCCCAAGTGGAGCTTACAGTCTTCATTCACTACCACATGCTCACACAACTAACAACACATGAGAATATTTGGCCATTCACTTTAGTCCCTGTCCCAGTGGAGCTTACAGGCTACATTCCCTACCATGTGCTCACACAACTAACAACACATGCAACGCAAGACATGATAATTAGAAACACAGCAAAAGACGAGTCATAAGTACCAAAGAACTAGTGTCTGCCTATCTATCTATCTATCTATATATCTCTATAACTATCTATATATGGGTAATCTACAGATGTGCTCACATACACCTAGCCTCCCTGTGCATTAAACAGCCCTTCTAGTAGAGTTAGAACTGTGGCACGACACAACAGAACTGAGCATCTTCTCGTGCAACTTTTCCCCTTAAAAGTGTCTTATTTGCAAATCGATGCTAAATAGGATGGACAAGCAGTTTATGCTGATTCAAATGATATGTGGCATGCCTATGTTCTGTGTGCGACTGTGGATATATCCACATGCAAAATGCTAAGTTACAGTGTCAGCGGCTGTGACACTATAAAGTTGCATTTTGCATGCAGATATAGCCACAATCAGCCACACAGATTAAAGGCATGCCAAATATCATTTTAATTAGGATAACCTGCTTTTGCGACCTATTCGCATTGCTTTGTAAATGAAGGCACATTTTAAGGGCAAAAGTTGCATGGAAAGATGCTCTGTAATACTGAGTCACATGGCGCTCACGCGTTATTTGTAACATGTCTAATTGCGCATGTGTCAGGATTCTGCCTGGGATTGGCTGTTACTTACCGCAGCGCCGTCTTCCCCTCATTAGCGAGAGCAGTGAGATGTCAAGTGCAGCGGTAGGTGACTTGCTGAGTATTCTCCCCGGGGCCCAGGGTACTGTCACACAATCCTCCATATCGGAGTTCCTGCGGCGATGGTCATGGGCGCAGCCATCTTGGCTGAATCACCTGATGGATACTTATCCAGTGGTAGCTGTGTTAGTTCTCAGCTGCCTTGCTCATCCAATGGACAGCTGCCTGGGGGTATAACCAGGACTCCAGGTGAACAGGAAATTGCCTGAGCAACTTCGTTATTCCCAGATGGTTGCTGTTTGCTTTGTCCAGGCTTCACATGCAATCTTCCAGAGACTCTTCAAAGTGGTATTTCCAGTATAAGCTCTGTACATCTCCAATGTACTGAGTCCTAGTGATTATTTACAAAGTGCCATATCCTTGTGCAGCAGTGTGATAGTACATCCTTGCCTGTTTGCTATTTACCGGTGTCATATCCTCGGGCATCAGTTTACAGACATCAAGTCATCCAAACTGGTGCTATCACCACTTTCCTTCAGTGACTGCAGCATATCCTAACTTCCTTCCAGTACTAGCTGCACAACCTACTCCTCAGTGGATTCTCTCCCTCTGCTCTGCCTCAGCACCTCTTCAGGAAACATCTCTATTGTGCTTCTCTGTACTAGTGGGACAGAGATTATATTTCCAGTAGGCCAAAGCGGTGTGTCTTTCTCTATTCCCAGTCGCATCAGATCCCTGACCTGGGCGCCGCGACCTGCTTGCCGGGTGCAGCTGGAACCCATATCCCGCTTGGTGGGGTCACTGGTGAACACCTCCCTGCAGGTTAGACTCCACACCCTAGATCAGGTCTCACCAACATCCGATGCTCGTGGATGAGAAGACTGAACATCCATGCCCATCGCTCCTGACTCCTTCATTGACCCGGGACCACAACTTCCAGCCCCTCAGTAGGGGAGTCCAGGACGCTAAACGTGACAGCATGGAGGATAGATATATGTGGACACATCTGTATCTAACTAGCATCTATCAATGATCGAGCTACCTATCTATGTATGAGCTATCTTGAAACTAGACAAAGGAAGCACACCTTCTAATCAAAAGATTCACATATTTCCAACATTAAGCCCAGGTGTTTGTAAAAACCTCCCCAAAGATTCTTGGTTGGGAAAGGTGAGTGTAATGCTGTTTGGGATTTTGACTAAAAAGCATGAGTTATGGAGTAAAACAGGGAGAGTGAACAGCTGAGATATACTGCACCCTGAGATAAACAGAACTACTGTGTATCTGACCCTACCAAGTCACAGTGTCGCATAAGTAGAAGAGTCCATAGCAAATAGACATTTTTTTTAAGTATCAATGTATAGCAGGAACATATCATCGTGCCTCTGCAGGTCTAGAACCAGTCTAGCCTGAGAATTATCGGTAATTAATAATCATTAATTACCTGTCATGGGTCTCCTCTTCCGTTGGTTCATCTTTGATCATTGCCACGAGTAGAAATGTGGAATCAAGGAGTCCTCACAAAAGTCCAGCGATGTAGATTGCTTAGATGTTGACCTCACATTTTGATTCATGGAAAGGGCCCACCAAGAAAAAAAAGATTGAGAGGCGCGATAACATGTTCTTGCTATACACTATACATGCAAATATATCTAAGTTGGGCCTGCCTATCCTTGTTGGCAAGGTGAATTTGCACTATACCTAGCTACTTAACTATTTCTATATCTGTCTATATAAGGGCAATCTACAGATGTGTTTACATACACCTAGCCTCCCTAAGTGTTAAACAGCCCTTGTAGATGCATTACACCGTGGCATGAATCGGTACAGCTGAGCATCTTTTTGTGAAACGTTTTCCCATAAACTGCATTTTATACGCAACGTGATGCAAATAGGATGGACAAGAAGTTTATGCTGATTAAAAAGATATGCGGCAAGCCTACAGTATGTTCTGTGTGCGACTGTGGCTATCAAAATGCTACGTTACAGTGTCAGCGGCTGTGACACTGTAAAGTTGCATATTGCATGCAGATATAGCTCAGTCGCACACAGATTATACAGTAGGCATGCCGTATATCATTTTATTCAGTATAAGCTGCATTTGCATCCTATTCGCATCGCTTTGCAAATAAGACACATTTTAATGGAAAAAGTAATCTGGAAAGATGCTCTGTGCTACAGAGTCACATTGTACTCACCCATTATTTTGAACACATCTCAAAGCACATGGAGGATAGATGTATGTGGACACATCTTTTATTTAATTGTTTATTACTATTTATTACCAGTTTTTTACATAGTGCACATATATTCTGCAGTGCTTTACAGAGAATATTTGTCCATTCACTTTAGTCCCTGCCCCAGTGGAGCTTACAGTGTACATTCCCTACCACATGCTCACACAACTAACAACACATGCAACGCAAGGCCTAATAATTAGAAACACAGCAAAAGACGAGTCATAAGTACCAAAGAACTAGTGTCTGCCTATCTATCTATCTATCTATCTATCTATCTATCTATCTATCTATATATCTCTATAACTATCTATATATGGGTAATCTACAGATGTGTTCACATACACCTAGCCTCCCTGCGCATTAAACAGCCCTTCTAGTAGAGTTATACCATGGCACGACACAACAGAACTGAGCATCTTTTCCCCTTAAAATGTGTCTTATTTGCAAATCGATGCAAAATAGGATGGACAAGCAGTTTATGCTGATGAAAATGATATGTGGCATGCCTATGTTCTGTGTGCGACTGTGGATATATCTACATGCAAAAGACTACGTTACAGTGTCAGCGGCTGTGACACTATAAAGTTGCATTTTGCATGCAGATATAGCCACAGTCAGCCACACAGAATAAAGGCATGCCAAATATAATTTTAATCAGCATAACCTGCTTTTGCGACCTATTCGCATCGCTTTGTAAATGAAGGCACATTTTAAGGGCAAAAGTCGCATGGAAAGATACTCTGTAATACTGAGTCACATGGCGCTCACACGTTATTTGTAACACGTCTAATAGTGCATGTGTCAGGATTCTGCCTGGGATCGGCTGTTACTTACTGCAGCGCCGTCTTCCCCTCATTAGCAAGAGCAGTGAGACATCAGGTGCAGCGGTAGGTGACTTGCTGAGTATTCGCCCTGGGCCCATGGGACTGTCAAACAATCCTCCATATTGGAGTTCCTGTGGTGATGGTCATGGGCGCAGCCATCTTGGCTGAATCACCTGATGGATCCTTATCCAGTGGTAGCTGTGTCAGTTCTCAGCTGACTTGCTCATCCAATGGACAGCTGCCTGGGGGTATAAACAGGACTCCAGGTGAACAGGAAATTGCCTGAGCAACTTCATTATTCCCAGATGGTTGCTGTTTGCTTCGTCCAGGCTTCACATGCAATCTTCCAGAGACTCTTCCCAGTGGTATTTCCAGTATATGCTCTGTACATCTCCAATGTACTGAGTCCTAGTGATTATTTACAAAGTGCCATATCCTTGTGCAGCAGTGTGATAGTACATCCTTGCCTGTTTGCTATTTACCGGTGTCATATCCTCGGGCATCGGTTTACAGATATCAAGTCATCCAAACTGGTGCTATCACCACTCTCCTTCAGTGACCGCAGCATATCCTCACTTCCTTCCAGTACTAGCTGCACAACCTACTCCTCAGTGGATTCTCTCCCTCTGCTCTGCCTCAGCACCTCTTCAGGAAACATCTCTATTGTGCTTGTCTGTACTAGTGGTACAGAGATTATATTTCCAGTAGGCCAAAGCGGTGTGTCTTTCTCTATTCCCAGTCGCATCGGATCCCTGACTTGGTGGCCGCGACCTGCTTGCCGGGTGCAGCTGGAACCCATATCCCGCTTGGTGGGGTCACTGGTGAACACCTCCCGGCAGGTTAGACTCCGCACACTAGGTCAGGTCTCGCCAACATCTGATGCTTGTGGACAAGAAGACTGAACATCCATGCCCCTCGCTCCTGACTCCTTCATTGACCTGGGACCACAACTTCCAGCCCCTCAGTAGGGGAGTCCAGGATGCTAAACGTGACAGCATGGAGGATAGATATATGTGGATACATCTGTATCTAACTAGCGTCTATCTATCAATGATCGAGCTACCTATCTATCTATGATCTATCTTGAAATATTAGACATTGGAGGCAAACCTTCTAATCAAAAGATTCACACATTCCCAATATTAAGCCCAGGTGTTTGAAAAAGCACCCCAAAGATTCTTGGTTAGGAAAGGTGAGTGTAATGCTGTTTGGGATTTTGACTAAAAAGCATTATTTTTGGAGTAAAACAGGGAGTGTGAACAGCTGAGATATACTGCACCCTGAGATAAACAGAATTACTGTGTATCTGACCCTACCAAGTCACAGTGTCGCATAAGTAGAAGAGTCCATAGCAAATAGACATTTTTTTAAGTATCAATGTATAGCAGGAACATATTATCGTGCCTCTGCAGGTCTAGAACCAGTCTAGCCTGAGAATTATCGGTAATTAATAATCATTAATTACCTGTCACGGGTCTCCTCTTCCGTTGGTTCATCTTTGATCATTGCCATAAGTAGAAATGTGGAATCAAGGAGACCTCACAAAAGTCCAGCGATGTAGTTTGCTTAGATGTTGACCTCACATTTTGATTCATGGAAAAGGCCCACCTAGAAAAAAAAAGATTGAGAGGCGCAATAACATGTTCTTTCTATACACTATACATGCAAATATATCTAAGTTGGGCCTGCCTATCCTTGCTAGCAAGGTGAATTTGCACTATACCTAGCTACCTAACTATCTATTTCTATGTCTATCTATATATGGGCAATCTACAGATGTGTTTACATACACCTAGCCTCCCTGCGCGTTAATCAGCCCTTGTAGATGCGTTATACCGTGGTACGAATCGGTACAGCTGAGCATCTTTTTGTGAAACGTTTTCCCATAAACTGCATTTTATACGCAAAGTGATGCAAATATGATGGACAATCATCTTATGCTGATTAAAATGATATGCGGCAAGCCTACAGTATGTTCTGTGTGCGACTGTGGATATATCTGCATGCAAAATGCTACGTTACAGTGTCAGTGGCTGTGACACTGTAAAGTTGCATATCGCATGCAGATACAGTTCAGTCGCACACAGATTATACAGTAGGCATACCGTATATCAATTTATTCAGTATAAGCTGCATTTGCGTCCCATTCGCATCGCTTTGCAAATAAGACACATTTTAATGGAAAAAGTAATCTGGAAAGATGCTCTGTGCTACAGAGTCATATTGTACTCACCCATTATTTTGAACACATCTCAAAGCACATGGAGGATAGATGTATGTGGACGTATCTTTTATCTAATTGTTTATTATTATTTATTACCAGTTTTTTACATAGCACACATATATTCTGCAGTGCTTTACAGAGAATATTTGGCCATTCACTTTAGTCCCTGCCCCAGTGGAGCTTACAGTCTACATTCCCTACCACATGCTCACACAACTATCAACACATGACAATATTTGGCCATTCACTTTAGTCCCTGCCCCAGTTTAGCTTACAGTCTACATTCCCTACCACGTGCTCACACAACTAACAACACATGCAATGCAAGGCATGATAATTAGAAACACAGCAAAAGACGAGTCATAAGTACCAAAGAACTAGTGCCTGCCTATCTATCTATCTGTCGATCGATCTATCTATATATCTCTATAACTATCTATATATGGGTAATCTACAGATGTGTTCACATACACCTAGCCTCTCTGCGAATTAAACAGCCCTTCTAGTAGAGTTATACCGTGGCATGGCACGACAGAACTGAGCATCTTTTCGTGCAACTTTTCCCCTTAAAATGTGTCTTATTTGCAAATCGATGCAAAATAGGATGGACAAGCAGTTTATGCTGATTCAAATGATATGTGGCATGCCTATGTTCTGTGTGCGACTGTGGATATATCAACATGCAAAATGCTAAGTTACAGTGTCAGCGGCTGTGACACTATGAAGTTGCAATTTGCATGCAGATATAGCCACAGTCAGCCACACAGATTAAAGGCATGCCAAATATCATTTTAATTAGGATAACCTGCTTTTGCGACCTATTCGCATCGCTTTGTAAATGTAGGCACATTTTAAGGGCAAAAGTCGCATGGAAAGATGCTCTGTAATACTGAGTCACATGGTGCTCATGCGTTATTTGTAATACGTCTAATAGCGCATGTGTCATGTTATTTGCAAAACGATGCAAAAGAGGATGGACAAGCAGTTTATGCTGATTAAAATATGTGGCATGCCTATGTTCTGTGTGCAAAAAACAGGATTTTGGTATTTACCGATAAATCCCTTTCTCTGATTCCACAGGGGACAGAGGAGGACTTCAAGACAGTGGGGGTATAGACGGTGCTGAGTGGAGCATGGCACTTTAAATATAAATGAACAGTGAGTAGCTCCTCAACTAATATAACCCCCTACAGGGCAGTATTAGCAAACCGTGCCCGAGGGGATTTGTGAAAAAAGACCGACAGAAGAGGAGAAGAAAGTAAACAAAGCAACTGAAAGTTGAAAAGAAAGGAAAAAATAGAAATAACACAAGAGACGATAATCAAGTCTCTAACATCCATAACATCACGCTAGATAACAAACATGTCGCTAACAATGAATCCTGTGGAAGAACCGGAACTACAGTAGGTTGAATAATGTGGAAAGCCTAAACCACCTTAGGCAGAAAATCCATTCTGGTGCGGAGCTCTGCTCTATCCTCATGGAATACCAAATATGGAGGACGACAAGATAAAGCTCCCAGTACCGAAACCCTCCTGGCGGAAGCCAGAGCCAGTAGAAGTAACACCTTCAATGAAAGGTATTTTAATTCCACCGACTCCATAGGCTCAAACAGAGAAGACTGTAAGAAAGAAAAGACTAAGTCCAAGTCCCATAAAGCTGTAGGAAGAACAAAGGCTGGTTGCAATCTAACCACACCCTGCAGAAAAAGTATGCACATCCAATAGTAAGGCCCATTTTTTGAGGAAGAAAACTGAGAGAGCTGAAATCTGGACCTTTAGAGAACCCAACCGAAGACCTGCTGAGAGACCTGCTTGCAGAAAAAACAGAAATCTGACAAGATTGAACTCTGTAGGTGGAGAAGCCCTGCATTCACACCAGGATACATAGTGTTCACTCTAGCTCCGGCAGCAGGTAGGGCATCGGAGCTAGAGAGGGAAAGTTTGTGCGTGCTCGTCCGAAAAGGGGGCATGGTCATGAAAAGGGGGCGTGCCTACAAGATGCATCCCCTTTTGTCATACTTGGGGGCATGCCCGGCACTTATGGACACGCCGGGCAGCCCCCAAGCACTGCAGACAGTGAGAATAGATGCCGGGCGCATGGCCCGGCATCTATTCTCTGGCGGGGACCGGGTCACCGCACATTTCTCCACCCGCGGGACACTGCGACCTGCGGGTGAAGACGGCACCCGCAGGCTGTGAGGGCAGGGCGCTTTATGCCCTCCTTCTGGAGGGCAGGGTGCTTTTCACCCTCCAGAAGGAGGGCAGGGTGCAGCGCCCTGCAAAAAACAACCTAGCGGGAATGCTAGATACATGCCTTCCAAATACGGTGGTAATGCTAAGAAGTAACTTCCTTCCTGGCTCTAAGCATCGTGAGAATTACCCTGCATGGTATCCCTTTACGTCTTAAGATGGCCCTTTCAACAGCCATGCTGTCAAACGTGGCTGCTTTAAGTCTGGATAGACTAAAGGACCCTGCTGGAGTAGATCCTCTCTGAGTGGTAATGGCCATGGATTGTCTACCAACAGGAGTTGAATGTTGGAGTACCAAGCTCTGCACGGCCAATCCGGAGCTATCAGTAGGACCTAGGCCTGTTCTCTTTTTATGAAGATGGGCGGTAGAACTGCGCTCTCATTGACCAGGGGGTGGTGTGTTGTGGTTTCGGGGTGCTGCACCTTTGTGTGGGAGTACCTTTCCCGCACTGAAAACGTATGGGGGTAGGGGGGAGTAAGGTGCGGTCTTCCTGCTAGTACTGGTGATGACTTGTGTGTGTTTGTGAGTGGTGTTAATTAGAATGTTTCTTCTGGTGGTGGTGATGTTTTGGGAGTGAGGAGGGTGTGATTGGGTATGGAGTGTAGTTTGGAGTAATGTGAAAAGGGGAATGGAATAGGATCAAAATGAGGCCAGCGAGACACAGTAATTTTGGGCAAAATCTTTTATTGAATAGTCACAATGCTGCTCTGTTAAGATCCCGGGCAGGTGGGTGGGGTTCAGTGATGAGTGGTGATGAGACTGGGGAGGTAGATGGACCCTTTTAGGGGGCTCCTTCCCGTGCGGTTCAGTGACCTTGCATGTCACCCCTGCTGGACCTATGGTCGACAGTCTAGGAAGTCTCGGGGGGTGGGGGATGTGCAGAGCGGGTTGGAACACCTGTGTGGCATCCCGCGTGTTGGTGTGAGTCTTGGCAGTACTTACCTACCGGTAGGTTTTTTGTTGTGGTGATGTAGGTCGACGTTGCGGCCGTTGCAGATTGGTTGGAAGCTGCAGGTTTGTTGGTGAGCTGGATCAGCATGTTGCTGGTGTGCTGCAAGTGCACGACTGTTCTGATTGGTCTGCAGAGGTCAGCGACCGTAGTATGCAGCTGAAATTGGCTCTTGGTCGTGCCGCTGGTGGTGCGGAGTCAGAGGTGTGGATGGGTGAGCTGCTGGGAGGCTGGGTTGCAGCGTGTGTGCTGGGACCACCCCTGGGGGGTGGTCTGCCCGGGATACTGATTCAAAAAAAGCCAGGGAGGAGGGGGGATGTGGAAAGTGTGACCGGGATGGAGCTGGTCACTGGCGATGTTGGCTGGGCGGACTTGCGGCCGGATGTGCGGGATGCTCTTATCACTGACGGTCCCTCGTGGAAATGGGGATCGATGGTGGAGACACCCCTGGCCAGGAGTGAGTTGCTGAGCATGCCTGGGAGCAGGGGGGGAGAGGGGCTGGTCCGGGGTGGAGCCGGTCACTGGAGGTGTGAGCGGTGCGGACCAGCAGGCGGGTGGGCTGAGAGCTTTCTGCACTGGTGGTCCCTGGTGGGGATGGGGATCTTTAGTGGAGGTCAGCCTGGATCGGTGTCGGGTTTGATGTGAGGGTCTACAACGCGTTTCGGCACAGGTGCCTTCTTCAAGGAGGTGAGAGAGGATCAATGCTTCTGAGGTTCTTATGTAGGGCACTTCCGGGGGTGGGGGTGTGATCAGGTGACTCATGGGGCCAATGGTGTGTTTGAAAGGTAATGTGGTGCAGGTGTGTGCTGGGACTTGCTGAATGGTGATGCGGTGCAGGTGTGTGCAGGAACTAGCTGGAGTGATGAATTTAATCAGATTAGGCCACTGGTGTGTTTGATAGGTAATGCGGTGCAGGTGTGTGCAGGGACTTGCTGATTGGTGATGCGGTGCAGGTGTGTGCAGGAACTAGCTGGAGTGGTAAGTGTAATCATATTAGGCCAATGGTGTGTTTGAGATGTAATGCGGTGCAGGTGTGTGCAGGGACTTGCTGGAGTGATAAGTGTAATCATAATGGGCCAATGATGTGTTTGAAAGGTAATGTGGTACAGGTGTGTGCAGGGACTTGCTGATTGGTGATAGGAACTAGCTGGAGTGGTAAGTGTAATCATATTAGGCCAATGGTGTGTTTGGGAGGTAATGCGGTGCAGGTGTGTGTAGGGGTTTCCTTTTTTTTTTTTTTTTTAAAGTAATGCGGTGCAGGTGTGTGCAGGGACTTGCTGAATGGTGATGCGGTGCAGGTGTGTGCAGGAAGTAGCTGGAGTGGTAAGTGTAATCATATTAGGCCAATGGTGTGTTTGAGAGGTAATGCGGTGCAGGTGTGTGCAGGGACTTGCTGAATGGTGATGCGGTGCAGTTGTGTGCAGGTAGTAGCTGGAGGGATAAGTGTAATTAGGTTAGGCCAATGGTGTTTTTTTTTTTTTTTTAAAGGTAATGCGGTGCAGGTGTGTGCAGGGACTTGCTGATTGGTGATGCGGTGCAGTTGTGTGCAGGAAGTAGCTGGAGGGATAAGTGTAATTAGGTTAGGCTAATGGTGTTTTTTTTGTTTTGTTTTTAAAGGTAATGCGGTGCAGGTGTGTGCAGGGACTTGCTGAATGGTGATGCGGTGCAGGAAGTAGCTGGAGTGATAAGTGTAATCAGGTTAGGCCAATGGTGTTTTTTTTTTCTGTTTTTTTTTTTAAAGGTAATGCGGTGCAGGTGTGTGCAGGGACTTGCTGAATGGTGATGCAGTGCAGTTGTGTGCAGGGACTAGCTGGGGTGATATGTGTAATCATATTGGGCCAATGGTGTGTTTGAAAGGTAATGCGGTGTAGGTGTGTGCAAAGAATTGCTGAATGGTGATGCAGTGCAGGTGTGTGCAGGGACTAACAGGAGTGATAAAAGGTGAGGTGATAGGGGTTGGGGCTGGAGTAGAGCGTGGGTGGGCTGGTTGGAGATTACTTCGTTATAACGGATTTGACTTTGTTGTCAATGTTGAGGCCCCTGGGGGTTAATGCTTTCAGCGTGAATATCCATCTAAGTTCCTCCTTGTTGAGGATTTTGTTATGGTCTCCGCCTCTCCAGTTTTTTTGCATGTGTTTGATTCCTATGAAAGTGGTGCCTTGTGTGCTGCTATGGTGGTATTCTTTGTAGTGTACGGGTATGTTATGGTTCTCTGTTTGTTTGGTGATGTTTCTCAGATGTTCGGCAATTCTGGTTTTTAGTGGTCTGGTGGTCCTGCCTATGTATTGTTGATTGCATGGGCATTGTATGAGGTAGATTACGTTGTTAGTGTTGCATGAAATGTGTTCTTTAATTTTATACGTGGTGTTTGTCTGTGTGGATGAGAATGTTGTAGTGGGTGTGGTGCTTCTATATTTTAGTGTGATGCAGTTGGTACATGAGCCGCAGTGGAAGAAACCCCCTGTGAGTTTGGAGTTGTCTAGAGTGCTTTGTGTTTGGATGCGTGGAGGAATGTGGTTGGATACGAGTTTGTTATGGATGTTGGGGGCTTTGCGGTAGATGACTTTGGGTCTGTTGGGTAGGATACTTGTCAGTTGTGCATCTTCCTTAAGTAAGTGCCAGTGTTTGTTGATGATTCTTTTTATTTGTGTCACCTGGGTGTTGAATTGTGTGATGAAGGGAACGTGGTTGTCTGTGTTTTGTGGTTGTTGTTTGTATTCCAGAAGTGGTTTCCTATCTTCTAGTCCTATTCGGGTGAGTGTGGCTTCTAATGTGTCCGGTTTGTATGAATTGTTGTTTAAGTGTTGTGGCTTGTTCGTGATAGTCCGTGAGTTTTGTGCAGTTGCGTCTGATCCGCTTGAACTGTCCTGTGGGGATATTGCTGAGCCTGGAGGGGTGATGACCACTACTGGAGAGGATGTAACTGTTGACGTCTATGGGTTTTTGAAAAGTCTTGGTCTGTATCTGGTGATTATCAATGTATATTTCTAGGTCTAAGAAGTTGACGGAGGATTGGCTGTAATTGGTCGTGAATTTGAGGTTCCAGTCATTGTTGTTGATGTATTGAATGAAGTCAAGGAGTGTGTGTAGGGGACCCTTCCAGATGCAGAGGACGTCGTCTATGTATCTGGTCCATAGGACCAAATTCGCATCCCAGTCATGACCCATCCATATGTGGGAGTCCTCCCAACTGCTCATGAACAGGTTAGTTTTATGCGTTGAAGGAGTCGAGGGAGAAGGGGGAACGGAGGAAACAGATAAACGAATTTCAACCGCCATGGTTTTAACAGTGCATCCACTGCCACCGCTTGTGGATCCCTTGTTCGAGAGAAGTAAAGAGGCAGTTGATGGTTTTGTCAGGATGCCATGAGTTCGACCCATGGGAGACCCCACCGTTTTACCAGCTGTTGAAACACCTGTAGATGTAGGGCCCATTCTCCTGGATGTACATCCTTTCGACTAAGGTAGTCTTCCTTCCAATTTTCGACGCCTGGTATGAAGATTGCTGAAATCACTCTTGCATATTTTCCACCCAGATTAGAATCCAGCTTACTTCCTTCATAGCCGCTCGAGTTCTGGTGCCTCCTTGTTTGTTTATGTATACCACTGTCGTGGCGTTATCGGACTGGACCCTGACAGCTTGGCCCCCCAGAAGACCTGCTCTCTGGATAGCATAGAAGACTGCTGTTTATTCTAATATGTTGATTAATAGACTCGCTTCTTGTGCTGTCTAGCGTCCCTGGAAGTGATGTTCTTGAATTACTGCCAACCAGCCTCTTACACACACATTTGTGGTAAGAAGCGTCCAATCCCACTCTCCGAATCTCTTTTCCTCCGTAAGGTGAACTGAGTTTAACCACCACAGTAGGATATCCGAGTGTTGGGGTGTAACCTGACTCATTGGTTAAGAAACAGGTGGGAACCTGACTATTGTGAGAGGAGATTTAGCTGAAAAGGTCTGGAGTGAAAACGACCATGAGGAACAGCCTCGAAGGCTGCCACCATGTTCCCTAGGAGTCGGATACAGGCATGTACCGAAACCTGCCGACGTCGAAGGACCAACCGCACCATCTCCTGAAAGGAAGCTATCTTGTCCTGGGGAAGGAACACTCGTTGAGAGACTGTGTCCAAGATTATTCCCAGAAATTGTAATCTCTGTGTTGGTTGCAGATGCGACTTAGGAAAATTCAGGATCCACCCATGACGAATGAGCAGGTTGTGTGTCACTGTGATGATCTGTAATAATTGGTCCCTGGAATGCACCTTCAGCAGTAGGTCTTCCAGGTAAGGAATAATAGTGAGCCCTTGTTTTCGAAGGAGGCTCATCATCACAGCCATAACCTTTATGAATACCCTTGGGGCTGAAGCTAAACCAAAGGGTAAGGCCTGAAACTGGAAATGTGAATTCCGAACTGCAAATCTCAGAAAAGCCTGGTGAGGTGGCCAAATGGGAATGTGAAGATAGGGGTCCTTGATATCTAGTGATACCATGAATTCACCATCCTCCAAGCCTGTAATTACCAACTGAAGAGATTCCATCTTGAACCTGAAAATCCTTAAATATGGATTGAGATCCTTTAAGTTTAGGTAAGTCTGACCAAGCCATCCGGCTTTGGAATGACAAAAAGACTGGAGTAAAAACCTTTCATCGTCTGATGACTGGATTACCACTTTCAGGGATAGAAGCTTGTCTATTGCTTTCTGTAAGACAACACCTCTGTCGTTTGAAACTGGCAAACCTGTGGTAAAAAAATGATTACAGGGGTTGAAACTGGAAATCTAGCTTGTATTCCCAAGTTATTAGGCCCAAGCGTTCTCACAGGTTTCTGTCCAGACCTCACTGAAGTCCCGAAGACGCGCTCCCACTCTGGGATCCCTCAGGTGAGAGGGAAGCCCTTCATGCACTGGGTTTGGCAGTGGACTTAACTTCTTGTTGAATCGAGCCTGTTGTGGCTGCAGTTCTACCCCGACTTCTGGCACCATGGAACGTTGATGATCCTCCTCTGAAACGACCATGTGAACGACCTGGGGCCCCGAAAGGACTGAATCAAAGGTCAAGAGTAAGTTCTTCTAGGGGGAGGAGCTGCAGTCACGAAAAAAGTGCATTCACCTCCGGTAGCCTGAGATATCCATTTGTCTAATTCTGCTTCGAAAAGTACATTTCCCATGAAAGGAAGTGCTTCAACAGCCTTTTTGGATTCCGCGTCCGCCTGCCAATTTTTTAGCCACAGCGCCCTTCGTGCTGTAATTGCCAGAGCAGAAGTTCTGGAGGCAATAGAACAGATGTCTTTTGATGCTTCTCCAAGGTAAGCCGCCGCTTCACCTATATGCTCTACTAACGGAATGAGTTCCTCCACTGGCAACTCATTCCGTCCACCAATTGCTTTGCCCAAATTTCAATAGCCTTGTTTGTCCAGCAGCTCACGATTGCTGGATAAATGGACTTAAGAGTACTCTCCAGTACTCTGCAGCTGTGTAAATGGACTTAAGAGTACTCTTCAATCTCCGATCGGACATGTCCTTTAAAGACGTGACTTCATGAACTGGGAGCATAGTCTTCTTTGACAGACGTGATATAGATGTATCTACAGTATGGGGAGTTTCACAAGCTTTTATATTATCTGCTGGAAAAGAGTAAAAAGATAATAAAAGCCGGGATATCTGAAACTTTTTATCTGGATGTTCCCAAGCTGTCATTAAAAGGGAATCCAGCTCTTCCATCATTGGGAAAGCCATAGCTTCTCTTTGTTTCTTAAGAAAGAAAGACTGTTTTGCAGGACCTGCATCCTCCTCATGTATCTGCAATACATGACGTACAGTATTGCAGCAATCAAGGCTTCTATTCCCTCTGATACTGGTTCAGACTCTAAATGTTCTTTAGGCAAATCTGGAGCATATTCGCCCTCTTCTAATTACGGCATATCCTCTTCCTCTGGGTCGTCCCAATGGAGGACTGAGGGTAACAGTCTCTTTTTAGAGACTTGCGGAGCGGATGCAATTGTCATGGCTTTTGAAATTTCCTCCATAGAAACAGCTAAGGACTTCGCCCAAGCTGGTTCCTCTATAGCAGCTGACCTGTAAGCCTCTTTCTCTGCGAGAAGCCTCCAGTTTAGCCGAGAGAGAGGACATAACAAATGTAACCTACGTCCAAGACAGTGGTTATAACATCTTTGCAAATTGCTGTTCAGTATAGCAACTGTCACAAAATCTGAGTTAGCTGACTGTCCATGTGTAAATCTAAGGTCACACTTTTTGCAGGTAAATCATTTTTGTGATGTTTTTGACCTGCCAGTCATGTTACATACAAACCCCATACAACCCACAAAGAAGTGAAGTGAAAGGGTTAGAAGACAGAATATGTGAGATCATGGAGGCATTAAACATGCATTTAAGGGGCATGTGGGCATATCTGATGCTGTTGGGCATCCTAGGGGTATGTGGGGATGTGTGGTGGCATGTGAGTAAGTCTGAAAGGCATATGGGGAGCTCTAAAGCATAAATTATGATGGGACCTAGAAATGGTCAGGTAGGACCTCGTTTTTTTTAAGTGGTGGGTCCCTGGGATTCACATATTTTGTTACTCAGCGCGATCACTGATGCTGAATAAAATGATATGTTGGATGCTTATGTTCGTGTGTGACTGCGGATATATCTGCATGCAAAATGCTATGTTACAGTGTCAGCGGCTGTGACACTGTAAAGTTGCATATTCCATGCAGATACAACGCAGTCGCACACAGAATATAGGCATGACGAATGTCATTTTAATCAGTATAAGCTGCTTTTGCATCCTATTCGCATCGCTTTGCAAATAAGACACATTTTAAGGGAAACAGTAGGCAGGAAAGATGCTCTATGCTACCGAGTTACATGGGACTCACGTGTTATTTGTAACACATCTTATATGGACAGATTTGTACTGTATCTATTTATTATGTTATTTATATAGCACACATATATTTTGCAGTGCTTTACAAAGAATATTTGGCCATTCACTTCAGTTCCTGCCCCAGTGGAGCTTACAGTCTACATTCCCTACCACATGCTCACACACATTAATTTTTGTTGGGCGCTAATAAACCAACCGGTATATTTTTGGATTCTGGGAGGAAACAGGAGTACCTGGAGGAAACCCACGCAAGCACAGGGAGAATATACAAACTACATACAGTTAGGGCCGTAGTGGGAATTGAACCCATGACCACAGTGCTGTGAGGCAGTAATGCAAACCATTACACTGTCTGTGCTGCCGGTATGCAGTTGGGAAGCCGGCGGACCTAATCCCGACAGACGGCTTCCGGACTGTCATATCCCGGCAAAGGTCTAAAGACAAGCGTCGATATGCCGACACCTGTCATTAGACATACGCCGGGAGCCGAGTGTGGATAGCCGTGGGGGGGGGCAGGGTTAGGTTTAGGGTTCCAAGGGGGGGACTTAGGGTTAGGTACCCCCCTGGGAGGTTAGGTTTAGGCTAGGGGAAGGGGGGTTAGCATTAGGCACCCCCGGGGGGACTTACGGTTAGGCACCCCCCCGGGGACAGGTTTAGGCGGCGAGGGGGGGTTAGGTTTAGGCACTTAGAGGGGGGATTAGGGATAGGCACTTGGGGGAAGGTTAGGTTTGAGCACCCCTAAGGGAGGGTTAGGGGGTAGAAATAGGTTAGTATATACTTACCTTTAATGATCGGGATTTCCTCCTCTGCCGGGATACCGTTGTCGGGATTCCAACCGCCAGGCTTGGGTACAGCGGTAAATTATACCGATTCCATGCTGCCTAGTGTCTATCTATGGTCTATCAATCTATTTATGATCTATCTTTAAATATTAGTATTTTGGATGTGTTATTTGCCAGGGATATGAGGGGTCTGAGGAGGACAGAGATGAAAGACAAAGGTGGGGAGGAAAACCCATGCAATGCAAGGCATAAAAACTAGCAACAGATGCAACACAAGGAATGATAACTAGCAACACAGCAAAAGACGAGACCTAAGTACCAAATAACTAGTATCTGTCTGCCTGCCTATCAAACTACCTCTCTATCTCTATATCTGTCTATATATGGGTGATCTACCAATCAGATTCTAGCTATTATATTTTAGAAAGTGCAAGTTGCTAGAAAAATGTTAAGTAAAATCTGATTGGTTGCTCTGGGCCACATCTCCACTTCTTAAAACTATCGATTTAGTAAATATACCCCTATGTGTCTGATGCATCTCAATATTCCTGTGAATCAGGACATTACAAGCTATGGTCTCAACCCTCTAAATTCCGAGAACTCAGACTTGTCTAGACTATGAGGCGCACTTCACAGAAAAATATTTGTGGGATATCCCCCCAAAAAGATGTTTTCTGAGGTACACGCAAATACTAAGCATTTTGTGAATGTAAGTACGGCTGACCATATAATAGATATCTACTGCGAACCCCCTTCTTCAATAGTAGAAGCAACTCCCGTAAGTTCGTATAGAGGCTGCTAAAATGGCAAAGCATTCGGGAGCTTTGCACAATGTAAAGATTTCTGGGAAACTGAATACAGAAGTAAAGTGATTGCATTGGTGTAGCAGAGGCAGTTTTACAAATTCACTGTGATATTTACATTTTTCATTCAAATGATTAAGGCAGAGGTTCCCTCTGCCTCCGAGGCATTAGCCCAACGTTCCATGGCCCTGGCCACCCAGCATATAGCCATAGCCAGCCTAGAGACCCCCCTTCCCCCGAGAGGGAATAAATTGACTTTAGGCATACCTCCACTTTTCTGTCCGTAACATCCTTTAACGATGACATGGACGACATAGGAAGTGTCGCACTTTTGACAAGGCGCGTAATATGAGAATCCACCTGAGGAGGAGTTTCCCATTCAGAAAAATACTTTTCCTCAAATGGATAAGTGGCCTCCAACAGTCTCTGTGGTTGAAATCTCCTACTTGGAGTTTTCCAGGCTTCCTCCAGATGCTCAACTAGCTGATCCGACAGAGGAAAAGCTGTCGCTGAGCTTTTGACTTCCTTAAAGAAAGCATGCCTGGATTTGGCTGCTGGGGTATCCTTATCCCCAATATCCATTGCCACACGGACCGCCTGAATGAGACCATGTACATAAATTTTGGTCTTTGGTTCCGCCTCTTTTTGAGGGGGCTCTGAATCAGATAAGTCCTGAATTTCCCCATCATCATGAGTCGACACATCATCATGATAGTAAGTGGACTGGGACGACAGTACCTCCTTCCTAGCAGTACGCTGGAAGGACTCCCCCTGTAACACCTCCACCAAGTTTTGCACCATATTGGAGAGAGTATTAACCCATACAGGTTCAGGTGACGCCTGGTAGGGAGAAGGGTGTAAAGGCATATCATGAGCCACAACCAGCTGTCTGGGAATTCCCTGTGACGTAGATGGCATAGCTACCTGCGGAGTGTACCCCAATTGTGGGGCCACTTGAGGTGTAGCAAGCCGACCCATCAGGGTAGTTAGTGGTTGTGCGAAACAAGCCCAGGACGGCTCTTGAGAAGAGCTGGGCCCAGCAGGTAATCCTGCATTTCTGGTACACAGGGTACACAATCCTCCCACAATAATCTCCCTCCTTTATTCCAGCCAAACACCTGTTACAGGACTGTATGAGGGGAATATCAGATTGTCCAGAATCACTGCCGGACATGATGATTGTATGTGTCAACTCCTCAGCTCAATAACTGAACTGTGAAGTAATTTGATCCCTCAGCATCACTGTCACTACAAGGGCTAGTGAAATAGAAGTACAGGGATAGTTTAAATGGCTGACAGAGAAAAGAACACAGTCAGACAGCGCTAGCAACAGACACATACAATGCCAGGAAAACCTGCACTATACTGCACTATCATCAACTAACTAGACCTTGTGTCTAGTAGGAATAGTGCCACATACACTGACCTACGTGGAGGAGAGGTATGCAGGCGGACTCAGGCTCCGCAGTTCCCGGTGAGACCAGCATTTATAGCACATAAGATGGCCGCCGGAGGACTCATAGGGGGTGTGCCTGAGGAAGGAGAGCTGTCTGCAACCGTCAGACCGCAGTGGATAGGCATGCAGAGCAGCGGGGGAGGGGCCAGCTATGCCTTACAGGGAAGGCCCGCTCCCCTGGCATGCTGTTAACCCCAGGGATGCCACAGTGTCCGCACGCTGTGGCCCCCTTTCCCTGGTGGTCTAGTGTCAAAGCAGGTGCTGTGCCTGTTGACACGCGCAGCCCAACCCAGGGACCCCCACCCTGGGAAGTAAATTGGAACTGTGTATCAGCGGGTGCCCTATTTTTATTTTGGACTAGGCTGCGGTGGGTGCCCGCTGCTTACCTGAACGTCCCCTGTGCAGTCCGGCCACAGTTCTGGGCATCTGGGGGCTTTTGCTAGCCTTGCTCGATTCTAGTGGGCAGAATGTGCTCTGCCCCTTTTAGTGGTGCCCCACTAAAGCAGCCTGCAGGACTGTCCCCACCAGCGTTCTGCAGTGTCCCGCGGGTGGGGAAAATAGCGGTGCCATGGTCACCACCACTGTATGGATGCCGGATGCACAGCAGTGCTTGGGGGCAGCCTGGCAGGTCCATAAGTGCCAGGTATGCCCCCAAGAGTGATGAAAAGGGAACGTGCCTTAAAGACACGCCCCCTTTTCCTGTGGCCACACCACGTGTTCAGCGGCGCGCGCCTTCGGCGCACTCAGGAGTCCCTCTTTCTAGGTCCAGTACCCGGCACTGGAACTACAATGAACAGTACTCCCAAAGTAACACAAGTTCTGGCGAGGGGTTGGAACTGGGACCACCCATTACCAGATGTCTAGTTTCGTCTATGGCCTTATGGGGAATATTCAATTTAGGGAATCATTTGATGTTTCATCGGAAACATCGGTTAAATGGTTTCGATGTTCGATGTTTAACCCTGCAATGTTTTTGATTCAATGTTTCATTACCATCGCAAGATTTCTCCCCCGATGTTTTCCCCTGCTTTTCCAATGTTTTTTTATTTATTTTTTTTGTAACACTGTGTGGTGCTGTCACTGCTTTGGGCTGGCAGCTGGCTCTCTCCTTGTATTATAGTCAGTTACAACTAAAACTACAACTATTAAGAATAGAGTACAAAACACTGACTGGGCTATGGCTGCTGTGTGCATGCTGCTGCTGGGGGAGGTGGCTGACAGAGTGACAGACACTCTGGTCGGCCAATTAGCAGCAGCACATAGAACAGTCCCACCCCTGGCTCACTGTCACTGGTGCTGCTCTCAGTTAACACTGGTTGGCTGCCGGGGTGTCTGGCTGCTGCAGCTATTGGTAACTGAGCTGTCAGTCTCACAGTGTAACTGTCAGGCACTCACTGCATGTGCACTGTGCACAGGGCTGCCACCATAAATTGTGGGGCCCGGTACAAATAACATAGGCAGGGCCCCCCTGGAGGAGAGCACAGGACAGTGAAGGCTGAACCTTATTGGGGGGGCAGGTTAGGAAAGGCTGGAGTAGGGGGGAGGCACAGGGGAGGGACGGCATGGTACATGGGCAAAGTGGTGACAAAGGGTTAAGTTGGTCTTATACTGTGCAAGGATCTGGAACACTTGTGCACTTGTGAGCAAACGGTAGAGGCAGAGGGCAGGGGAGGCTGTCTGGACTTGGGGGGGCGGACGTACAGTGAAAGGCTACTGCACATTAGGAGGACTTACCTATGGACTGACTTCAGCTAGTCCGGAGAGAGCGGGAGCAGCAGTGCAGTTATGCAGCGGCAGGCAGCTGGAAAGCGTCGGTGTCACTTCAAATATGTCTCGCAGACCGGCAGCCAATCAGAAGCGGCCGCTGCTGATTGGCTGCTCGCGGGACAACCAATCAGGAGCGGCAGCTACTGATTGGTTGTCATTCTACAAGCAGCCAATCAGGAGCTGCCGCTCCTGATTGGCTGCCGTTCCGCAAGCTCTAATTGGCTGTCTATCTATTTGGAATACTGCCTAATGGTGTTTTTTTTGTTTTGTTTTTAAAGGTAATGCGGTGCAGGTGTGTGCAGGGACTTGCTGAATGGTGATGCGGTGCAGGAAGTAGCTGGAGTGATAAGTGTAATCAGGTTAGGCCAATGGTGTTTTTTTTTTCTGTTTTTTTTTTTAAAGGTAATGCGGTGCAGGTGTGTGCAGGGACTTGCTGAATGGTGATGCAGTGCAGTTGTGTGCAGGGACTAGCTGGGGTGATATGTGTAATCATATTGGGCCAATGGTGTGTTTGAAAGGTAATGCGGTGTAGGTGTGTGCAAAGAATTGCTGAATGGTGATGCAGTGCAGGTGTGTGCAGGGACTAACAGGAGTGATAAAAGGTGAGGTGATAGGGGTTGGGGCTGGAGTAGAGCGTGGGTGGGCTGGTTGGAGATTACTTCGTTATAACAGATTTGACTTTGTTGTCAATGTTGAGGCCCCTGGGGGTTAATGCTTTCAGCGTGAATATCCATCTAAGTTCCTCCTTGTTGAGGATTTTGTTATGGTCTCCGCCTCTCCAGTTTTTTTGCATGTGTTTGATTCCTATGAAAGTGGTGCCTTGTGTGCTGCTATGGTGGTATTCTTTGTAGTGTACGGGTATGTTATGGTTCTCTGTTTGTTTGGTGATGTTTCTCAGATGTTCGGCAATTCTGGTTTTTAGTGGTCTGGTGGTCCTGCCTATGTATTGTTGATTGCATGGGCATTGTATGAGGTAGATTACGTTGTTAGTGTTGCATGAAATGTGTTCTTTAATTTTATACGTGGTGTTTGTCTGTGTGGATGAGAATGTTGTAGTGGGTGTGGTGCTTCTATATTTTAGTGTGATGCAGTTGGTACATGAGCCGCAGTGGAAGAAACCCCCTGTGAGTTTGGAGTTGTCTAGAGTGCTTTGTGTTCGGATGCGTGGAGGAATGTGGTTGGATACGAGTTTGTTATGGATGTTGGGGGCTTTGCGGTAGATGACTTTGGGTCTGTTGGGTAGGATACTTGTCAGTTGTGCATCTTCCTTAAGTAAGTGCCAGTGTTTGTTGATGATTCTTTTTATTTGTGTCACCTGGGTGTTGAATTGTGTGATGAAGGGAACGTGGTTGTCTGTGTTTTGTGGTTGTTGTTTGTATTCCAGAAGTGGTTTCCTATCTTCTAGTCCTATTCGGGTGAGTGTGGCTTCTAATGTGTCCGGTTTGTATGAATTGTTGTTTAAGTGTTGTGGCTTGTTCGTGATAGTCCGTGAGTTTTGTGCAGTTGCGTCTGATCCGCTTGAACTGTCCTGTGGGGATATTGCTGAGCCTGGAGGGGTGATGACCACTACTGGAGAGGATGTAACTGTTGACGTCTATGGGTTTTTGAAAAGTCTTGGTCTGTATCTGGTGATTATCAATGTATATTTCTAGGTCTAAGAAGTTGACGGAGGATTGGCTGTAATTGGTCGTGAATTTGAGGTTCCAGTCATTGTTGTTGATGTATTGAATGAAGTCAAGGAGTGTGTGTAGGGGACCCTTCCAGATGCAGAGGACGTCGTCTATGTATCTGGTCCATAGGACCAAATTCGCATCCCAGTCATGACCCATCCATATGTGGGAGTCCTCCCAACTGCTCATGAACAGGTTAGTTTTATGCGTTGAAGGAGTCGAGGGAGAAGGGGGAACGGAGGAAACAGATAAACGAATTTCAACCGCCATGGTTTTAACAGTGCATCCACTGCCACCGCTTGTGGATCCCTTGTTCGAGAGAAGTAAAGAGGCAGTTGATGGTTTTGTCAGGATGCCATGAGTTCGACCCATGGGAGACCCCACCGTTTTACCAGCTGTTGAAACACCTGTAGATGTAGGGCCCATTCTCCTGGATGTACATCCTTTCGACTAAGGTAGTCTTCCTTCCAATTTTCGACGCCTGGTATGAAGATTGCTGAAATCACTCTTGCATATTTTCCACCCAGATTAGAATCCAGCTTACTTCCTTCATAGCCGCTCGAGTTCTGGTGCCTCCTTGTTTGTTTATGTATACCACTGTCGTGGCGTTATCGGACTGGACCCTGACAGCTTGGCCCCCCAGAAGACCTGCTCTCTGGATAGCATAGAAGACTGCTGTTTATTCTAATATGTTGATTAATAGACTCGCTTCTTGTGCTGTCTAGCGTCCCTGGAAGTGATGTTCTTGAATTACTGCCAGCCAGCCTCTTACACACACATTTGTGGTAAGAAGCGTCCAATCCCACTCTCCGAATCTCTTTTCCTCCGTAAGGTGAACTGAGTTTAACCACCACAGTAGGATATCCGAGTGTTGGGGTGTAACCTGACTCATTGGTTAAGAAACAGGTGGGAACCTGACTATTGTGAGAGGAGATTTAGCTGAAAAGGTCTGGAGTGAAAACGACCATGAGGAACAGCCTCGAAGGCTGCCACCATGTTCCCTAGGAGTCGGATACAGGCATGTACCGAAACCTGCCGACGTCGAAGGACCAACCGCACCATCTCCTGAAAGGAAGCTATCTTGTCCTGGGGAAGGAACACTCGTTGAGAGACTGTGTCCAAGATTATTCCCAGAAATTGTAATCTCTGTGTTGGTTGCAGATGCGACTTAGGAAAATTCAGGATCCACCCATGACGAATGAGCAGGTTGTGTGTCACTGTGATGATCTGTAATAATTGGTCCCTGGAATGCACCTTCAGCAGTAGGTCTTCCAGGTAAGGAATAATAGTGAGCCCTTGTTTTCGAAGGAGGCTCATCATCACAGCCATAACCTTTATGAATACCCTTGGGGCTGAAGCTAAACCAAAGGGTAAGGCCTGAAACTGGAAATGTGAATTCCGAACTGCAAATCTCAGAAAAGCCTGGTGAGGTGGCCAAATGGGAATGTGAAGATAGGGGTCCTTGATATCTAGTGATACCATGAATTCACCATCCTCCAAGCCTGTAATTACCAACTGAAGAGATTCCATCTTGAACCTGAAAATCCTTAAATATGGATTGAGATCCTTTAAGTTTAGGTAAGTCTGACCAAGCCATCCGGCTTTGGAATGACAAAAAGACTGGAGTAAAAACCTTTCATCGTCTGATGACTGGATTACCACTTTCAGGGATAGAAGCTTGTCTATTGCTTTCTGTAAGACAACACCTCTGTCGTTTGAAACTGGCAAACCTGTGGTAAAAAAATGATTACAGGGGTTGAAACTGGAAATCTAGCTTGTATTCCCAAGTTATTAGGCCCAAGCGTTCTCACAGGTTTCTGTCCAGACCTCACTGAAGTCCCGAAGACGCGCTCCCACTCTGGGATCCCTCAGGTGAGAGGGAAGCCCTTCATGCACTGGGTTTGGCAGTGGACTTAACTTCTTGTTGAATCGAGCCTGTTGTGGCTGCAGTTCTACCCCGACTTCTGGCACCATGGAACGTTGATGATCCTCCTCTGAAACGACCATGTGAACGACCTGGGGCCCCGAAAGGACTGAATCAAAGGTCAAGAGTAAGTTCTTCTAGGGGGAGGAGCTGCAGTCACGAAAAAAGTGCATTCACCTCCGGTAGCCTGAGATATCCATTTGTCTAATTCTGCTTCGAAAAGTACATTTCCCATGAAAGGAAGTGCTTCAACAGCCTTTTTGGATTCCGCGTCCGCCTGCCAATTTTTTAGCCACAGCGCCCTTCGTGCTGTAATTGCCAGAGCAGAAGTTCTGGAGGCAATAGAACAGATGTCTTTTGATGCTTCTCCAAGGTAAGCCGCCGCTTCACCTATATGCTCTACTAACGGAATGAGTTCCTCCACTGGCAACTCATTCCGTCCACCAATTGCTTTGCCCAAATTTCAATAGCCTTGTTTGTCCAGCAGCTCACGATTGCTGGATAAATGGACTTAAGAGTACTCTCCAGTACTCTGCAGCTGTGTAAATGGACTTAAGAGTACTCTTCAATCTCCGATCGGACATGTCCTTTAAAGACGTGACTTCATGAACTGGGAGCATAGTCTTCTTTGACAGACGTGATATAGATGTATCTACAGTATGGGGAGTTTCACAAGCTTTTATATTATCTGCTGGAAAAGAGTAAAAAGATAATAAAAGCCGGGATATCTGAAACTTTTTATCTGGATGTTCCCAAGCTGTCATTAAAAGGGAATCCAGCTCTTCCATCATTGGGAAAGCCATAGCTTCTCTTTGTTTCTTAAGAAAGAAAGACTGTTTTGCAGGACCTGCATCCTCCTCATGTATCTGCAATACATGACGTACAGTATTGCAGCAATCAAGGCTTCTATTCCCTCTGATACTGGTTCAGACTCTAAATGTTCTTTAGGCAAATCTGGAGCATATTCGCCCTCTTCTAATTACGGCATATCCTCTTCCTCTGGGTCGTCCCAATGGAGGACTGAGGGTAACAGTCTCTTTTTAGAGACTTGCGGAGCGGATGCAATTGTCATGGCTTTTGAAATTTCCTCCATAGAAACAGCTAAGGACTTCGCCCAAGCTGGTTCCTCTATAGCAGCTGACCTGTAAGCCTCTTTCTCTGCGAGAAGCCTCCAGTTTAGCCGAGAGAGAGGACATAACAAATGTAACCTACGTCCAAGACAGTGGTTATAACATCTTTGCAAATTGCTGTTCAGTATAGCAACTGTCACAAAATCTGAGTTAGCTGACTGTCCATGTGTAAATCTAAGGTCACACTTTTTGCAGGTAAATCATTTTTGTGATGTTTTTGACCTGCCAGTCATGTTACATACAAACCCCATACAACCCACAAAGAAGTGAAGTGAAAGGGTTAGAAGACAGAATATGTGAGATCATGGAGGCATTAAACATGCATTTAAGGGGCATGTGGGCATATCTGATGCTGTTGGGCATCCTAGGGGTATGTGGGGATGTGTGGTGGCATGTGAGTAAGTCTGAAAGGCATATGGGGAGCTCTAAAGCATAAATTATGATGGGACCTAGAAATGGTCAGGTAGGACCTCGTTTTTTTTAAGTGGTGGGTCCCTGGGATTCACATATTTTGTTACTCAGCGCGATCACTGATGCTGAATAAAATGATATGTTGGATGCTTATGTTCGTGTGTGACTGCGGATATATCTGCATGCAAAATGCTATGTTACAGTGTCAGCGGCTGTGACACTGTAAAGTTGCATATTCCATGCAGATACAACGCAGTCGCACACAGAATATAGGCATGACGAATGTCATTTTAATCAGTATAAGCTGCTTTTGCATCCTATTCGCATCGCTTTGCAAATAAGACACATTTTAAGGGAAACAGTAGGCAGGAAAGATGCTCTATGCTACCGAGTTACATGGGACTCACGTGTTATTTGTAACACATCTTATATGGACAGATTTGTACTGTATCTATTTATTATGTTATTTATATAGCACACATATATTTTGCAGTGCTTTACAAAGAATATTTGGCCATTCACTTCAGTTCCTGCCCCAGTGGAGCTTACAGTCTACATTCCCTACCACATGCTCACACACATTAATTTTTGTTGGGCGCTAATAAACCAACCGGTATATTTTTGGATTCTGGGAGGAAACAGGAGTACCTGGAGGAAACCCACGCAAGCACAGGGAGAATATACAAACTACATACAGTTAGGGCCGTAGTGGGAATTGAACCCATGACCACAGTGCTGTGAGGCAGTAATGCAAACCATTACACTGTCTGTGCTGCCGGTATGCAGTTGGGAAGCCGGCGGACCTAATCCCGACAGACGGCTTCCGGACTGTCATATCCCGGCAAAGGTCTAAAGACAAGCGTCGATATGCCGACACCTGTCATTAGACATACGCCGGGAGCCGAGTGTGGATAGCCGTGGGGGGGGGCAGGGTTAGGTTTAGGGTTCCAAGGGGGGGACTTAGGGTTAGGTACCCCCCTGGGAGGTTAGGTTTAGGCTAGGGGAAGGGGGGTTAGCATTAGGCACCCCCGGGGGGACTTACGGTTAGGCACCCCCCCGGGGACAGGTTTAGGCGGCGAGGGGGGGTTAGGTTTAGGCACTTAGAGGGGGGATTAGGGATAGGCACTTGGGGGAAGGTTAGGTTTGAGCACCCCTAAGGGAGGGTTAGGGGGTAGAAATAGGTTAGTATATACTTACCTTTAATGATCGGGATTTCCTCCTCTGCCGGGATACCGTTGTCGGGATTCCAACCGCCAGGCTTGGGTACAGCAGTAAATTATACCGATTCCATGCTGCCTAGTGTCTATCTATGGTCTATCAATCTATTTATGATCTATCTTTAAATATTAGTATTTTGGATGTGTTATTTGCCAGGGATATGAGGGGTCTGAGGAGGACAGAGATGAAAGACAAAGGTGGGGAGGAAAACCCATGCAATGCAAGGCATAAAAACTAGCAACAGATGCAACACAAGGAATGATAACTAGCAACACAGCAAAAGACGAGACCTAAGTACCAAATAACTAGTATCTGTCTGCCTGCCTATCAAACTACCTCTCTATCTCTATATCTGTCTATATATGGGTGATCTACCAATCAGATTCTAGCTATTATATTTTAGAAAGTGCAAGTTGCTAGAAAAATGTTAAGTAAAATCTGATTGGTTGCTCTGGGCCACATCTCCACTTCTTAAAACTATCGATTTAGTAAATATACCCCTATGTGTCTGATGCATCTCAATATTCCTGTGAATCAGGACATTACAAGCTATGGTCTCAACCCTCTAAATTCCGAGAACTCAGACTTGTCTAGACTATGAGGCGCACTTCACAGAAAAATATTTGTGGGATATCCCCCCAAAAAGATGTTTTCTGAGGTACACGCAAATACTAAGCATTTTGTGAATGTAAGTACGGCTGACCATATAATAGATATCTACTGCGAACCCCCTTCTTCAATAGTAGAAGCAACTCCCGTAAGTTCGTATAGAGGCTGCTAAAATGGCAAAGCATTCGGGAGCTTTGCACAATGTAAAGATTTCTGGGAAACTGAATACAGAAGTAAAGTGATTGCATTGGTGTAGCAGAGGCAGTTTTACAAATTCACTGTGATATTTACATTTTTCATTCAAATGATTAAGGCAGAGGTTCCCTCTGCCTCCGAGGCATTAGCCCAACGTTCCATGGCCCTGGCCACCCAGCATATAGCCATAGCCAGCCTAGAGACCCCCCTTCCCCCGAGAGGGAATAAATTGACTTTAGGCATACCTCCACTTTTCTGTCCGTAACATCCTTTAACGATGACATGGACGACATAGGAAGTGTCGCACTTTTGACAAGGCGCGTAATATGAGAATCCACCTGAGGAGGAGTTTCCCATTCAGAAAAATACTTTTCCTCAAATGGATAAGTGGCCTCCAACAGTCTCTGTGGTTGAAATCTCCTACTTGGAGTTTTCCAGGCTTCCTCCAGATGCTCAACTAGCTGATCCGACAGAGGAAAAGCTGTCGCTGAGCTTTTGACTTCCTTAAAGAAAGCATGCCTGGATTTGGCTGCTGGGGTATCCTTATCCCCAATATCCATTGCCACACGGACCGCCTGAATGAGACCATGTACATAAATTTTGGTCTTTGGTTCCGCCTCTTTTTGAGGGGGCTCTGAATCAGATAAGTCCTGAATTTCCCCATCATCATGAGTCGACACATCATCATGATAGTAAGTGGACTGGGACGACAGTACCTCCTTCCTAGCAGTACGCTGGAAGGACTCCCCCTGTAACACCTCCGCCAAGTTTTGCACCATATTGGAGAGAGTATTAACCCATACAGGTTCAGGTGACGCCTGGTAGGGAGAAGGGTGTAAAGGCATATCATGAGCCACAACCAGCTGTCTGGGAATTCCCTGTGACGTAGATGGCATAGCTACCTGCGGAGTGTACCCCAATTGTGGGGCCACTTGAGGTGTAGCAAGCCGACCCATCAGGGTAGTTAGTGGTTGTGCGAAACAAGCCCAGGACGGCTCTTGAGAAGAGCTGGGCCCAGCAGGTAATCCTGCATTTCTGGTACACAGGGTACACAATCCTCCCACAATAATCTCCCTCCTTTATTCCAGCCAAACACCTGTTACAGGACTGTATGAGGGGAATATCAGATTGTCCAGAATCACTGCCGGACATGATGATTGTATGTGTCAACTCCTCAGCTCAATAACTGAACTGTGAAGTAATTTGATCCCTCAGCATCACTGTCACTACAAGGGCTAGTGAAATAGAAGTACAGGGATAGTTTAAATGGCTGACAGAGAAAAGAATACAGTCAGACAGCGCTAGCAACAGACACATACAATGCCAGGAAAACCTGCACTATACTGCACTATCATCAACTAACTAGACCTTGTGTCTAGTAGGAATAGTGCCACATACACTGACCTACGTGGAGGAGAGGTATGCAGGCGGACTCAGGCTCCGCAGTTCCCGGTGAGACCAGCATTTATAGCACATAAGATGGCCGCCGGAGGACTCATAGGGGGTGTGCCTGAGGAAGGAGAGCTGTCTGCAACCGTCAGACCGCAGTGGATAGGCATGCAGAGCAGCGGGGGAGGGGCCAGCTATGCCTTACAGGGAAGGCCCGCTCCCCTGGCATGCTGTTAACCCCAGGGATGCCACAGTGTCCGCACGCTGTGGCCCCCTTTCCCTGGTGGTCTAGTGTCAAAGCAGGTGCTGTGCCTGTTGACACGCGCAGCCCAACCCAGGGACCCCCACCCTGGGAAGTAAATTGGAACTGTGTATCAGCGGGTGCCCTATTTTTATTTTGGACTAGGCTGCGGTGGGTGCCCGCTGCTTACCTGAACGTCCCCTGTGCAGTCCGGCCACAGTTCTGGGCATCTGGGGGCTTTTGCTAGCCTTGCTCGATTCTAGTGGGCAGAATGTGCTCTGCCCCTTTTAGTGGTGCCCCACTAAAGCAGCCTGCAGGACTGTCCCCACCAGCGTTCTGCAGTGTCCCGCGGGTGGGGAAAATAGCGGTGCCATGGTCACCACCACTGTATGGATGCCGGATGCACAGCAGTGCTTGGGGGCAGCCTGGCAGGTCCATAAGTGCCAGGTATGCCCCCAAGAGTGATGAAAAGGGAACGTGCCTTAAAGACACGCCCCCTTTTCCTGTGGCCACACCACGTGTTCAGCGGCGCGCGCCTTCGGCGCACTCAGGAGTCCCTCTTTCTAGGTCCAGTACCCGGCACTGGAACTACAATGAACAGTACTCCCAAAGTAACACAAGTTCTGGCGAGGGGTTGGAACTGGGACCACCCATTACCAGATGTCTAGTTTCGTCTATGGCCTTATGGGGAATATTCAATTTAGGGAATCATTTGATGTTTCATCGGAAACATCGGTTAAATGGTTTCGATGTTCGATGTTTAACCCTGCAATGTTTTTGATTCAATGTTTCATTACCATCGCAAGATTTCTCCCCCGATGTTTTCCCCTGCTTTTCCAATGTTTTTTTATTTATTTTTTTTGTAACACTGTGTGGTGCTGTCACTGCTTTGGGCTGGCAGCTGGCTCTCTCCTTGTATTATAGTCAGTTACAACTAAAACTACAACTATTAAGAATAGAGTACAAAACACTGACTGGGCTATGGCTGCTGTGTGCATGCTGCTGCTGGGGGAGGTGGCTGACAGAGTGACAGACACTCTGGTCGGCCAATTAGCAGCAGCACATAGAACAGTCCCACCCCTGGCTCACTGTCACTGGTGCTGCTCTCAGTTAACACTGGTTGGCTGCCGGGGTGTCTGGCTGCTGCAGCTATTGGTAACTGAGCTGTCAGTCTCACAGTGTAACTGTCAGGCACTCACTGCATGTGCACTGTGCACAGGGCTGCCACCATAAATTGTGGGGCCCGGTACAAATAACATAGGCAGGGCCCCCCTGGAGGAGAGCACAGGACAGTGAAGGCTGAACCTTATTGGGGGGGCAGGTTAGGAAAGGCTGGAGTAGGGGGGAGGCACAGGGGAGGGACGGCATGGTACATGGGCAAAGTGGTGACAAAGGGTTAAGTTGGTCTTATACTGTGCAAGGATCTGGAACACTTGTGCACTTGTGAGCAAACGGTAGAGGCAGAGGGCAGGGGAGGCTGTCTGGACTTGGGGGGGCGGACGTACAGTGAAAGGCTACTGCACATTAGGAGGACTTACCTATGGACTGACTTCAGCTAGTCCGGAGAGAGCGGGAGCAGCAGTGCAGTTATGCAGCGGCAGGCAGCTGGAAAGCGTCGGTGTCACTTCAAATATGTCTCGCAGACCGGCAGCCAATCAGAAGTGGCCGCTGCTGATTGGCTGCTCGCGGGACAACCAATCAGGAGCGGCAGCTACTGATTGGTTGTCGTTCTACAAGCAGCCAATCAGGAGCTGCCGCTCCTGATTGGCTGCCGTTCCGCAAGCTCTAATTGGCTGTCTATCTATTTGGAATACTGCCTTTGCTGCGCAGCGCTGAGTCTTCTCCCTGGATGCAGCTATAATACTTTAATGCTGACATCCGGGCCCCCTCTCTCTCCGGGCCCGGGACTAAAGGCCCGGCAGTCCCCCCCTGATGGCGGCCCTGACTGTGCATGTGGCAGACCCAGCGGTGCCTTAGTGTCTGGAGTGACATCACTGGTGAGGAGCTGAGAGGGTAACAGCTAGATCCTCTTCCGTAGATTGATCATGACATCATCAGCCAGTGTCCAACGTCATTCCCTACCATCCAAGTGGGCATAGAGGGGGAATAAAACCATGTGGCGAGTGTTGCGAGCCACCGTTCCCGAAGCGTGGCGAGCGAAGCCAGCAGTAACACACACTTCTGCAATACTGTCTGTCACTAGTAGTGAGTACTGACAATACAAATAAAATGGCACCACTCAAAAGTCATTTGTGGAAACACTTTGATAGGAACGATAATGAGCCCAAAACAGCTATTTGCAGATACTGCAGCAAGAAAATAAAAACATGTGCAAACACATCTAATTTAAAATGCCACCTTGAAATCAAATACCCTCTTGTGCTGCTTTGTGTGTATATATATATATATAAAATATATACATACATACATACATACTCACTGTTTGCCTCCATGAAGATAGCCATAGTATAAGTTTATTAGTCTATTAAATGTTTAAATACAGTTTGCTTAAAAAATAAATAAACATCGGTTTCAGAGAACCAATGTTTATATCTAAATAATGTTTTGCATTCAATGTTAAAAACATCGGTACTTCCAATGTTTTCTTTCGATGTCCCATCCCTAATTCAATTAGGCACAATGGCCCTCATTCAGAGCCGCACGTTAACAACAGTACGCTCGTTGCGTTCCGATGTTGACAAACCGCGCATGCGTCGGGGTTACACCGCGCATGCGCGTACGGCAAATTGCGAGCTTTTTTTCTCTCGTTCCTAAAATAGCGTACAGGAAGTGACATGTCAAATGTGATTGACAGAACAGGGCGTTTTTGGGTGTTGACGGGGGTGGAGATGACAAAACGCAGGCGTGGCGAAGCGTTTTTGGGGCGTACATACATTAGCAGATGCGAACGTCAAATGTGTTCGGACCGTCTCATACGTCACTGAAACATCCGCTTTCCCTTCAAAATGCTCGCACAGCTTAGGGTCAGGATTACTCGACCACATTGGCGATGGCCTTCTCCTCCGTCCCGGGACTCCACGATGGTGCTGCGATTAATCGTGGCTGGTCAGTAAAGTAATTAGTGTTGGATTGAAATCCGGCTTGGTATGTGTTTGGAAAGCAGTTTATTGGGATAGCACAAAAGCGTACGCAGGTGGAAATCAGAGCTGCTAATGTCATGATTACATAATCAATTAGCGTACATTTTTGGGTTTTTTTTTTGGCTACAATTTGGTGGTTATGGCCTATTGTAAAAATAATGTCATCATCTTTTAATTAGCTCCCCTTTTTTTTGGTTTACTGTGGAATTTGCATCGCTATGTGTTTTTTTAAACGTTCCTTAAAGAGGCCTTTTTTTTAACATAAGAGGGTCAGTTTTTGCGTTTAAGGCCAGGATTAAATGTAACCCATTTGTACAATAATGTCACAATACAATGTCTGTTTTTTTTGAAAAATTTATTGTTTACACACAAACAAATTGGCATAATATTGTATTGCCTTTTTTTGTGGCCAAGATATTTGATCTAAAAAAAAAAAAAACATAACTACTAACATAATCGTAAATACAAAATTTAAAAACATTTCACAAGAAAGGAGAGGGAAGTTTTGACCAGAAAGGAATATGAGCCAAGCACAGAAGGAAAGTGGGAAAAGTCGCCATTGCTGTCACCGTTTTCTCGGCCGTTTGGATGGGTGAGGGTGGGCGCCAGACCGGGTCCGGGATGCCATCGGGCTGGCCTGTCCAGAGGCAGATGTTGTGGCCTCTGGACTAGGCACAGGGCTAGGCACATTTGGAGGATTGCCTGATGTTGTGCCAGAGGTGGAGGATCTGGATGTTCCGGCAGGAAGGGAGGTCGGCTCCACCATGTGCTGGCGAACGAGCTGCTCCAGGGCATCGGTGATGCGGATGTTGGCCCTGGTATTTTCCGCCAGGGCCTGAGCAATGGTCACGTTGGCCGCAGCATTTTGCTCCAGGGCCTCAGCCACCCGTATCAGACTGGCGTCCATCCTCTGCAGAATCTCCGTATGGCAATCCGATTTAAAATTGAGTTCTGTGAGGAGGCCCACTGCCTGCGAGGGGGCACGCCCTGGACTGGCTTCTGCAGGGTCCTCAGCCGGATGTACTGGTTCCTCCCCTGCAGAGTCAGCAGAAATTCTGCGGCCAAGGCTCCCCTCTGGAGCAGACTCATCCGCCTCTGTCTCTGTTAGGAAATTGGAGAAAAGACTCACATTAGAATCTACATATTGGCACAATAGCATTTCTGAGATGGTGACATGACAAGACTTACCTTGGCCAACATGAGGAGCCGCAAAGTCTGGCATGTCCGTATCCATGTTGGACACGCCAAACACCTCCACAGCCTGCACACACCCCTGTGCCATCTCTTCTAAGTCTGTCAACTCCAATGACACAGGGGTGGGACCCCCACCTGTCCCCCTTGCATGCCTAGCCCTGTCGGCAAGTTTTTGCTTTAGACGATATTTGAAGTCTGCCCATCTGTGGAATGAATTTGGAACCATTATCCTTTTTTTAACAATGGGGTTTGTTTATAGGATGGGAAAGTGTTTACTTACCGCCGTTTGACATCCCGGGCTAGACGGACATAATCACCCACCCTATTGACAGCAACGGCGACCTCCTCCCACATTCTCCACTTCTGGCTTTGGCTCATATTCCTGGCTGCCTGGGGCAGGATGTCAACGCACTTCTGGATCAAAACCTCCATCTCCTTGCTTGTGAAATGTGGCTGCCTTTTTTTTTTGGCAGCTTTGGCGGGTTGACTGGGGCCAGCAGTCTCTTCCATGTCATCCTCCTCACCTATTTGGGTAAATATGCAGATTTAGCCACTTCTCAACTTGCACAATATTATGTTTTAAAATACTCATTGACACAAAATGCATGAAGGCCTTACCGCCGCAATTTTGACCATTGTTTCCCTGGTTTGAAGCCATGTCTCTGCTTCCAGCATGAAATCATCCAGAAATTCTATGTGATTTTGTGACGTATTTATACATGCGTCGTTAGATTGCGGCCGCATCATTGATTGTGCGTCCCTATGATTCATCCTTAATTTGTGCGGGAAAATAAACACTATTTATGGCTTGGTGTGTGTGGATTCGAGGTGGGGTTGTTGGAGTGTTGTCGGTGAAGTGGTTTGGATTTGGTTGGTTGGTTGCGTTTGTAGGATTTTGGAGAGTTGTTTTTTTGTTTGTTTTTGCTACATTTCTTTGGTTTTTACGTTCGCATTTTTTTCATTTTTTCTACATCCTTTCCTGATTTGGTAAGTTTTGTGCATTCAAATTTGTGGCCAATTGTTGTATTCTTCTGTTTAGTGGTTAGTTAATTTGTTTAACACTCATTTCATATTTTTTAGTTTTTTTTGGTTTTCGGACCCAAAGAAGTTTTTTGAGGACATCTTATATATTCGAGTTGGGTAAGTCCATTTTTTGTCTTGCATTTGCGAATGAATTACCGCATTTTGGACTGTTGGTGTAGTGAGTTGCATTTGCGAATAATTTACCGCATTTTTGACTGTTGGTGTAGTGACTTGCATTTGCGAATAATTTACCGCATTTTGGACTGTTGGTGTAGTGAGTTGCATTTGCGAATAATTTACCGCATTTTGGACTGTTGGTGTAGTGACTTGCATTTGCGAATAATTTACCGCATTTTTGACTGTTGGTGTAGTGACTTGCATTTGCGAATAATTTACCGCATTTTGGACTGTTGGTGTAGTGACTTGCATTTGCGAATAATTTACCGCATTTTGGACGGCTTATTCATCATATAATCCAGTTTTGCTTTTCCCTTTTCCATTTTTTGGGTCCATTTGAACCCTATTTGACGTACGGTGTGCAATGTAGTTTTCAGCGATGGCCAAATGTGTTTTTCCGTTATTTTCTGTGTTGGCTTGCAACAATTTTTTACCTAAAAAAAAACCCTTTACATTTTTGACGTCTCATTGTTGCCTTTTTTACAGTTTATACATATCATGACAATACCCCGGCATGTAAGCAGCTATGGATGGTATCAGAAAGCTAAGTTTTTTTTTCTTACTTTTGGGGTGGGTCAAAAGCCTTACATTGTAAACTTTGAATTTCAGATAGATCTGGGGCGAATTGTTCTGGCCCTGCTCCCGGAAGACGACCAACCTCAAACTCGTCCCAGGCGTAGGCATCGTAGGCATGCAAGGCCCCAGATATTTCGAACACGTGTCACCCTTTTTGGAATGCCCGATGATGAGGTTTTAAGACGCTACCGTCTACCTCCCAAAATCATCATAGACACTCTCTCATTAATAGAAAGTGATCTTGAGCGGCAAATTGACAGTCCAACAGCAATACCACCACTGACGCAATTTATGGCGGTGTTACATTTCTGTGCCTCAGGATCGTTTCAAACAACGGTCGGAATAGTGGCGGGCATCTCCCAATCCTCCTTTTCCCGGATCCTGAGGGCAGTGATGGAGGCACTTTTCAAGCACCTCCATCATTTTATTCAAATGCCTTTGGATATGGGTGCCCTTAGTGTGGCCAAGGCCAATTTTTACCAAATAGCTGGCTTCCCACACATCATAGGGGTTGTGGATGGTACTCACATACCACTTCAGCCTCCAGCACGGCTGGAGGCCATATTTAGAAACAGGAAACACTATCACTCCCTGAATGTAATGGTGGTATGTGATGCCTCCCTCCAGATCCTGTCCCTGAATGCTAAATTACCCGGAAGTGCTCATGACTCCTTCGTCATCCGGCAATCAGGGATATGGCAGAAATTAACCAACCTACAAGCTGGTGATGCGTGGCTTCTGGGTAAGTGGAGACCTTTAGTACATTACAATGTTAAGCTTGATACACAGTGTTCCTGATGTGGTCTATTTTTGTTCACAGGAGACAGTGGATACCCTTGCATGTCCTGGCTGCTCACTCCTTATTTGGCTCCCACACCAGGGCCACAAAGTGCGTATAATTCCGCACTTACAGCCACCAGGCAAGTGGTGGAGCGCTGTATCGGCCTTTTAAAAGGCCGATTCAGATGCCTCCACCGCTCTGGTGGCGAGCTCATGTATGTGCCGGATATGGTGTCTAAAATTGTGGTCCTGTGTGGGATATTTCACAACATTGCCATAAGGAGTGGTGTCCCAATGCAGCCAGAGGATGCCTTACCTGAGGATGGCCCCCCCGAGGTTGGTCGAAGGTCAGTATGTGGGGGGGCCATACGCGATGATGTTGTGGCCAGATTTTTTAGGTAAGTTTGTTCAAAACTCCAGTGTTTATACCTAATGTGTTTTTTTTTTTGGGCAAACATCTAATTTATTTTTATTTTTCTCACCATCTTCTGTTTGTTCACATAATCTTTGGCACTCCAACGCTCACTACTTCCTGCTACCCTTACCAAACCTGGATCTGGTCCTTTTGGGCATATATTCTGGAACCCATATCGCAACGCCATGTTTGTGGAATCATGTTGGCATGGTCCTTCGTCAACCAGTTCTTGATTTTGTGTTTTTATTTATTTTTTTCTGGGTATGTGTTGTATTTGAATTTATCACTGTGTATTTTTTGGGGGAGTGACCACTTTGTTTGCTCTGTTATGTGGTGAATAAATGTTTGAAGAGTGAAATGGTCTTCCTTTTTTGGGACGTTAACAGCAAGTGTAACCAGGTTAACACAAGTTACATTTGACTAAGGGGTAAACCAGTACTGACGCCAGATGAGCAAAACTGAAATATGTTTTCAGCTTTCCAATCCACACCAAAAGGAAGCCTGGCCCAACCTTGGGATTTGTAAGATTGGCCTAAGCAGCTTGCGCACCAAGTAGGAACCTGGAAAATGTAGAAATCTGAAATTGACACTACACCCAAAAAGGGAAATTACATTGTTACTGTTATGTGTTTCTGGTGTCTGTTTGACATACAAAGACAAAACACAATCTAACTTTTACAAAAGGGAAATCCTTGCAGGAACTTATGTCAGGCTAAACTATTTTGGTTTTGGTTTTTAAAAATGATCCACAACGTATATTTGTCTTTAAAATTTTATTGGGAAAATACAACAAAAAAAAAAAATCTAATGCCGAAGGAGGCCAGACAGTCGGTCGAGGGCCACCAGAAGGCCGATTACATGGTGGCGCATCTGCCCCACAACATCCGCCACCTCTTGCCGACGCCTCTGTTCCTCTGTGGGTGAGAAAAGTGTGTGGGTTAATACAACAATAGGGACTCCACAGAAAAACATTAATTAAAAAACAAATCACTCCTAAACCCAAAAACATAAATAAAAAGTGTGGGCTGGCAAAAATACAAGGCCTAGGTACAAATTCCCACAGGTATGATATGTGTATGCTTAAATCACCAGGAAGAGGTAAAGGCAAACCTTCACAATCAACAAAAGTCAAGCCACAAAAACACGAAGAAAGGCACGACACAAACAGTTTGTGGTTTAAAAAAAAATAATAAAAAACATACCGGAAAAAAATCGGGAGCTCCGGCAAAACCTCCATGATCCTCCTTGGAGGATCCGTCATTCCCCAAAGAATGGGGCGGAGTTATGCTGGACTCCGGGGAGGGGGTAATTGGAAGAGGGGTGGGTGGAGGAGAGGGGGAAGTGGGACGGAGGGGAAGGAGTCCCGACATTTCCGGGAGAGGGTCTGGGAAGGATGGGGAGGAGTGGGGAATAGGGGAAAGATTTGGGGTGGAGTGTTGGCTGGGGGTTGGGGAGAGTGGGCGGGAACGCCGACGTTGACGGCGGAGTCTTGGCTGTCCCCCTAAAATATGTCAAATAAATTGCGTTTAGTTTATGGACAAATCCGGCCAAACAAACAAACAAAAAAAAAAAAATAAAAAAAAAAATAGCAGTAGAATTAAAAATTCATAAAAAGAGGGAAAACATGCAGACGCAGATATGAGTACAAATAATAAATAGAACAGACAGGAAAACATGCAGACGCAGATATGAGTACAAATAATAAATAGAACAAACATGAAAACATGCACACGCAGTTTGCCCCACAAACACAAACATTAAAACCACAATACATAACACTTACTTGCCAGGATCTGCATGCGAAAGCATGCCAGCAAGCGGGGCGTTCGCCGTTGCAGGTCGGACCACCTGCGCTCCAGCTGGCCGATGTTGCGGCGTGATCCAAAGGACCGCAGGCGGGACCGTACCTCCGCATACGCGGAGCGCTTCTGCCGGTTGGTCATGGGTTCTGGCTGGCTGGTGATCCGGCGATCCATGACCTCCGTAAGCACCAGCAGCTCACGCCTGGTGAATGCGGAGGCTCTCATGATGGCAATGGTGTTTTTCTTAAAAATCATTTTTGATAAAGTGTGTAAAAATTTTCTGATTGGCTAATGTATTTTGGAAATTAACAGGAGCAATTTTATTGGTTAGTGTATGAGTCATGTGTTCGACAGGGCCAGAAATCTCTGGAGAGTTAGGATAGGCTTGATGCAGTGACATGCGTAAGCAAATTTAAATAAAGAAATGAACCCAGGGAAATATGCGGGGATACACAGCAATAGTACAATTGTTTAATTGTGGTTCACATGTTTTTTAAACAATACAAGCGAATGTTTCATCCGTACGTATTCTGCGGGTAAACACAAACACAGACAAGAGTAAAGTTTCTTTCATTGTGTTGAAAAAAAACAAACAATTAAGCTAATTGATACATTGATTGGCATGATACGATTGATGGAGGTAGGCAGAATAAAGGAGCAGGTAATCGACATCTGACAAGGCCACTTCCTGTTTATACTTGTGCGTGCGTTCCTTTCAAGCCATTTCGGGGATGTACGCTCGCTATTTCGTACGCTCGTTAGTTAGAGGAGGGGTCGTCAGAGTTTTGGGAGGAATTTTAGATGCGAACGAAAATACGAGCGAGCCATTGAATTTAAATATTTTTGTACGTACGCCTAACGTACGTGCGCCCGCTTGCGAGTGGGTCTGAATGAGGGCCAATATTCAATTACACTCCTGCGGTATGTAACTATGTACCACTGATTATCTCTCCTACACTATGTGGTATACACAGTATAATACTACTGACCGCGGAGGAGGCACCATGCAGGAGGAGAACTCAGGAGCAGCCGGGACCAGTCATGTTCAAAAAGCAATTAGGCTGCGCCTGCTGCGTCTGTTAGAGTGGGCGTGGTTAACACGATGGACAGGTAGCAGGCTGCGAGCTCATGTTGCTGGCGGTGGGCGGAGTCAGTGTGCAGAAGCAGCCAGTGATTGGTTCGCCCTCCACCCTCTTTCTGCAGATCTGTGTCAGGTTGCAGCCGCTGCTAAACCAATAGCGGAGATCGTGACAGTTAGCGGGACCGGTGCTGAGAGAAGACGTCCGTGGATAGGTCTCTCTTCATCACACTGTCAGAGCGGAGCACCGCGAGATTACTGGGGGTGAGCGTCCTCTCCAGCCTCGGCCAATCCTCCTTGTCGCCTGGCTGGCCCATGGGCCATTACTTCTATATGTACGGGACGGACGCGGATAGCCGGCTGGAGCCTGATGAGCGAGACGGGGTAACACGGGGTGTGTGGAATGAATAGCGGGGAGCTGGTGATGCGGGAACTGGACGTAGTTCTTTATGTAGGTATTGCCCAGTCCAGTGTAATGGTGGGGGTACCCTGTCTGGAACAATGATATGGGAGTGGGGGTGCGCTGCCTGCAATAACGATGTGGGAAGGGGAATGTAATGGGATCATGTAGGTTCCTGGTATGAAGTAATGAGATGTAGGCAGGGGCGTAACTAGTGCTTTTCTGGCTTTATAGCAACATATTGAAAGGGCCCCAAATGCTTCTAGATAGAGAGACAGTGGTTGTCCATTCTATGACCCATAGTAGAAAAGAGTCTCACTCACAAAAAGGTTGGGTGATGTGTGAGTGGAATATTAATGTACAGTTAGAGTAAAGCAGCCCATACATGTGGAATTTGCATACGAAGCTACAGTGGCGTAAGTTAATCCCAGACGCCCGGAGGCAAGTTATCATTTAGTGCCCCCCTATCCCCCATATTTACAGCCCTAAGTGGGGTGAATATATTGTAAGTGATGGAAGAGGTGCCCCTTCAGTGCTGGCGCCCGGTGGCAGGAGCCTCCATTGTCTCCCATACTTCTGCCCCTGCGAAGCAATATGGTATGCAATCGCCCTTAAAATCTGCCTGGCAGCTGAAGTGAACGATGTGCAGCACAAACTTCACAATTTCGACCTGCTCAAAGTCGATCAGAGAGCCTTACACTTGCCCAAATTTTCCTGCGTATTATATATGTATATATATGTATTTATCATGCCTACCTTTTTTTTCTCCTGCCCAGGGAGAAGCAGGTGGGTTGGGGCGGGGTCTGACGGGTCGCTTCATTAAGCCCCGCCCTTTCCGTGCTAATTTTGACTAAGTCCAGTACTGATATGTAGCCACTTGTTCCTTTTTAGGGATGTATATTTGATGTATTTTGTGTTCACATATGAACTGTTTTTTGCACATATTAAGGTCATAATTTTTATGATTTTTTCATGATTTTTAAATATTGTGTATCTTATTCATATTATGATTGCACTGTTTGTTATGTATTTATGGTTATGTACTTGCACTTTATATCGCCGAGAGGCGTCTTATTGAGGTTGCACAATGATTTTCATGGTACTCTGTTTGTTTACAGTTACCATGGTCCCGCTGCTGTGTCCGATGACAACATTTCCGGCGCAACGGAGATGCGGCAGCCGAGGGACACGGAGGGCAGCGGACAGCCGACGGGACCTGACTTCAGTTGTTTTCATTGGGAGATTGGGGTAAGTGATATTTACTTTGTCTATATAACACGGTTTGTACACATGCTCTGTTATTGATGTTTTCCTTAGGAAGGGGATACAGTCCCCAAAACGTTGACCCAATAAATCACCCTTGGGGGCGTGTCTGGCACTTACTGACACGCCGGGAAGCCCCCAAGCACTGCTAACAGGTAGAATAGATGCCGGGCGCATGCACCCTGCGTCTATTCACTGGCAGAGACCGGGTCACCGTACATTTCCCCCATGGGACACTGTGACCCGCGGGTGAAGATGGCTGTCTTAGCGGTGCGCTGCGCTGTGAGGGCAGGGCGTTTTTTGCCCTCCAGAAAGAGGGCAGGGTGCGGCGCCCTGCTAAAACAGCCTAGCTGCAATGCTACCCTAGTACCGTTCCAACTGCTTTCTGTCCTTGCACCCATAATATGTGATGGGACCCAAAAATTGTGGAGTAGGACCCCTATTTTGTAAAGTGAGGTTACGCTTAGCGCAGTCACTGTGATGGGCCTATTTGTATGTGGAGGCCTGGAGCTGTAGCTCCACCCACCCCATTTGTTAATCTGGCCCTGCTGACAGGAGGAGAACAACGGCCCAAGTCCAGCAACTGGGAAACTCCTGTCTATTCGGTCACCAACCAGCAAGAGGATTCACCTCTGGGGATTAACAGAGTGAGTCCCAGCCAACAAGACCTCCCCTCCTCAACATTTATTTGATTCCTCCTCTCAAATAAATAGATAGGGTGAGGGAAATATTACATAAAAATCCAAACATACAGTGCACATATGAAGATGCATTTATCACACAGAAACACACACTATTTACAGTAGATTGCCAGCTATCAAAATGCAATTGTGATTAAACCAACTCAGGGATACTTAATGTGACATTCTCATATGCAGAATACAAACTTTAACTAGTGGCAAGTTAAGAGAAAACTTACCTGTATATAATAACGTAAACCAAAATACTGGCTAGTTTTACTAAACTATAGAAAACAATTAAAATACTGATGTAGACTAGAATAACTATGCGCACCTAAACAGCAGAGTGGATTGAATGTAGGCTTTATGGGTAGATGTATGTAATTTGTGTGTACATGTGGTAGGGACTATAGATTGTGAGCTCCACTGGGGCAGGGACTGATGTGAATGGCCAAACATTCTCTGTAAAGCGCTGCTGAATATGTGTGCTATATAACTAACTGGTAATAAATAAAATTAAATTAAAACATGTAACAGGATTGTGCAGCTAGGGTCACTCAGGCATGGTGATCTCTCATGCTGGTCTCTACAGTCTGTTGTACACGGGCTATGGCCAGAGTGCTGTTCCATGAGCTTGTCATCCAGAAGTGATCAATCTACAAGTCTGGGGTGCTATGTACATTATGATGTACTGTATGGCATCACCTTGATGCTCAATGTATTGTATGATATTCAATGGGATGCTGTCAGTACATTATGGCAGTCACTGGGATGCTGTCAGTACATTATGGCAGGGATGCTGTCAGTGCTGTATGGTGATCATAAGATACAAAATCTTTGCTGTATGGTGATAAGTAGGATGCTGTTTGTGCTGTATTGTCACTAGGATGCTCAATTTAATGTGTGGCAGTCCCTGGAATGATCTCTGGGCCTGATTCCAGTGGCGTATCTATAATGGGTGCTGTGTGTGCGGGGCACATGGGCCCCCAGGTCCAGGGGGACCCCACACTGCACACCCTGCACCCATATTGTTTTAAACTTACCTGTCCGTGGTCCTGCGGCGGTTGTCAGCGCATGCGCAGAACACGGGAAAATGGCAGCCTCAGCCATTTTTCCGGTGTTCTTCGCATGCTCCGGTGGCTGGCCAGCCGCGTCAGTCAGCTGCCAGCCACCGGGAGGAGAGGTGGGGGCACCGCACGGGGAGTGTACACGGGCTCCCTCCTCTCTTAAGACGCCCCTGCCTGATTCACTACTGTTCACAACAGCGATTATGCACGCAATCGCTCGATTGTTGCGTTCTGCGTATGCATCGCAGTGCGCGAACTAGCCACTGCGGGACTGCAATCGCAGTGACTACACAGACCCTTTGCAGAGTGATTGATAGGAATGCCGTTTGTGGGTGGTGACGAGGTGGTGGTCGGCGAAACGCAGGTGTGCCAGTGCATTTGTATGCCGTTGCAGGGACGTGCATAATTTATCCACTATGTTGGCCTATGCAGCCTGAGGTCTCATAGCGTGCATGGAAGTTAGCAATTTCTGCGTAAGGTCAGAGCTTGTGCAAGTGTGCGTGAGGCTGCGTGATACTCGATTGTATCGATGGTTTCGCAGTCTTGCTAAACATGACGGATGTGTGGTAAGTAAAGTGGGCGTCCTTGTGTAGTGCTGAAAGGGAATAGCAATCGCAATGGATTAGCATACTATCGCAGTTGAACTGCGTGCGTAATTGCAATTGCATACGCAGTTGCGATCCATAGTGAATCAGGTCCTCTGTACTTTATGGTGGTAACCAAGCTGGTCTCTATACTTATGGCGGTGACTGAGATGCTCGCTGTACTGTATGATGATCATTGGGATCAGGCGCATAGCAAGACCTATGGGGGGTCCGTAGCAAAATTTCCAAATGCTCCCCCCTCCCCTGTGTTTATCCATTTTGATTGTAAATGCTTAGTTGGCAAGCAGGATTAATGTAATGGTGATTAGCAAATAGTATGCATTATAAATGAAAAAATATATATTTTCAAAAATTATATAGTGTCCCTAATCCTAAATGTTTATGCTATAACATGGTATATAAGAAGGCTATGGCTCACTAATAAATCTGTTATTGAGGAGAGATGGAGGCAGAGATGGCTGGGCCAGTAACAGCAGATGACCTGCAGCAACACTCAGAGGCAGCCTGGGGCCTATATCAGCCCCATTCTCTGCACCTACTGCCTGAGATCTGCAGCAAATTTGAGCAGCTGCGTAGGCATACAGTATATTGGGTGCTGAATCTGTGTCCAGGTCTCCAGTAGGATTGTGTCAATGGTTTGATCTAGAGTTGGATCCTCAGAGGATTGGACAAGTGTGTATCCATCTTAAATCATAATGTTGTATCTGATTAATAATTTGCTTTATCCATTGTTTCTATATTAAAAACTGCCAATAAAATGGAGGGATGTGTCTGAAAGAGAAAGGATGACAGGCCAAAATTTATTATAAAGTCCTTACCTGAAGTTGTTATTCAGATTCTTTTTCTGAAGATGTTGCTGTTCAGGACCTTATTGGAAGATATAATCCAAAATGTATATCAGTAGTTGTTATCCAAAGTCGACTAAATAAAGCAGGAACTACTCAGAGTATCAATGTAAGACAAATGTCACCACAAAATGGCTGCCATTAGCTGGGCATCCTTTGACCTGCATTGTGACATCACAATGCATTCAGGCAGCAGCTAGAGATGGCTGTAGCTTAGATCAGCTCTGGGCCCAACTGCCCTGCTGCAGCTCAGGTGAGAATAGAAGAGCTGGGGCTCAGGAGATGGCAGTGTAACTCAGTGTAGGGACAGGGTCAGGCCCCAGAGGCGGCCTGTATCCTGTAGCAGCCAGACTCTCCACACCTACTGTAGCTACGCCCTTGACTGAGATGCTGGTTGTGCTGTATGGCAGGCACAAAGATACTTTATGAATTGTATGGGTGTCACAGTGGCTTTTTGCTAGCACCACTTATGTTTGTGTTGTGGCGCCTACAGTTTAAATTTGAATGAGGCCACTCTCAGAATATTTTCCAGGGCAACTTTAACCACTTAACTGACAAATTATTTTTCCAAAAACCGCTCCAAAATTGTCGGTTTCTTTTATTATTGAATTAGGTCAAGAACATAATTTTAAACTTATCCATCACTATTTTATTTGAAATGTTTTTTTCTAAAACACAGTATACCATAAAACTAGCGATTTTTATGTTATACTGTAGTGATGGCCATTGACATCTGTACCATCGATAGTTCAACCATCGTTAGAAGCCATCAGTTGTTTAGCGATTGGTCGAGGAGATCTGTGTAGACCACAACTGCCGATGTTTCCTAAACATCGATTGAGGGTTGCCATCGATGGTGCAACATTGATGCCCACCAGCAATGGCAAACTACTTGATTTCAGTCAGACCATCGATGGCCTGCAAACCATCGATGACCGGTTGCCGTCCGATAAAATGTATATATATATATATATCTAGTATATATGTACACACATATATATCTGCTGTTGCTTACACACACGTGTATATATGTACATATACATATATGTGTATATATATATATATATATATAAATACACACACACATGCGCCTAATTAGCCGTGTGTGATTCGATTATTCTGGAGTGCCACCGTGTGGATTACACACACACACATATATATATACATATATATATATATATATATCGAACATATATATATATATATATATATGCATACAGTATATATGTACACATATGTGCTGTTGCTTACACACACGTGTATATATGTATAAATATATGTGTGTGTGTGTATGTATGTATGTATATATATACACACACATACACACACACACACACATGCGCCTAATTAGCAGTGTGTGATTCGTTTATTCTGGAGTGCCGCCGTGTGGATCACACACACATATATATATGTGTGTGTGTGTGTGTGTGTGTGTGTGTGTGTATATATATATATATATATATATATACACACAATACATTTTTATATATATAAATTGCCTGGCTCCTTATAAAAATGGGCGTTATGGGGGATGAAGAGGAGGGGCGGCTGATACCGGAGGGAGTGGCCGGATATCTAGAACATGGCCAGTGACTGCCAGAGCCGCAGCGGGAAGGTGTCCCGCTGGCGGCCCAGACACATAGCACAGCGGCGGCTACCAGAGCCGCCGCTGCTGCTTCTCAGCCAGTGATCACTTTTGCTGGAGCCACAGCGGGAGGGTGTCCCACTGGCGGCCCGGCTATTTAGCAGCAGCGGCGGCTACCAGAGCCGCGATGCTGCTGCTTCTACACAGTGATCACACTGATCACTGTGTCTTCCAGGAGCCGCAGCGGGAGGGTGTCCCGCTGGCGGCTCCGATACACAGCAGCAGCGGCGGCTACCAGAGCCGCCGCTGCTGCTTCTCATTGAAGGGGGTGGGGCTGTCCGGGCTGCCCGATCACTGCTGGCCACAGTGATCGGGTCACAGCAGCAGCCGGGGCTACTTGAGCCCTGGTGCTTCCACTATTGAAGTGGCGCAGGGAGGGGGGTGCCGATTGTGCCCGATCACTGTGGCCAGCAGTGATCGGGAAACACAGGAGGGGGAGCCGCGGGTGTAGAGGGACCAGAAGGTCCCTCTGATATAGGCGGCAGTGGGAAGATTAGCTTCCCATAGCCGCCTCGTGGCCATTCCTTACTGGTCGTATCAGATACGACCATGTCAGGGAAAGCCCAGCCTGGTGTGGTCGTATCTGATACGACCGTGCCAGGCAAGTGCTTAAGTTCCCAATCCACCCCTGATTATAGTAATAATAAGGCAAATACAGGTTGAGTCTCCCATATCCAAAATGCTTGGGACCAGGGGTATTTTGGATAATGCAATATTCCATATTTTGGAATATTTGCATACCATAATTAAATATTTTGGGAATAGGACCCAAATATACACACAGAATGCATTTATGTGTTATATACACCTTATACACACAGCCTGCAGGTCATTTTATACAATATTTTCAATAATTTTGTGGCTCAAACAAAGTTTGTGTACAGAAATGAAATTCATTTATGTTTCATATACACCTTATACACAGAGCCTGAAGGTAATTTTATACAATATTTTTAATAATTCGTGCCTTAGACAAAGTTTGTCTACATTGAACCATCAAAAATCAAAGGTTTCATTATCTGAGTCATGCCAAAATTATTCCGTATTTCGGAATATTTGGATATGGGAGACTCAACCAGTATGTATGTGTGTGTGTGTATGTATATATATATATATATATATATCTACAGATAGCACCCTCCCCTCCAGCGCAGCGACCCGCTGAAACAGCCTGTGGCTTCTGTGCTCCACCCGCGGGCCGCAGTGTCCCGCGGGTGTGGAAAACAGAGTATCGGTCACCGCCAGTGAATGGATGCTTGGGAGCTTCCCGGCATGTCCGTAAGTGCCGGACACCCCCCCCAAGAGTGATGAAAAGGGGTTGCATCATAAAGACATGCCCTCTTTTTATTGGCCATGCCCCCTGTTCGGGCACGCGCAGAAGTGCCCTTGCTCTAGGTCCAGCTCCCTGCCTGCCGCCGGACCTAGAGTGAACACTATCATAGACATATGGTAACAAATACTGATTAAAGACTATCATACTGATTGAAGACTTTGGTGCTGATGTGGAGCTACATGTAGGCCTGTTTGCAGAGTGATTTCCATGTTTTCGCACTGCACATGCTCTGAAGCTGAGTGCACACTAGTACAGACAAAGCAGTCTTACACATTTTAATTGCAAGTACATTTATGATCAAAGTCGCAAAATTCCTCTTCAATTTAAAATTGTCATCTGTATGGCAAATGTGGGGGTGGGACATGAGAACCCCTTCTTAATTTCCCTGCATTTTACCTGTAGGTTAATTAAGCGGATACAGGCATTGAGGGCTCCTAGAGTAGCAAACATTTTACTGTGGACTTAGGGGTAAATTTATCAAAGGTCGATTTCATTGTCGATTTGAAGTTCGATTTAACTCACCTCAAACCGACTCAAATAGAATTTTGAAAACCCTGTGCAGTTTCAAAATTTACTATTATTCGATTTTGAGTTCGATTTGCAAATAAATTTCGATTTGGTTTGGTTTGGAACAGTGATTTGCTGTTCGATTTGACATGTTCATTTACAAATCAAACGGCAAATCCCACTTCAAACCGAACTGCAAATCCCCGACAGCATAGAAATGCTTCATGCTTTCACTTTCAGCATAAGCAGTTCGTTCTCACACAGATACATGCAGACATCAGTGAGATGCCTGCATATATCTTATTGTAACAAGCAAATAAAGAGTTAAATGTAAAAAAAAAATGACGTTTTGAAAGCCAGTTCTGGTTGTTTAAGTATAGGCAGTGTTCGTAAAATACGCGCTATAGCACGTATTTACGCGATATAGGCAGTGAGGGACTCACTTTTAAAAAGTAAGCGGGTCCTGCAGGACGCGCTAAGCAGCAGCCGTGTCAAACTCCACAGCGTCTCCCCGAGTCCCCAACCAATCAATGCTGGCTGCAACGTCTTTTTATCCTATCTCCGCCTGAGACCTCCTCCTTCCGCTCACGTGACGCCACCGGGCTCTCCTGTCTCCTTGCGGATCAAGTGCCATTCATCCCTGACACTGGAGACTGCCTCTCTTTCCCCGCACTACCATCACTCCTCTGGGCGCCGGATCAAGGAGGGCAGCACTGCCGCCTGTCACCGTGATACCGCAGTTTACCGAGGCAGCTCTCGGCAAGTAGAGGTCAAGACCGCGACAGATGTGGGTGTGAATGAGATTGGGCTTGTTTAATGGGAGAACACATTTTTTCACTCACACAAACGTCCATGTACTTAACACACTTCTCCATACCCCTAACGAAACACTCTTTCCCCCACCTGTAGCACGTCTTTTCCTATGTCCCAAGCCCGCTGTCTGCATTATCATCATGATAATGAGACCTGCAGGAAAGTGATATAGTGGCACTGAACCTGAGTGTAGCTGATTTATTTGGATTCACAGTCAGCCTGTCTGACAACACTGTCACAGTCTGCACTCCTGCGGCTTCTATAGGATCCAGTGCTGATATTGCTACTGTTGTGTTTCTGTACTGCCTACATACCCCTGTGCCTGTGTTGGGGGGGTGTTTGTGTATGGGTCTGCAGGGGGTGGGGACACTGGGCAGCCCCTGGGTGTACAGAGTCCATTTAAACTAAAATAGTTCAGTTGTGTAGTAGAAAACCAGACTCACCCACTGCCTCTCCCTGTCACTCATGGCCTCTGTCACCCTCTGCCTCCCCCTTCCACTGCCTTTCCCTGTCACTCATGGCCTCTCTGTCACCCTCTACCTCCCCCCTTCCACTGCCTTTCCCTGTCACTCATGGCCTCTCTGTCACCCTCTACCTCCCCCCCTTCCACTGCCTTTCCCTGTCACTCATGGCCTCTCTGTCACCCTCTACCTCCCCCCCTTCCACTGCCACCCACTGCGACCTAAAGAAATAGCTCCATATTGACAGGCTGTGACCCTGTACTGACAAGACTCTTGTACCATTAATAATGCTACGTCCTTGGCGCCTACAGAAAGCCTGTAGAGCCATCCAAATGGCCTGCATCAGCGCCATATCTCTTCCCCTGTGACACCCTGACAGACAGCGCTCTCTGCTGCAGTATTATCCTCCTCACTGTCAGACCTCTTTACACATACATACTGCCCATATGCATACCACACAGATGCCCACTGCATACATACATATTGCACACATACCCACTTCACATACATACTTCACAGATGCTCACACTGCACATATACTTGCCTTGCCCTCTTCCTACCACCAGCACTGCCTTCCTCTAGCCTCATCCTTGCCCCCAGCACTGCCACAACTGCTTTCTGCACTTGCCCCTCCCTACCCCCAGCACTGCCTGCCCTTACTCCCCTCTACACCAAGCTCTTCACCAACTTTACCCTGCCTTTACCCCCAGCTCTACCCCAATTGCTGCTTGTCCTTAATCCTCTCTACCCCAACTGTTACTAGCCCCCAGCACTGTCCTAACTGCCGCCTGCTCTCACCCCCCATAATATGTGATGGGACCCAGAAATGGTGGAGTAGGAGCCCAATTTTACAGTAGAACTGCAGGTCCCAGCAAGCCTCCCCCGCATGCTGGTATTTGGAGAACCACAAGTACCATCATGTGGGGCATTAAGGGCCCACTGGTATGTGTAGTTCACCTGTAATGAAATGTTGAAAAAAACTTGTTTTTTTTTCCCTTTAAGTCCAGAACCAGGACTGGTTCCCAGAGCCCAGTGCTGGTTGTATTAAGTACAGTGGAATCCTACGCAATTTTTTCCCTGTACGTAAACAACCAGGACTGGGTTTCAAAAGTCCGAGGCTGGTTGTTTTTTGGGGGGGACCTCAAGTCATTTTTTTTTTTAACATTTAACTATTTGTTTGCTTTTTACACTCAGATACATGCAGGCATCTCACTGATGGCTGCATGTATCTGTGTTAATTTGACCTGCTTATGCTCAAATCAAAAGCATGAAGCAGGTCATTTGGGGATTTGAATGTCGTTTTGAAGTTAGATTTGGTGTGCGAATTGAAATCGAATAATAGAATTGGATAAGGTGAATCAACATATGGTTCATCTATAGGGAGCGCTTAAATGTGGATTACAAAATCAGGTATATTCAATATCACAATTTATTAAGATCAATTAAGATACATATAAAAGCAATTATGAGGCTAAATAGTCTCACACAATACATTACATTTGTGACATGTAATAAACATAGTAGTAAATCACTTTATTTGAATGTCACCTCAGAGTGATATTGTATCCAGAAAAGGGGTTTAGAAACCTCAGAATCAGTATACCATTGCTGGCATAAATTAAGTCATAATAGCTCCTCCTGAGAATGAAGATAATAAATAAATGTTCCACTCCAGTGGTAGTAATTAGTACGAGCCACAGTCTATGCTGATGCAGCAATCAGTAGCAGCAAATAGAAAAGATGGTATTTATGTAGAAAATAAATCCCGGTATAATTACCCAGCTCACTCTTGATTTAAAAGATGTTTAGAAGAGAAGTGCCGGTCCGGAAATAGCGTGGATCCCGCTCGTGGGATGTTACCTTATGAGCGTATGTCATTCAGTGCAGTCTCACTGCACACTGAAGAAAGCTCTTGGTTAAAAGCTGGAAAGGTCTCACTGTCTGCTGCGGTGGCTCAACTTCAAAGCAGGAGGTGTAGCAATCAATAAGATAGTTGTGTAGACTGGATTCAAAGTATCAGTATTCCCTTGACGCATTTCTCTGTCATGTGACAGTTTCCTCAAAAGGGAAGTATAACAGAGTCTCTGTTGTGGTGCCTTATATACCACTCCTTTCTGTTTAAGCCAATAATATTGCTAATCATTTAAATTAGAGCAGATGTGTTTTAAAGCCATATTTACCACATTTGTTTAACCAATTCAATCACATTTCATACATTTGTTAAAAGCAAAAAGTTTTCAATAAATTAAAAATATATTAAACATATAGCTAAATGTTCATTATAAAAATCTACATATACATATAATCATACTTATTGAGACAGAGATGTCTCACCACCATATTAGGTATATACACAATAAATCTGTTGAATAATTCAATAGGAATATGTAAGAGCCCTGTGGTTCAACAGGTTAGGGCATCATGCATATCATGCAGACATCCTGGGTTCAAATCCCAGTCTGGTGCAAAAAGAAAACATGTTATTTTATTTTAGATGAATTGAAAAAAAAACACTTAATTCAGTATATCATATAGAGAGCATATGTACAGTGCTTACATTTCCAGATATTATTTAAACGAATTTTCATATATTTATACCGCAATGGAACATACATATATGTATTATACAGAACAAATATAAAGGCCATTCAGTCAGTAAAAAGAAAGATATTATAGGAACACCAGTGGTACTTAATATAGAGGATGAAAATGCCCTCCGTATTTTGGAAGAATTATCAGCTGAAAGCAATATGGAAGATAGAGAACTGGAGAAAATTTATGATATAACCAATCCACTAACAATAAAAAAGACCTTTAGAAAAAAATCAGAATTTTATCCTACTCAATTTAAGAGTGCTAGTATAGAATCTTTCTATACATCTACTCTTGAGGATCTAAGGAAAATGTGTGGAAAAAATAAGAAGAAGCATTTAAGATTGGATAATTTAAATATTAATGAAAGAAAGGTCCTGAAGGCTCTAAAAAATGATAATACCATAATTATTAAATCAGCCAATAAGGGGGGGGGAAACGGTCATCCAAGACACAATAGATTATTGTAGAGAAGCATATAGACTTTTGGATGATGTGAAATTCTATAAAAAACTCCCCTCAGATCCTGCCACACACTATCTAGAGGAATTAAAAGCACTCTTGAATGAGGCCCTGATTGAGGGGGCCATCTTCAGGGATGAATTTAATTTTCTTTTTTCTCCCTATCCGGTTATCCCCACTTATTATCACTTACCCAAAATACACAAGTCCCTGTCCTCACCACCTGGTTGCTCCATTGTATCTGGTGTAGGGTCCCTCAGTGCCAATTTGTCTGCTTTTGTGGATTCATTCTTACAGACACATGTTCTCTCCCTCAGGTCCTATATCAGAGACACCACTCACTTTTTACAACTAGTGGGTGACAGAGTGGCGGGATGGCTACGTGTTGATGACCTGCGACATAGAGTCGTTATATGCGAATATTCCGCATGAAGGTGGAATTAGAGCCAGCCGCCACTTTATAGGTCTTGATTTGGACCTGGGGGAGAAATGCTGTGAGTTTGTTTTGGAGTCCATTAAATTTATCTTGAAACACAATTATTTTTCTTTTGATTCACAATTTTATTTACAGACACATGGTACTGCCATGGGCACCAAGTTCGCTCCGAGTTTTGCCAATTTATATATGGGGCTCCTTGAGGAGCAATATGAGTGGGGGGGTCCATTCGGGGCAAACTTGGTGCTCTATGGTAGATATATAGATGATTTATTTATTATTTGGGATGGGGATTTTGAATCTGCATAATCTTTTGTATCTTTTCTTAATTCTAACACAGTGCTCATCCTTCACATATCAACTACCTGGACATTGCCCTCTCGATCAGGGACAATCATATTTGTACTAAGACATATAGAAAGGATGTGGATTGCAACAATTATTTACATTTTTCCAGTTGTCATCATTTAAAATGGAGAAGCAACATGCCTAGGGGACAATATTTAAGAACAAAATGGAATTGTACAGATATCGATTTTTCTGAGCAATCTACGGATCTTACTATAGCCTTACGAGAACAAGGCTATCCAGAAAATATATTAAATAATGCTTTCAGATCAGTAAAAGTTATAAACAGATCAGATATTCTGTCTAAAAATACAAAAAGCAAAATGGGGGATTCAGATTTTCGGTTTGGTTTGTCATTTGTCTCTAAATTTAATGTCTGTTCTAATAAAATAAAGAAAATTATAAAGAAAAACTATTCCATACTCAAAATGGAATTTGGATAAAGATCCTTTGGTTATTTTTGAAAAGGCTACAAATTTAAGAAACCATCTATCTCCCAGCTTCTTTGAGAAAAAGAAAGAGGAGAATAAAAATGATAATACAAAATCTATTATAGGGAGTTGGCTACCAAAAATACCTAATGGTTGTTATAAATGTGGTAAACCATCATGCAAAACTTGTAACTTTGTCAAGCAAAAAGGAAATGAATTTTGCTCCTTGTTATTGAGGGTTAAATTCACAATTGAAAGTTTTATAACTGTCAATCCACCTATATAGTATATAGATGGTGCATTGTGTCACGATCGTATGACAGAATGGCCTTTATATTTGTTCTGTATAATACATATATGTATGTTCCATTGCGGTATAAATATATGAAAATTTGTTTAAATAATATCTGGAAATGTAAGCACTGTACATATGCTCTCTATATGATATACTGAAGTAAGTGGTTTTTTTTTTCAATTAATCTAAAATAAAATAACATGTTTTCTTTTTGCACCAGACTGGGATTTGTCCTATTGAATTATTCGATAGATTTATTGTGTATATACCTACTATGGTGGTGACACGTCTCTGTCTCAATAAGTATGATTATATGTATATGTAGATTTTTATAATGAACATTTAGCTATATGTTTAATATATTTTTAATTCATTGAAAACTTTTTGCTTTTAACAAATGTATGAAATGTGATTGAATTGGTTAAACAAATGTGGTAAATATGGCTTTAAGACACATCTGCTCTAATTTAAATGATTAGCAATATTATTGGCTTAAACAGAAAGGAGTGGTATATAAGGCACCACAACAGAGACTCTGTTATACTTCCCTTTTGAGGAAACTGTCACATGACAGAGAAATGCGTCAAGGGAATACTGATACTTTGAATCCAGTCTACACAACTATCTTATTGATTGCTACACCTCCTGCTTTGAAGTTGAGCCACCGCAGCAGACAGTGAGACCTTTCCAGCTTTTAACCAAGAGCTTTCTTCAGCTTGCAGTGAGACTGCACTGAATGACATACGCTCATAAGGTAACATCCCACGAGCGGGATCCACGCTATTTCCGGACCGGCACTTCTCTTCTAAACATCTTTTAAATCAAGAGTGAGCTGGGTAATTATACCTGGATTTATTGTCTACATAAATACCATCTTTTCTATTTGCTGCTACTGATTGCTGCATCAGCATAGACTGTGGCTCGTACTAATTACTACCACTGGAGTGGAACATTTATTTATTATCTTCATTCTCAGGAGGAGCTATTATGACTTAATTTATGCCAGCAATGGTATACTGATTCTGAGGTTTCTAAACCCCTTTTCTGGATACAATATCACTCTGAGGTGACATTCAAATAAAGTGATTTACTACTATGTTTATTACATGTCACAAATGTAATGTATTGTGTGAGACAATTTATTTAGCCTCATAATTGCTTTTATATGTATCTTAATTGATCTTAATAAATTGTGATATTGAATATACCTGATTTTGTAATCCACATTTAAGCGCTCCCTATAGGTGAACCATATGTTGATTCACCTTATCCATTTCTATATAACTTATTGGCTTAATTATAGGCTAATATTGTGTAGCAGCTGTGAGATATATATCATATATCTATTGTTCTTACTTGTTTTTTCACTCTGAGCGCCCGGTTGTGCTGTTTTTTTTTAAATCGAATAATAGTAAATAAGGTTGCTCTGTGTTGTTCACTGAAAAAGTACCAATGTTTTGCCGATGTTCAATATAGAGTCGGTTTGTTGAGAAATTCGGTTTAGTGTTCGAATTGCCATTTGATTTAGGCTTTAGTAAATACTCAAAAGCAAAATCGCATGCACATCGCATGCCAAATCACTAAAAATGCCAAATCGACCTTTAATAAATTTACCCCTTACTATTCAGCCATTATATTTCTTTAATGCTGGATACACATTAGACGATATGTCGCCCGAACCGGTAGATCAGAGCAATATATCATCCACATCGGCCAGCTTCCACGCATCGTAAGTGACATCCTCCGTCGGTCCTGCAGCTTGGCCCCCACCATCGCTCCAGGGCTGTCGGCATCGGCAAGTGTGTATGCATTTGTTGATGCCGGGTCCCATCGCTAACAAAGTCCTACACACTATTGTGTATCATCATCATCATCTAGTGTTCCCGCTAGGCTGTTTTAGCGGGGCGTGGCGCCCTGCCCTCCTTCTGGAGGGCAAAAAGCACCCTGCCCTCCAGGAGGAGGGCAAAAAGTGCCCTGCCCTAACAGCCTGCGGGAGCCGTTCTCACCCGCGGGATGCAGTGTCCCGCGGGTGGACAAACATGCAGTGACCCGTCTATTCTCCCTTTCTGCAGCGCTTGGGGGCTGCCCGGCATGTCCATAAGCGCCGGGCACGCCCCCTAGTATGACGAAAAGGGGGACGCGTCTTATAGACACTGCCCCTTTTCGTAACCACGCCCCTTTTCGGACGCGCACGCGCCGAAGGCGCGCGCACAACATTGCCCTCTCTAGCTCCGGCGCCCTGCCTGCCGCCGGAGCTAGAGGGAACACTAATCATCTATTGTGTACCGGCCTTCAGCTCTTTATAGACTAATATGTTACATAATAACATTTTAACAGCATTTGATATCTAAACCCAAAATAATATCCTCCACACAAGATGAACAACATAAATACACAAGCAAAGTACAATTATAAATTGGTCCAATAATCCCACCTTAGTTCAAATTATCTGGTATGTGCCACCACCACATTTATTCCAAAGTATAAACAAAAAAAGGAAGAAAAATAAGTCTAATTGGCAGTGCACCTGGACCACAAATGTTTTATATATAAAATATAACTTTTATTCATATTTGTTAAAATGCTTCAATTGTTTAGAGACATATATCCTAAGCGAAATAGCACAGGAGGCATCCCAACAGCTATAATTACATACCCATTCCGACATGACAAGGCCAAGGTAGCAAACTATTTACAATCAATCAACCTATATAGATAGGATATCTCTTGTCTGTCTTCGCTTGTGTTCCTTTGTTGTTCCTGCTCTCCACATGCATGCTGCCTTCAATATGGCCCCTCTTCCTCATTGCACATGCACTTCTCCATACTCATGTCACCACAAAAGCTAGGGATTATGCCTGCTCCTCAAGTAAGTAGACATTTCTGTTAATATGGAAAATAGTACTGCAAAATCTTTCAAAAATGCGCTGCGATCAAGCATAATATTAGTGGTCACAATTGGAATTATTTATAATAAACAATAATAGATATGCTGTCTAGGGAACAAATATTATTTTTCAACCTTTCTTCTATAAAGTTGTAATCAAGTGAATTGTGTTTGTTTGCATTTCAACTTTCTACTTCAGGGTCCATAGGGGGTCCACAGGGTTGACCTTGGGGTATAGGTTGGGAACCAAATCCGGGCACCACGCAGTTAAAGCATTTTAGCTCACAGGATGCACTTGGGTCAACTCTCCCTATAACCCCACCCCCAGCCAGAGGCAACTCAGTTTAAGTTGGTGCCCGGCCGGAGTCGGGTCACCGTTTAGTGCAGTGGGGAGCTGATTAAGCTTTATATATTTTTTTGTAAGAACAGATTTTTTTATTTTTACTTTGGACTTTTAGAGCGGCAGCATCGGACTGTCCATAGGACGTCTAAGCTGCCACTCCGTCACCCCGCCGGCGCTGAGACGCCAGCGGGACCCCAGAGTCTGTACTAGCCGGACTCTGCAGGCTGCCGGATCCACGGGGAGCAGGTAAGGTCATTTAATATGCAGTCCTGTGCCTCCGGTCTCTGGGGACAGACCGGAGGTGCCGGCAGTGGCTATGGGCCCCCCCATACCCCGTGTGTCCACTAGACCACCAGGGACTTACTGATCGCCGCTGGGAGCCAGTGTCCCGGGGGGTTAATAGCCGGCCAGGGGAGGAAGCTTTCCCTGTTACAGCGGCTCCTCCCCTCAGCTCAGCGCGCCTTTCAGTATGTATAGTCTGGCGTCGCTGAGCTGCTTCCTCCGCGGGCCACGCTTCTTCTGAGGTCTCCAGCGGCCATTTTCTCTGTGGTGCAGCAGAGATCTCTGGAGATGGCGCTTGGTCCTGTCCCCCTGCGTACCTCACCATCATGTCAGTGTACACTGCGCTGTAGCCTTCCCAGACACTGAATCTGGGTAAGTTGAATGCAGTGACATAATGCAGTGTCCCGGGGGGTTAATAGCCGGCCAGGGGAGGAAGCTTTCCCTGTTACAGCGGCTCCTCCCCTCAGCTCAGCGCGCCTTTCAGTATGTATAGTCTGGCGTCGCTGAGCTGCTTCCTCCGCGGGCCACGCTTCTTCTGAGGTCTCCAGCGGCCATTTTCTCTGTGGTGCAGCAGAGATCTCTGGAGATGGCGCTTGGTCCTGTCCCCCTGCGTACCTCACCATCATGTCAGTGTACACTGCGCTGTAGCCTTCCCAGACACTGAATCTGGGTAAGTTGAATGCAGTGACATAATGCAGTATATTGTATGTCATGCTTATGTGTGTATATATATATATATATATATATATATATCTGCATTGTATGTGACTTATGCTAGTGCTGACTGTCTGTACTTAATTCTCTCACCTGTCAGTATATATCTATCCCTTTTCTTTATCTGCCCTAATACAGCTATACTTAGGGTGGTTCTGAGACCTCACATTTATATACTCGTTAATATTTGTGAGGTTTGTCACGTACTGTTGCATGCTGCACGTTGGAACATTGGCATCAGTCAGGACCAGTATAGAGCTGCTTGATATTTCCGCAAGATTGGTCAGCTATGTCTGACCAGGAGATAGAGCATTATACTACACCCATTTTTTACTATCCTGCAAGTCATGTGCTGCAGGTGTTAGTGCGGAGGATTTGATTCATAAAGGGTTCTGTGTGTGGCATCATCTGGTGCCGGCCCCTTTCACGACCCCTTGGGCGGTTTGTTTTCTCGGGATCCTCTCAATTGTGGATCACAGGGCGGGCCCCATTGTTGTACCTCAGTTGGGGTTACTTCACCATTCTGCCCTTTTTCATCTCAGGGTATCTTGCAGTTTCTTGCACTCTTCCCCTGTGACACAGACTACCGCTCGGTGCAGGTTTTTTTTTGCAGTATATGAATTCCCCCTGGTGCCTCCATAGTCTGTCGTTCCCCTTACAGGGATTACCACAGCCACCCTGGGTGGCGTGGTTGACGCCCTGTGGTTACTTCCCATTTGGCTCTGCCATGAACTGGATACTGTTTTGGGCTCTTTCCCTCTTACATGGGGGGAAGCCTATTTCAGGTATTATTATCCCTGCTTTGGGGGTGGTAGCAGGTCCATTCTGGTTAGAGTGAATGTTGACCTGCACCTGTGTCATACACCCTCAGTCTTACGTGCCTTCGGGTTCTCTGTTGCTGACTAGCGGGTGGATCGCATGGCGGGACTCTGGCTGTTGCCAGATACGAGGTATTGCAAAGTGTTTGGCCTCCTGTCCCAATTTCCCTGAGGGTCATCACGAGTCCCTCCTGGGGTGGATGGGCGTGTTACTCATCTGATTACAGACGTTGACGCCTCCCATTCCTGCGTGGTCAGATTCTTCGGATCCGTAGGGGGTAACTCTGCCTGAAATCAGTATACTCCCTTTCAGGGCTTGTGTCCCATCCTACCATGGTTATAGCATGGCTGGTTAATACTATTGCATACTGAACTGATGCATTTGTAATGTTTTTCCCCTCCAACACGTCTGGGGTTCAAATGTATTTCGTCGCTCACGTAATATATGCAGTTGTCATAGGTGGAATTGCCTATATTGGATATCAGTCTCCTAACTTTCAGAGTTCCGGCTGCGACTGTATCCTCCGTAATACCCTATGGCTGCGCTCTCAGAATGCAGAGGTGCAGATACCATCTATAGGGTAGATCTTGTTCGGTCCTGACCTTGACAGGATTGTAGTAAGTCTGTTAAGTCTTTTTGTCCTCTGGGTCAGCCTAAAGGTCTGTTTCTTCATAGACTGTCGGCCTCTACGAGGGCCGACATATCCAGTACCGAGCAGGCCTGGACTGCCAGCTGATCCTGCTTCTGAGCCTACGGATATATCTTCAGCCTGACGAGACAGGCCTACCACTGGGAGATGGCGATTTTCTCAGTTCGCCCGGTACTAGTTTCAAGTTGCCGCGGCTATGTGGGTAGGAGGGTACGCCCTCTCTTTGCTCATGCGGCCTCTTTCCAGGTGATGGTACGCAGGCCCTTATTCAGACCCTAACAGGGCCAAACAAATCCAGAAAGCTATACAGTTGTTGCGGTAAGCGGAGCTCATTAGGCCATCCCCACTTTCTCAGTGAGGGACTGGTTCTGCTTTCTTTCTGGTGCGATGGCTGAATGGTCCTCTTTGGCCTATTCTCTGTCTCAATTCCCTGAACCAGTTCCTAAAGCTACCTGGGCTCAGGAGGCAATCCCTAGGCTCCATCATACTATGTTTGGAACCTGGGGACTTTATGGTATCACTGGATATACAGGACGCGTGCCTACGGGTACTTACAGAGACCTTGCCTCAGCATGGACTGAGGTTTGCTGTATCACAGCACTTACAATTTTTTGGGCTCTGCCTGTTGGGACTGTCCTCAGCCCCACAGGGGTTTACCAGCGTTTTGGATTTTCTGACAGTTCTCCTGTTCAGTATATCCCAATGCTCCTGTACCTGGACGGCCTCCTGCTCTTCAGGATCGCGTGGGTACTTTACAGCCAGGTCAGGATGACCGTGGCTTCTTCAGGGTGCAGACGTTTAATCAACGGGGAAAAAGTCCTCCCTGCATCCCTCTCTGGGTATTCTTCACCTAGGAGCCCTGCTGGATTCTCAGAATCTGAGAATTCTTCTGGCGTAAGACGGCATCTCCACTCTTCCATTAGGAGTACATGGATGTCTACGCAGTCGACATATGGCTTTACACTCTGGGATGCATGGTCCACTATTCAGTGTCTGCCTTTGGAAGGGTGGAATGGGCTTAGCTCCATTCCAGGCCTTTCCATAATTGGCTTATCTCTAGATGGAACGAGTTTTTTCTGTCGGATCACTGTTCAAACGATGATGCTCTCTCCGGAGGCAAGTCGGTCCCTTTCAGGGTGGCTATGGTCATCTCGTCCAGGGTATTCTTGGCTACGGACAGTGTCTGGTTCGCATCCATTTCAGTGCAGTTGGACGTCTGTCGATTCCACCCTGTCAACTAACTTGTTGGAACTTTAGCCTGTTTTGGGCCTTCACTCTGGCATAACTCTTGTTTCCTGGTGAACCTGAAAAATTTCAGTCCAGCAGGGTCAGGGCAGTGGCTTCCTTTTTAGCAACACTGTTTGTTGGGTGGCAATGACAGGTATGTCACACATTCGGACATAGGCCCTCATTCAGAGCCGTTCGCTATTTGCATTCGTTCGTTCAAAAACAAGGGGTGGCTATGCAAATGATCCGTTCGCACATTGCAGTCTGTTCACACCTCTAAGTCTGAACGAGCGAGCAAAACATACGCTCTTTTATTTCTTAAAAACGCCCCCTGGCCGCTCGCACCATACGTCATGTCCGCTATTTATTAGATTAATCGAGTACATTGAACAGGATATGAACTGCTCGCTATTCTTGTGGTTGGTTTTTTCAACCGCTATTTTGCGAGCAGTTCTGAGTTAAAAAAAAACAAGTGACGTGGTCATTGATGCTGCTATATTAATTATGCACACCCATAAAACGCCCGTTTTGACCTTTAAGCACGCCTGCGAACGGATCTCCACTCCCCGTTTTCAAGCACCTTCCCCTGTTACCACCCACATACGCCTCATTCTGTCACTCAAAATAGCAGGCACTCACTATATTGCGTACAAATGATTTTCGGCCGCACTGACTGGTTCGCGCATGCGTACTAAAAACCGTATGCATGCGCAGATGTGCGAACATCGCTCGGAACGAGCATACTGCCGCTAGCGAGTGGCTCTGAATGAGGGCCATAGTCCGAGGGTCTTCTCCCGACCATCTCGACAGCGTTCATTTCAAGTCCTCAGCCGTCACGACGTGCATCCTGGGGACTAGTCTCTTCCCCAAGAGAGGTTTCATATCCTGGTGAGCAGGGGGCCCCCCTGAGGTGACCCTCCTGGCCTTCTGACTTTATCACACTATGGTGTTACAGTCCAACTCTGGGGATTCTGAAGCAACCTTCAGTGACTCTTTGTCGGTGAAATGGTCCTTCCAATTTGAGTACCTGTGTTCTCCGGTCTCCATTCTTCCTTGTGGGAAGTGTTTCAATCGAGATGGAGATGCGTTCCTGCTGGTGGCTCTTGATTGCCCCAGATGTCAGGGGTACTTGGATTTTCGGAGTCACTGCCCGGACCTGTTATCTCAGGGTCCTTGGTTTTGCTTTGGACCTGGGTCGCTTGTCTTTGACTGCGTCCCCTACAGTGGTCTTATGGCTTCCCGGGCTTTGTAATCGTTGGGATGATTAGAGCACATGGATCAGCTTTTGCTGGGACCTACCACAAACTGTGGCAGCCATAATTTTTATGGTATGGTACCTGTCGATACAATCCTCCGGTGTCCAGGATTTCCTGATATTCTGGCATTCCTTCCGGCTGGCTTGGGTTGCACCCTCGGCCTGGCCTTCCTGTCAGTGCGGATCTCTACACTGTCAGTATGATTAAGATATGGAATTGCTCCGCTCTGGTATCCAGTTCATCCTTTGGAGTGTTTTCTGGATTATTCCTCCATTTGTCCTCCCTAGGGACTCCTTGGGAGTTAGTAGTGGTTCTTCGTTCCCTCCGGGGATGGTCTATGGAACCGCTGGTTGTGATAGCCATTACATGGTCTATTGCTTAGCCTCTCTCTTTCTCTCAGGGTGTTTATATCACCCAGGTGAGTGTCGGAATTGGGAGTGTTCTCATGTGGCTCCCTGTTCTGGAGGGCATCATGTCAGGGTGTGAGTTGCTCTCACCCTGTGTTTCTTTTTAGTGATTTTTAGGTTTCATATTATTCTGGAACTTATGGTATGGCCATTCAGTCCCCAGTCCTCTCGGCTGGTGTGGCCTCATTGACTGTGGTCCGGCCTCTGTGGATTTATGTGATGCGTTCAGGTTCCTTACGGAAATCGGACTCCTTATTGGTGGTCTGCGATTTCTGGTTTTAACAGGAAAGGATTGCCGGCCTATAGCCAGATGTTGGCTGGATGGCCTTGTATGTCTTCTTCAGGGGCCTCCCTTGGGTAGGCCTTTCTGTTGATGCTTGTTTTTTCTCGGGCCATGTAACCCTCGTGGGCGGCTCGCTGTGGCGCCTTGGCTGTGTTGCCTTACTAGGCGGCCACGTGGTCTTCTGTCCACACCTTTTTTTACGGTTCTAGGCATTGGTTTCCTTTGCCTCTCAGGATGCTTCCTTTTTGGCGACGGATTCTTCTCTCGGCACAGGAGCGTCCCCACCCTTGGTTGAACTGCTTTGGGACATCCCCAAGGTCAACCCTGTGGACCCCCTATGGACCCTGAAGTAGAAAACAAGAGATATGGTAAGAACTTACCTTTGTTATCTCTGTTTCTACGAAGTCCATAGGGTCCACAGGGTGCCCGCCCTGACGCTCCTGGCTTCATATGGGCTGTGTGGCTGGTCACCGGTTTTCCGTCTCCCATTTCTGTGAGTATGGTTATTGAGTGTTCCAGTTTTCTCTCTTTTTCTCTCCTCCTCCGGCCTTTGGCTACTTACAAACTGAGGTGCCTCTGGCTGGGGGTGGGGTTATAGGGAGAGTGGACCCAAGTGCATCCTGGGAGCTAAAAGCTTTAACTGTGTGGTGCCCGGATTTGGTTCCCAACCTATACCCCATGGTCAACCCTGTGGACCCTATGGACTTCGTAGAAACATAGATAACAAAGGTAAGTTCTTACCATATCTCTTGTTATACACACATGCATCATAGCAGCCATCCACAACTGAAATATAAATAAAATACAGGTAACTATACATTGCAACAAGCTCTAAAATACATATTACCTAGGAGAGACCGTTACTGAGCACTCCTTAATTACATCCTATATCTGCTTACGCTTGTGTAATCTGTGACAAACCATATTTATATTATTATAAGATACATTTTCTCCCATAATTCATCAAGCAGGGGAAAAGGAGAAAAAATAATCTTTTGCTCCCTATCCCAATTTTGAGGGATACATAGCTGTCTTTTGACCAGATAGTGCAGTTTTGGTTTTGGTTTTAGATCTGTATCTCTTCGTGTTTTGGATCTGGATTGGTTTTCCAAAACCACCCTTGCGTGTTTTGTTTTTACCTTTGAATCTGTATTTTATTTTATTTTTTACATTTATAAAATCTCCTAAAAATCACATAAATTGTTTTTTTTTGTTTCTACAGTATTATTAACCTCAATAACATTATTTTCCACTCGTTTCCATTCAATTTTGATCACCTCACAGCTCACAATATTGTTTTCATCCAGTTCAGGCAAAAAATATGCACCAAGCTAGCTGGCTGACTAAGCTAAGCGGCAGCAGTGGGCGACACAAAATATACGTGGCAGTTCAATTTCCAACATGGCACATCAGGAAACAAATGTTTTTATTATTCAAGAGGCCTGAGCAAGTTGGAGTATGTATGTAGTTGAAGGCAAGGACAGGAAGGGTTGATTGGTAGTCAATTTAATTAAATTTTTTGATTCTGAAGTAAATTTATGATGGAGAAGAGGAGGGGAGGCATTTCCAAAAAAATTTTTACTCATTCACATCAGTCCTTGCCCCAGAAGAATCCTTTAGCGCTATGCCTGCTGCTGCTGGTAGTGAATTTTCATCCCAGAAGGGGACCAGGAAGACTTCTTGTAGTGCTTTCCAAAACAATTGACTGTTACATAATCCTTTGCAAAGATTCCACTTGAAACATTTCACAACCTGTACAGGGACATTAAAAAAAAACATAGTTAGTGGCCTCCAAACTGCCGTCCAATAGTAATGCCCGCCGATGACGGAGGTCTCCTAGATGGCTTAATAGAGTATAGCACAATATCCCAAAAGTTAACGGAGAGATGGTACTGTAGCTTATAAAGCAAATGGAAAATCCTGTGTGTGAGAGCCCTATGTCAACGGCTCAGTGAAGCCTGTGCTCTCACCGCATCAGTGGAAGTCCAGTGCCCGTGAAAGCGGCTGAATGTGTGCAGCTCCTGAGATGACCGACAAGTGGATTAGGCAGCAGTCTCACAGCAGATGGAAAAAACAGCCAGCGGCTGTGAAGTGTGTCTCCGTACGGCAAGTTAGAAGGTGCTCCACCCACGGCTTCGTCAGAGGCATATGCCGTTCACTCCAATTAGGTTTAAATAGGTTCTTAATTGAGTTGACAGATTCCAGCTGTTATTAGATAATTAGTTAATTTCAACTTTGTATCACAATGCTGTTTGTAGGAATTAGCCCAACTGAGCTAAAAGAAAAAGACCAATGTAGTTAGCTCTTATCTATAAAGGGCTATCAATTGTATGTAAACAATAAAAAATAATAATGATAACACTAAACAATATGGGAATTATTAAGATATAGTAAACCCACTCTAGATCTACAAAATGAGGGAAAAGAAAGACATGTATAATAATAATCTACTATAGTACCCTATATAGAACATACTGATTGTGGAATGAGTCTGCAGACATATATATGTATATAAAGAAGATTTAAATGAAGTGTATAATATATATATATATTAATGATAATGTAAATAATGTGTAATAAAATAAACACAAATGTAAAAAAAATTATAATAAATATTAAATAAATATACAAAATAAAAAAGGTTAGATGAAATAAAATAAAAAAATATTAAATAAATAAAAATTATTTAAAAAATAACAAACAAAGATAAAAATAAATATAAAAATAAAATGAAATAGAATAGAAATGAAAACGTGGATGAAAACGAAAGAAACAATAGGGAAAGATTTCTAGATGGTAAGAGTACATCCAATCAAATAATGGAATTAAGTTCCAGACTTTCGTTTAGACCATCTGGATGAAGGGATCCCAATCTAAACATCCAGAGAATTTCCAATTTGCACAATTTTTTAAATCTTGTGCCTCTTCTGGCGCTCAGGGACACATGTTCCAGGCCCACCAGTTTGAGACCCTTTGGATTGGCCCCATGAACCTCACCAAAGATTCCACTTGAAACATTTCCCAACCTGTACAGGGACATAAAAAAAAACCTAGTTAATGGCCTCCAAACTGCCGTTGTACCCACTGTCAACTTAACCAGCACAGATATGTGGACAAGCGGAACAGAGCATATGTAAGATTTAAGGTTTAAGTCTTACGTGCTGCTGGGAGTGGATTTTCATCCCAGAAGGGTGTTATGGAATGAGTATTACTCTGATGGAGACAGTCCTGCAACAGCCTTGAGGGCTGGAAGGCTTGGCTTGTTGCAGCCATGGAGCAGCTTTGAGAGCTGGAAGAGCTTGGCTTGCTGTGAGCCGTAGAACAAGATGCGGCCTATGGGACGAGTAGCAGCCCTGAGGGCTGGTAAGCCATGGCTGGTAGTGGCCTGTGGGCTGTCGAACTAGATGCAGCCTTTGAGCCGTGTAGCAGCCTTGAGGGCTGATAAACTTTGTCTTGTTGTGGCCTGTGGGCCGTGTAGCAGTCTTGTGGGCTGGAAAGTCTTGGCTTGTGGTAGCCTGTGGGCCATAGGACAAGATGCGGCCTTTGGGCCGGTTAGCCACCTTGAGGGCTGGTAAGCCTTAACTAGTTGTTGCTGATGAAAGACTTGTGCCGCCGGGTTGACACAATCGGTGGTACACTGGGTTGTGTACTTTGGATGCTAGATTGCGGCCTGTGCTGCCGGGTTGACACAAGCGGTGGAATACCGGGTTACGTACTTTGGAAGCTGGATTGTGGCCTGTGCCATCGGGTTGACCTAAGCGGCTGATCACTGGAGTGCGGCCTGTGCTGCCGGGTTGACACAAGCAGTGGTACGCTGGGTTGCGTACTGTGGATGCTGGATTGTGACCTGTGCCGCCGGGTTGACACAAGCCGCTGGATGCTGAGTAGCGCATTCTGGACACGGAGTGCACTCTGTGCCGCCTGGATGACACAAACGGCAGGGAGCAGATATTCGAACCATGCCGCCTGGATTACACAAATGGCAGGTAGATGTTATACGGACCATGCTGCCTAGATGGTACAAATGGCAGGTAAAACAGAGCTGACAGGATAACTGGGTACTCGAGTGGAAAACAGGAGTCTTAGCCAGAACTGAAAACATGTGAAACGCTATCACAGGCATCGGAGCAGCGTTCGCACCAGAAGTAAATAGATGCAAGAGCCAATCCAAATTGATCCTGGAATGATGGACAGAAGGCAGGAGGAGTTTCAGCGAACACTCGTCCGGCATTTGTCTCGCCCTGCATTCACAGTGTGCTGGCTTGTGACAAGGGATGAAGGCATTGTTTCTTTCTTCCCAACAAACACAGATCTGAGATGTGAAGAGCTGTTGATAAGCAAATTGTCAGGTCAAGTAGCACGTGATGCAGCAATGGCTTCTCCTTCAGTTTCTCCAGCAAGTGCATCTGCCGAGAGAAATCTAAGCTTTCAAAACACCCACTGGTGATGCAGATGAGTCAACACAACCAAGTTTTGACATCTGGTCAGGTAGGTGAATTGCCTACAATTAATGACACCTCTATCGTGACTCCATCTGATACGGTCACCATTCAAAGAATAGATGAGGACTATTTAAAAAATTTTAATGATAGCATCCAAATAGGCATGTCAGACAGTCCGTTTGACTACTGGCAGGAAGAAAAGGTAATTTGGAGGCCCTTTCACAAACTGGCTTTGCTTTACTTGAGCTGCCCACCCTCCAATGTGTACTCAGAAAGAGTTTTCAGCACAGCCGGGAACCTTGTCAGTGATCGGCTACTACCCCAAAATGTGAAAGATGATGTCCATCAAAATGAACTACAAATTCTAATAGAAAGACCTTTACCGTCAGTTACGTGCAAAAATTACAGAGGACGTTATGATGTAGATCATTGATGATCATAATACTTGATCATAATGTACAGCATTACAGATGACGTAACAAGGTGGAAGTTCCTAGATGGTTAAGGTCCCTAGTTTTACTAATTTTGGCTTTACAAATAGTACAGATGCCTTCACAACTATTGTCAGGATTTGGATTAAAATAATTCCACACCCAAGATGTGGCTTTTCTGGTCTTATGCCCAGGCGTCACCCCAGCCTCTAACCCCAACTTCTCCTTCATCCACTAGGGGTGACACTGGAGGCTTCAAGACAGTGGGGTAGAGACGGTGCTAAGTGGGAGCTGGCACTTTAAATTTTTTTGAAGTGTGACTAGCTCCTCCTCCTCTATACCCCCCTGCAAGCACAGTCTTAGTTTGTGCCCGAGGGGAGCTGGTTGTGTTTCACACTCCTCAGGGTTTAGTATTTCAGTAAGAGCGCTGCTGCGCTGAAGAAAGAAGATTCATTGAGGACAGACAGGCAGTAGCTCCACTGCCTGTCTGCATCTCGGGAGCTGCCTGGTAGACCCGCTCACAAGTGCATGCACTTTGCCTGGGGTCCCCGACTAGAGACCTCCGTCTCCACATAGGGGGTTCTGCTTGCTGCTGCTTTCAGCACGCATAGCGATCCCCTAGCAGTCATTACCGCCACAGGCAGTTCCGTGAGTACTACCTGGCTCCTTGACTAGCGGGTTAGCCAGGTTAACATTACAATAGGCGGTATTTAACGCAGCAGCTTTCTCGATTAGCAGGGAAGTCAAGTGAATAAGCGCGCTTATGTTTAAAATTAAGCGCCATAGCAGGGGGTGGAGCTTAGCTCCTGAGCCCTTCTTCCTCCCAGCGGCTCCAGCACTTCTCTGGAAGTGTGCTGGCGGCCATTACAGTGAGGAACAGTATCCTTTACAACTAATGCTGCCCATCCACTTAACGATGCGAGGGACGACGGCACGATTACGATGCTGTTGTCTCCCGCGGGGTGAACTGCATAAACTGAACGTTCAGACGTTCAGTGTATGCAGATCAATCATCCCAGAACATGGCAACCTGACGGCGGTCGTTAGGTTGACCGTCATGTTCAGGCGATGATTGATGTTAAAAGCGACCAGCGGGCGCGCGCATCGCCGGTCGTTTTTAACCTTTTGCTGCCCGATTTGCGGGCGATTACCAAGCAATAGAGCAATAACGATCGTCGTTATCGCTCCATCGCTCCATCGCTAGGTTTAATCGCCTAGTGGATGGGCAGCTTAAGTAAGCAAAATATATGTACAAGTGAAATAAATTTATTTTTATTTTGGTGTTAATAGTAAATAAAAACTCTTATTCTCCACAATGGTTAACTCTTGTTTAATTTTGTTAGGATTAATATATAATTTTTTATGGCTGTTTAATATAGTGTGTACATAAATCAATAGTCTGTCCACTTAATTCGGGATCGGGGCTTAAGGTAAGTATTCTGTTTTTTGTGTGTGGCACTCTTACAGGGAGCTTAGTACTGGGGGCAATATTACAGGGGGCTTAGCACTGGGGGCACTCTTACAGGGGGCTTAGTGCTGGGGGCACTCTTACAGGGGAGCTAACTACTGGGGGTAATTTTACAGGGGCTAGCTAATTGGGGCATTATTACAGGGGGCATTACTACTGGGGGCAATTTTACAGGGGCACCACTACTGCGGGCTAACTACTTGGGGTATTATTACAGGGGGCTTAGTACTGGGGGAACTTTTACAGGGTGCTTAGCACTGGGGGCAATCTTACAGGGGGCTTAGCACTGGAGGCACTCTTAGAGGGGGCTTAGTTCTGGGGCACTATTACAGGGGGCATTACTACTGAAGGCAATTTTACAGGGGCACTACTACAGGGGGCATTACTACTGGGGGCACAAATTCCGACAGGGGGCGCCAAAATGTTTCTTTGCTTGCTAAAAATATTAGGCTTGGGCCGGCCCTGTCTCTATGCAACTCTATGCATCTGAATAGCCAATGCCCAGTCACTGCCCATGAACACCCAATACATTTCTAACACATTCCACACACCACATGTCTCAGTTTGTACTGCGACTCTGTGCGTATACACCATGGGATACATGCGCTGTGCAATTTTGTAGGGATTTTCATACCCTAAAATGTATATTCAATTAGCCGCGGAATTTACCCCGCGACTAGTTACTGGCCTTAATTCCAGCGGCGCGGGGAAAAGCTATTCAATTAAATAGCCTTTTTCCTGCGCCGTAAAATCAGGACTTGCACGCGGAAACACTCTGATTCTGTGTAAACTGCGGAATCCATGTGTTTTTTTCCTCACGCGCAAGGCCGGTTTGGTCGTTTTGACACGGATTTTACCTCGCACCTACATGAGGTGCGAGGTAAAGTCCGATTGCGGGGTCAAGCGCACGGTGTCTCAGTGACTCCCACACGAGGAATCCCTGATAATTGAATAGGTCCAGCATGGCAATTAGCGAATTGAAGCTAATTGAATCTTCCCCATTGCCTAAGGTGTATACCAGCCCACAGGGGCACATATAGACAACCTTAATGCTATCAAAATTTTTTACAGAGATTCTTTTTCCAGTTGGGGGTGAGAAATCACCTGACCTCAAATTAACTTATTACATGATACCAGGGAAAAGTTCCTGTTTTGTGAGCAGACAAAAACCTTTGGTTGTTCTTAGGTTTTAACAGGGTTGCTTGACTAATCACATATTATAACCTTCGTTTAAAGCAATTCTTGACTAATAGATAGGCATTCTCAATTTGTCAGTCATTTTGGAGAACATACCAACACTTATTTATTATTTGCCTAATCTGGTCAATTGTCACATAATGGGTGAGCGCTGCTATAAATCTTTCATCACCCATTTTTTGCATCTTATCATTAAATTTAGTTGGACTTTAGCATGTGCCCTTTGAACGTATCCTTTCTATATCCTCTTTGTTCAAATTTTGTTTCTTTTGAGGAAGTACAGTATCAAGTGAAACTCCTGCTTCCAATAGTGGTGTCTCCATATCTAGAGGAGCTCTAATGTACCCATAGGTTATTTTAAATGCTCTAGCACAGGGCTCGACAAATCCCAGGGGCCAGGTGGCCATGGCGACTAAAATTTTTCTCCTGGCGACCAGATTTTACAGAAGCCAGGTACTGTAAAATATAAAGCTAAGTGGCATTAGCAGTACTAACAATGAGTCTGAGTGACTCATTATAGTATGCTGGCCGGTCAGTGACTGCAGGCATTAAGGAGGCGGCATCTCGGGGCTGCAATCAACGGTGCTTTCAGGCATTCTAGTCACAATGGAGCCTGCCTGGCAGAGAGGAAGGATCAGCTCCGCCCCCTCATTGTGGCATGTGATGTCAGTTGCTGAGTTGCTGCCGCCACGCACATGGTGTTCGATGCCTGCCAGACCAGTTGAGCCTAGTACCCCTGCAGCTAATGGACCCTGCCGGCAAGGGAGACACAGCCACCCATTAGAATAACAGAGGCCGCAGCGCATAGACTTTGACTAGGACTACAAGGAGCCGGAGGATGGAGCGGAGCCGCGAAAGAGTGACTGGGAGCAGCCACAGCAGGAGGAAAAAGGTTACCTTATTATGTATTTCCCGGGCCTATCACTTACTGTACATGCACTGTGCCTCCTTACTGTCCCCCTGTGTATATACAGACCTCCCTCCCTGCCCTTCTGTGCATATACAGTGCCCCCCGTGCCCCCTGTTCATATACAGACCCCCCTCCCAGCCCCCTGTCCATATACAGTCCCCCCTCCCTGTCCCCCTGTGCATATACAGTCCCCCCTCCCTGCCCTTCTGTGCATATACAGTCCTCCAGTTCTCCCTCCCTGCCCCCCTGTCCATATACAGTCTCCCCTCCCTGCCACCCCGTGCATATACATTCCCTCCTACCTGTCCCCCTGTGCATATACAGTCCCTTCCCTGTCCGCCTGGCATTTACAGTCCTCCCTCCCTGTCCCCCCTGTGCATATACAGTCCCGCCTCCCACATATAGGCACATATAGAAACCATTGTAATTCCTACACCGTTCACCTGATTTGGATGTAATTACCTCAAATTAAATCTGAAAGTCTGCAGTTAAAGCACATCTTGTTTGTTTCATTTCAAAGCCATTGTGGTGGTGAATAGATGCCAAAATATGAAAATTCTGTCAATGTCCCAATATTTATGCACCTGACTGTATATGTATATCAGCCAAGAATCATATTATATAGCCATTAACATATAGACTCAGTAATACAAATACAAAATCATATCCAATATATAATAAAAAATTAAAAATTTAAATATCTGTACAAATTAAATCTCAGCCGTCCAAATCAGCAGAAAAATCACAAGCAAAGACTCCATTATTGTGCCGTCTTGCTGGATGCCAACCCATCTGCATCTGAAATCTCACTCTCTCCAGCAACATAATAGGAAGAAGCAAGCCATGGCCCCCAAATTCGATCGTATTTGAGAATACAATTACGCTTAGTATATAAAAAACGTTCATGCCCCACCACCTCATTTATCAGCCCACACCACTCAACAAAAGTAGGGCCCCTAGATGCCATCCAAGTGCGGGCAATACAGACCTTTGCTAGAGTTAATGCATTAATCACGTATTGGACCGTTAAACGATTAGTCCTGTCCAAGAGACCCAAACCAAATATACACATTTTAGGGGACAAAAGGCGAATACCACCTCCCGTGTTGGTGATACAGTTGGTGACTTGGGACCAAAACACCTGGACAGCAGAACACTCCCAGAGGAGATGCCAAAATGAGCACTGTGGAGTGGAACATTTAGGACACCTATCAGATGCACCAGACCCAAATCTACTCAGTAATAAGGGGGTAAGATACACCCTGTGTAGTAAAAAAAACCTGAATCTGTTGAAATCGCACTGCAGAGGTGGCAGACAGAGGGCTATTCAACATTAAAGACCACTTTTCATCCTCTAATGGGCCCAAATCCTCCACCCATTTAGGGCTAAGTGGTGCTAGGGAGTCATCTGAATTAACAGTAAGAAGGTAGGAGTAAATTTGAGAAGTCAATCTCCTGCCACTAGTCACTTGCAGCAAAGCCCTAACAGGATAAGGAGCAAATTGTGGAGGGCCAGAAGAAAACTTGACAGATAGGGCATAATGCAGCTGTAAATAGCTGAAAAACAGAGTTTGGGACCCCAAATTCAGTCCTAACAGTGTCAAAGGTTTTAAAAACCCTATCACTATACAAATGTCTGAGGGAGAAGACCCCCCCTCCTGGACCACAAAGAGCTACCATCAAATTGGACCAGCTCTCCAAGAGCGGAAGAATACCATAAAGACAAATCAGGATCAATACCTTCTGCCCCCACTAAAGCACGGGCTTGTTTCCACAATATATGAGCCTGTGTGATCAGCAGAGCTCCCCCCCTAGGACATCTGTCATCAAGTAAGAGCTGCAAAGGGGAACATCTTCTAGAAACAGAGTGCACCAAATTAGTAGGTAGATCCTGGCCCCCCCTCACCCAAAACCTACTCCCTCAGATGAACTAATTGAGAGGCCAAATAATAAAGGCCGAAATTCTGCAGTGCTAGGCCACCCAACACTCTTGGCCTACATAAGGTCTTGAGTTTTATTCAAGGTTGTTTTTCTGCCCACACTAAAGAGGAGAGATAACTATCTATCAGTCGAAATATACGAGTAGAAATATACACAGGGGCCTGCTGAAAAACATAACAAAAATTTGAGGAGAACAATCATTTTAACCAAATTCACCCAACCTGTAACGGTCAAGGGAAGTTTATTCCAGACGTGCAGCTTGGATTTCAAGAAGTCAATGTGTGGCTGGACATTAAGTGGGACAAAGTCCGACATAGATGACGTTACCCAAATTCCCAAATATTTAAACCTGGAGGTCCATTCCAAGGTAACATTTGCTGCTCCAACAGGAGAGGAAGGGCCATAAACAGGAAGAATGCAAGATTTATTCCAGTTAATGTGCAGCCCAGAGAACTGTCCAAAAGAATCCACCACCAAGAGAAGGGTGATCAAATACTCCTGTGCATCATACAAAAATAACAGCATGTCGTCTGCATAGAGAGCCACCTTGTCAAAAGTTTGCTGTATCTGAATCCCCCGTATGCGGGGTGACTTCTAATAAGACATACTAAAGGTTCTATGGCCAGGGCAAAAAGGGTCAGAGAAAGAGGACAGCCCTGTCTAGTACCTCTAGAGAGGCGAAAAGAAGGAGAAACATACCTATTGATACAGACCTGCCCTAAAGGGGAAGAATATAGTAATTTAACGCAGGCTGTAAATCTTGGTCCCATCCAAAAACGGAGCAGGATCTCCCAAAGATAGTGCAACTCCACAGAATCAAAGGCCCTGGCGACATTCAAGGATACCACCACTGCCCCGTCATCCACAGAGACCGCCAGCTGCAAAATTTAATACAATCTCTTAAGATTCTGTGAGGTAGACTTCCCCGGCATAAATCCTGTCTGGGTGGGTTGTACCACCTCACCAATTACCCTATTAAGCCTAAGTGTAAGCATTTTAGCCAATATTTTAATATCTGCAGAAAGGAGGGAGATCTGGCGATAAGAGCCAGGATCAAGAGGATCCTTGCCAGGTTTAGGGATCATAACAATAATGGCCTCTGACATAGAATGGGGAAGAGTACCTAGGTCACACAGTTCATTAAAAAGGTCAAGGAGTTTATGGAAAAAGAATAGGGCATGCTTCTTATAGAGCTCAATAGGAATCCCAACCATCCCTGGGGCCCTACTCCCAGGAAATTAAGAAACGCCTGCCTCAATTTCCTCTAAAGTAAAAGGGGAGTCAAGGAATGCTCTACTGTCCGGGGAAATGGATAGGAGGGACATATGTCCCAAATATTCAAATAATTCTTCTAAAGTATAGTGAGCCTGGGAACAATAAAGACTAGCAAAATACTCAGAAATAGCAGGTGTTGAGGAGTGCAAATTACCTAAAGAGTCCCGAATATGAGCTACAACTGTAGCAGGTCGGACCTCCTTTGAAAGATAAACCAAGAAAGCCCCAGATTTATCTGAATGTAAATAATGACTGTGCTTAACAAATAACAAGTGTCTCCTGGACTTATCTAAGGAAATTGGATAATAGTTTAGCGGCCTCTATATAGGAGGACCTAGCAATAGTAGAACCTGAGGACAAATATTGCTGTTCAAGCAAGTTACAATGATTTTGCCGTTCCGCTTCCTTTTTCCTATGAAAACTTTGATACTTATCATCCTCTCAAACAAAGAACCGCGTAGGACAGCCTTAAAGGCTTCCCACAAAATATCTAGGGAAACGGAACCAGTGTTCTCAGAGAAAAAATCACACCATTGGGACTCCAATTCTGAGCCAGTAACCATTAATGTAGGCCAGAAAGGGTTGAACTTCCAAAAAGAGTGACCTCGCGGAGCAGCAACATCGATAGTCAATAGCAAAGGGGCATGATCCGACACATCACAGGACCGGTACTCCACCTCTACAACCTGCCGTACCAGCCTCCTGGATATCAGAGTGAGATCAATCCTAGAAAAGGAATGATGAGAGGCCGAAAAGCAAGAGTACCGGGCCAGGTGAGGATGCCGAACACGCCAGATATCCACCAAACCAACCTCATCCACTAAATTGGCAAAAGAGTGAGGGGAGGAACCAGATACAATTGAACTCTCACACCACATATCCAGAGTAGGATGCAACACATTATTAAAATCCCCTACACAAATAATCGGGGTATCAGGGGACAAAGAAATAAATTCGGCAGACTTTTTCAGGACCTCACTAGTAGAAGGAGGGGGAATATAAACAGCAAGAATATGGAGTGGGGAAGAGTGAATAGATGCCAGTATGAAGACATATCTAGCCAAGGGGTCAATCCTAACTTCATCAAGCACAAAGCCAAGGGATCTACGGACAAGGACTGACACACCTCTAGAATACAAGGAATGTGTGGCGTGATAGGCCCAGCCGGTCCAAGGTTTATGCAAAGCCAAGACTTTTCCACCCACTAAGTGTGTTTCCATCAAACAAATAATATCAGCCTGAGCTTTTTTCACCTGATTCAAAACTAAGGAGCGCTTGACCCGGTCATTAAGGCCCCAGACATTCCAGGAGAGAATTTGGAGAGGGGGACTTAAGCTTGCCTCAGTCGTAAGGTGGAGTTTCGGCCAGGCCCAAAGCAGAATTGCCCACCCCGGTACACAGCACATAAAATTACAACATAAAATACTATAGGTACCTTAAAAATATTAACAATTGTAGAGCATCTAAGAGCGAATAAACATCAAACTAACAATGTCCAGAAACATAATAGTACAAGACAGAGTAATGAAAACTACAAAAAAAAGGATGATGCTCATATGCAAGCGCAGCTCACGGGACAGCAAGTCCAGGTCAATCCGGAGACGCATCATTACCATGGCCCCTAAGATCCAACCACGTCAAAGCCTCACGTGGGCAGTGAAATTATACCGACCAAAGGTGTCCACCAGCCATTTTTCATGAAACTTCTCTGGTTGAGAACCTTCTGACTTCTTGGGGTAAACCAACAAAACGGATGTTGTTTCTGTGGAGTTGGCCCTCAATATCAGAGATGTTGGTGCGGCAGGTGCCATCTGGGACTCCAGGGTCAAAAGACGTCCCGCAACCAGAGCGGTGATATCCTCTAATGTGGAAATACGAGTCTTGGCCTCGCCAACCGCCTACAATATCCAAAGTTTAATAGAGCGTACACTATAGTTATACCTCCTAAGGATCCGGAATTAGTTACTTCCTATAGGCCTATTACACTCTTGAATCAGGATTTTAAAATTCTGACTAAAATCATAGCCAACCGCCTCCAATTATTGTTACCCTGTATCCTAACACAACATCAACTAGGTTTTACACGCGGTAGATTTTCGCTAGAGGGGGTTAGATCGGCCCTAGCAGCTATAGTGTCTCATTCCAATTCTCCGTCCCATATGGAAGAAATGCTTTTGAGTCTAGATGCGGAAAAGGCATTTGTCTTGGAGTCACTTGCTTAAAATCTTTGAGATGCGAGATTCTGGTTGGCCTTTCTCGGATCTGTTTCGTTTTTTATATGGTTCACCGACTACTACTTTGATAATTAATGGTACTTGTAGTTCCCCCATTACAATGACGAGGGGCACTCGGCAAGGATGTCCTCTGTCGCCAGTATTATTTAACATAGCTTTGGACCCACTGCTACGTATTCTCCATTCTTAGACAGATTTTAAGGTATTCGAGTGGGTTCTCAAGAACTTAAAGTCCAGGCCTTTGCCGATGACATATTACTTATATTTTGGATCCAGAACAAACATTACCTAAAATATTTGATAAACTATCAGATTTTGCTAAAGTTTCTGGTTTTAGTATCAACTCGAATAAATCAGAATCACTATATTTGGGTTCTATAGTGAAACCACACTGGGGTGACTTATATCCGGTGGTGTGGGCCCTCACTTCCCTTAGATATTTGGGAATTGAATTGCTACGTTATATTGGGGACTTATATGATCTCAATATGAAATCGCTTATTCGAGAGGTGGTCGGTGAACTGTCCCGTTGGTGTCACCTTATGTTATCTTACCTAGGTAGGATTCACTTACTAAAAATTATATCTTTCCCTAAATTACTTTACCCCCTACAAATGTTTCTGATTTTGCTTTCACAGGCGGATGAAAAATTTCTATATAAAATATTTTGGGAGTTTATCTGGAAGTGTAAACACCCTCGTAGAGGATTGCTGAAGCTTCAACAGACTCGGGCTAATGGAGGGGTTAATTTACCTAATATAAAATTGTATAGTCATGCTAGAGTTTTGAGATACATACGGGATTGGATACATAAGACTGATTTACAGTATATACTGATTCACAGTTAGACCAGTCTTTTCTACCTGATCAACACATATTGATGTTCCTTCATTCCCATAAACAGGAGTTATCTGAAGATATTATTAATAATCCCCTATTGATGGTTACGTGGCGTGATTGGCACTTTGCTAGAAAGCAAAGAAACTTAAATTGCCATCATTCTCTTTTTCTTCCATTACTATTAAATCCTGAATTTCAAAACGGGGAGGCCGCCATACCTTTCTAGTTATGGCCAGATAAGGGGATCCCCTATGTCCGGGCATTGGTCGACACTGAGAACTGTCGACCCTATCGGGTGGCGGAATTAGTGGATAAATATAGTTTGCCTTAATCCCATTCTCTGGCGCTATATCAGGCACAACATTATGTAAGATCCATGATACGTACTTTCTCTCCAATAGTTTGGTCCAACCTCTTAGGATCTGTTATTAGCTAGACCTATGGTTGGAAGGGGGGTCATTTTGCTTCACTACAAAATTCTACAGACTCCATTAGACCACTCTAAAATATCCGTGGGATTATCTAATTAGTGTACTGTATGCCCTTACCATGGAAAGTCTTTTACGCTCATTCCTCTATTCTCAATCATTGCTCTCATCAAGTATGTATAGAGAAATGTTCTATAATATTTATCACAATGGATATCTTTCCCCCCACCGCAGGTTCCTGATGGGATTGTCTGATGCTAGTGTTTGTGCTAAATGTGGGGCCACTGAGGCAAACTTTATATATTGTATGTGGGAATGCCCCCTTATACGTGGATTCTGGTCATCAGTTAATAGATTTGCATATAGATGTTTAGTTAATTACCTACCATTATCAGTGGAATAGGCGATTTTGGGTATTTTACCACCATCAGTTTCAAGTAGGAGAGATAGTAAAAAACTACTATTGATTATCTCTGCGGTAGCTCATAAATGCATATTGCAGATGTGGACCCATGCCGATCCCCCATCAGTTCCTTTATTTCGGGCCAAATATTTTTTTGCTTTTCAAATGGATTTGTTGGAGACCACATTACATAAGGAGACCAAGACAGCTGCTTTTTTTCAGCTGTGGGAAGGTTTTATGGACTCCTTTACATTGGACCGATGACGCCAAATCTATTTATGTTTTAGAAATACTTCTTGGTATGAAAACAGAATTTTACAAGACGATCCGCCTATCTTTCTATCTATTATAGGTTAAGATGGAACTTGTTTCCATTTGGACCTTTTTTCCATTGTTTAATTTTTGTTGGGGGTGTGCCTGCCATGTCTCGATTACCTCGATTAATATATGTTATACCTTGATTTTGTCCTGTGAAGAAAACATTATTATGTAATCATATTATACTATTGATATATAATTGCCCTCAATTATATATCAATATATATGTTTTATTTTTTTGTCTACCATTGTTTTTGTTGAATAAGTGATTGTATTATTGCTCTGATGAATTAAAGAAATTGGAATAAAATGATGAATGGGTCTGACACTTAAATTCTACAGAAGTAGGTGAAAATTTTATTTTTCACCTGCTTTTGTACAAATTAAATGATGATGAATAGACCCCTAGATATTAAAATAATGTCTCTAGTGACCCCACTCATATAATCAAGAAAATAATAGATAATTACAATAAGTAGGCCTTTGAAAAATATTTGATTAAGGGGCATATGTATTTATTAACGACATTCTGCAGGAAATACTTTAAAAGCAGCATCTAACCCTATTGTTGCTAATAGGCACACTTGCAAATATTTCAGCACAGATTGTCTCCAATTACATTTGTTAGTTCCTATAAAATACCCAATTTGTATGCCATTTTGTACTGAGCAAAGGGCAATTGTTCTGCCTCAAAACATTTACTATTTTCTATGATGTTTAACTATTGTCTGATTACATTAATAAAAAGCTCAAATGAGCTGTTTTTATATTAAATTTGTTATTGTGTAGCCTTGTCTTTTACTATAATCTACAATATGAAAATGTGAGCAGACTATTGGCAAGACCTTGATTGACAAGAGTGCCTCCTTTCCACAAAGGATACTCACTACTACACCAGACTCTCTTTGAGATTTCCAAATATGATCAGAGACAATGGGGGGAAATATGTTAAACCTTCTAAAGAAGACAAAGTGGAGAAGTTGCCCATAGCAACCAATCAGCTGCTAGACGGACGTAACTACCATAGGTATAAGAGGTGCAGCTATTATGGGGCCCAGAGCTTAGGGAGGTCCATCTTCCTTGTACATGTGTTATATAAATTCTTCACTATTGGGTGGTACATAGGGGCCCTTACAAATATTTGCTATGGGGCCTTCAAATACCTAGTTAGGTAACTACATCATACTCTGCCATGTGCAATAAATGCATACTTGCCGACAATTAGTTCCCTCCTTCCGGGAGGGAGCTGATTGTCGGCTAACAGCGGGGGGCGTGCCCGGCCATGACATCACATTTGGGGGCAGAGCCGCGTCATCGTGGCCCCGCCCCTCTTCACAATGCCATTATTTTCGGAATTGTGAAGCAGGGGGCGGGGCCACGATGACACGATTCAGCGCAAATCGCGTCCCCGGGCCCCCCCGCTGCGGGGGTTTTTATATTAACTCTGCGGGAGGGATGCCGGTTTCCGGGAGGCTTGCCTGCCTTTCCGGGTGGCGGGAGCAGCACCCGAAAATCGGGAGGCACCGGGCCAAATCGGGAGGGTAGGCAAGCCTGAATAAACATGCTTTGTGTAGCTCGTTGCTCAGTAAAACAGAGCCACACATTGTGATCTCTGCCTGGTGGGTGGGTTGTCTCAGATATGTTGCTTCAATAACACCTCCCTCTGAAGTATCTTAAGGCCCCCATACACGGTGCGATATGCCCCCACACACGGAGTGATCAGGTGGCCGACCACCCGATATGCTGGCACCCCCCTCCCCCACCTGCACAGCGCTACATGGGACTGTACATCTCATCCCCAGATCAAGTGAACATATGCAGTAAGATCTGGAGGTGAGATGTACGACTCCACGGCAGCACGCACTGGCTGATATCAGGTCCACACACGGTACGATATATCAGCGATACCGTACCAGTTCGTCAGATCGGCTGCTATATTGCACCGTGTATGGGGTCCTTTAGATAGATCTGCCATCAGGTTTATAGCCTTCTGTCCTGGTAGTACTCTTGAATTCACATCTATGGTCACTTTCTTTTGGTTTTGTGGAAACTCCTCTCCAAACACATTCAGAAGTTCTTGAGCACATACAGCAAAGCAACAACAAAATCCCTGTATAAAGTCTGCACCCTCCTATTATTAGCAACAAACCTAAACAAAACAAAAAAACAGTACATGAGTCAGCCTGTTAAAATCAATATAAAAATTATATAGACAAAATGTTGTGTACATACGCATTTATAATAATAAAAATATTGACAAAAGTGTATATCTGTAGATAGAAAAAACTACTTTTCAAACAATGAATGCAGCAAATACTGGATAGAAATATAGGATTTATTATCATGTGCCACTAGCACCCAAATATAAATAATCCATACCGCGACACACCTATGTTTCAGTCGCTACTTCCCCATTGCCGCCCACAAAGGGTCTCTGCCTGTCAATCACTTTGCGATACATCCTCACTGAAAGCAACATTGGTAATGAACTTGATACATGCGCAGTGCGACTCAGAGGCAAGCGCAGACCGCTGATAATCTGTGTAATGGAATCTATCTCTGAATCAGGCTCAGTGTCACTAAAACTATTGATGATGAGAATCCTTATGTGATGCTATCAAACAACACCCAGCCATTTTACAGTGTGTGGTAGTGATCGGCACCAATGATCACAGATGCAAACAAACTGCGCTGATATAAATAGAAAGGTGTAATGTCTTTCCACGAACCACAGAGTAAAAGATTTAGCAAATGTGATCAGCAGGGCCATAACTAGGGTAGTGCGACCAGTGCCATGGTACAGGGCACCGCAGGGCAGGGGGCGCTGTTTGGGCCATTCAAGTTTCTGTTTAATATCATTCCCACTAGTAGCTTCCTCTACTTTTATCCCCAGCATCTCCTATCTCTTCCCAGGCCCTTCCACATGAGGCTATGGCCCTTTTTCGGATGCGCGTCTTATGTCTCTATTTGAAAAATAGGGGAGGGCACGGCACCAAAAAGTCTAGTTATGGCTCTGGTGATCAGTATGGAATAACTGTCCAAAATAGCATTCGTACAGCTTCTCGGATCACATAATAGTACAAAGAAGTGACAGTAATGTGCACATCAATTAGAAAAGAACACAGATAAGAAGTAAATACTTGCACAAATCTTGTGTCAATGACAAATTTCCCAAAATTCTTGTGATTAGCACCTGGCAAGTTGTAATACTTGACATAAACCTTCAGGACCAAGGCCATAAAACAAAACAATGTTCCATTAGTGATTAAATTGGGATATGTTTATCCGGCTCTCAGTCTCAACACCATGTAATATTGTATAAAAAAAATTAATAAGCATCATGCCTGACATTAATATGTTAGTAGTTAGCAGCTGGTGTAACTTTATAGCGAATAATACGCCAAACATGCTGCAGCACACAATATCATATATGGTAAATATATGTATCAATTTCATATATAGATTTTGATAGACTATATAGACTATATTATACATATAAATAGACTATATAAGAAAATTATATATATATATATATATAATCCCAAAATCTGCCGGCACTCAAAATATAAAGTCACAGCTGGCCTTGGTGTCCATATCAATGGTAGCATACATACAATCCAAAAAGCAGATTGGCACTCAGGGCACAATATATATGCAAAAAAGAAAAGTGTATTGAAGCACAATCTTTTCCGGGCACCGGCCCCTTTGTCAGGACACACTATAGAAACAATAAGCAGACAGTGTACACTTACCCACATAAATACCCACCGGCACTCAAGTCAGCCATCCAACACCACGCGCCGCCTGCAACCCACGCTGATCACAGGCACTTCCAGGTTCCGCCTACCACTGTCGCCTGGCAACCGCTCAGCTAGCGTAGTCCACGAGGAAAATCGAGTTTATCGATGGCTCTCAGGGGGGAACATCAGTGATCGTGGCCAGGTCCCCATACGTAAACGAAGACCTTGGCAGTCAAGACCCCGACATGGTCATGATCGTGATCAAACCGCTACCAGTAACAGTGACAGTGAATTCCTAATGACTGAATCTGATGAGTCTTCCGCTCCTCTTAGTGTCCCTTTAGGCCAGACTTTGCCAAGTACAAGCAGTGGCCCAGTAGATCTGCCCCCCGCAGGGGCAGACAAAACCAGAGGGGGCAAAAAAACACCAGGCCCCTCGAGAAGGAGACGTTAATTTTTAACCTGTCTCATCGTATCTTGAGCCAGGCAGAGACGGATGTCCTAAGTAAGGGGCTTTCTTTTGTGCCAACTAATTTACATGATAAGTTTACCTGGAAACGTGAATTTGCGATTGAAAGAACATTTTCAAAATCAATCTGCACCTGTTTGTGCATCTGTGGTGGACCAATTTTTGAGGAAGAGTTCTTAATCTAAGTTTGACCCTGTGTCTAATAATTCATCACTTAGAACCTTTAATCGATTACTTGATGATGTAGTTACTCAATTCACTGCAGAACCAGGCAGAGTTCACAAGAATTTAACCAGGATGGAGGCAACAGCATTACAGCAATTAGGTACCTATCAGGATATCATCATAAGGCCCGCCGATAAAGGCGGTGCGATTGTCATTCAAGACATTAAAAATTATCGTGTCGAAATTGAAAGGCAATTGGGAGATAGGAATGTGTATAAATCACTTCGTGTTGATCCAACGAAGCAGTATCAATTGGAATTGAAGAGCATCCTTGATAAGGCATTGGATGAAAAGAAAATTTCACAACAATTGGCTAAAAGGCTGTTTAATGAATTCCCTAAAGTGCCTATTCTGTATACGCTTCCTAAATTGCACAAAGATAATGTGAATCCACCTGGAAGACCGATCATATCGGCACGTGACTCACTGTATCAATCTGTCGCTCAATTATTGGATTGTTTGCTACAACCATTGCTTTTATTGCAGCCTTCTTTTCTAAAAGACACTACCAGTTTCTTGAAATTATTATTGGATTTGAATGAGGTACCTTCTGGAACATTACTCTGCTGTATGGACGTCTGCAGTCTTTATACCTCTATACCCCACAAAGAGGGCTTGGATGCTATGAAGTACTTTTTGAATCAATATTTGGATCCATCGATTTTTGATCTTAATCTGTTTATGACTCTAATTGAATTAACTCTTTCTAGAAATTATTTTCTGTATGGCGGCCACTATTTTCTGCAGCTACGCGGCTGCGCTATGGGGTCAGCGGTGGCACCGGCTTACGCGAATGTCTTTATGTTCCAGCAAGAGGATAAGATGTTTCTGAGCAGGCCTGAGGTTAAACGTCACATACATGCCTATACTAGGTATATTGATGACGTGTTTCTCTTGTGGACAGGCGGCCTTCAAAGTTTTGAGGATTTGATGAAAGAGGTTAATGATTATGATTCGACCATAAAATCCACCTATCCATGTAGTAGTGAATCTATATTTTTTCTTGATGTACAGGTTCGAGTGGTTAACAACCTCATTGAGACTGATGTGCACTTTAAGGATGTTGACAGGAACACCTTTTTAATGCACAATAGTCATCATCCTCCAGTCCTCAAAAACGGGTTACCATTGTCACAAATGATGAGAATTGCGAGGATTTGTAGTGACAGGTCTAAGATTTGTGAACAACTGGATGAGTTAATACGCAAATTTCTCGCTAGAGGATATGATTATAAAGTTCTGCAGGAGCAAAAAAGTAAGGTGTTGGCCATTCCAAGAACAGCTTTTAGAACCTCGGGCCAAAGATCATGAGAAGATTATTCCATGGTCTAGTAATTTCACAGTGGCAAGTCCTGTGATTAGGCATGCTACTAAAGCTTTATGGCCGATTGTGTCATCAGATCCTGAACTGCCTGTCTTTAAGAAGATGCTCCCTGTGGCAGCTTTCTGCAGGGGACGTAACCTCAGAGATTGGCTCATGATCACAGACATTACTGGCAGAGGTATCCCTGGAGTTCCTAATGTATTTACTAAACCTCCAGGATGTTATAGCAGTTACAGCTGTACCACCTGTAAATTCCTGGTACCAGCAAATTCCTTTAAACACCCTCATGCAGATAAAATATTTAGCATTCGCCATGTGTTAACCTGTACCTCTTCATTTGTGGTGTATTTGTTATGGTGCCCTTGTGGCATGTACTATGTAGGCCAGACCTCACGTAAAATTCGCATCTTGTTGATAGGCCACGTCCCCTATTTTCGGGCGCACACCAGCATGAAAAGTTGGGAGGTATGTACAGTATATAGGATCCACTGACAAACCAGTGGCTAGACATTTTTATGAGGCTCAAAATCCCCTTGACGTCCTTAATATGTATGATCATCGTTTGGGTAGCCCCACCGAAGAGGGGTGGTGACCGGGCTAAACTACTGTTACGTAAGGAAGCCATGTGGACTCATAAACTGGAAACCATTTACCCTCGTTGTTTAAATGAAGCCATACATCTGGGCTTTTTGGATTCATGTGATTCCTTCATTTAATTTCTCGATTTTTTTCATATTTTAATTTTCATATTTTTTCATTATTTTATTTTTTATTATTTTTCCTGTTTTCGTGTTTGCATTTTTTTATGCTGGCTAGCCTGTATGGGTCTATAACCAATTTATAGAGTAGATATTATGATTGCATATTGTCATTTTGTTTATGATTATCATGTTAATGGGTGTTTTTTTTTTTACTCTTTAATACTTACTGACTTCTAGGCACCATTATAATTCAGTATTGTTATTTATTGTTGCTTCCCATGTGATACAGATGTAATACAAGGGAGCCAGACTGTGTTTAGCATTGCTATGTTGTTACAATCTTGATTCTGTAGGCGGATAAATCCGACCAGGGTTGCTTGTGGCTGGGTGATCTGCTTACAGGAAGGGCACCGCCATAGGCTTAGCTGGGCCAGTTTGGAGGTGTCCTGCGCTCTGGATTTGAACCCTAGTATGTTAGTGACCTACCCGACAGAGGTTACCCGGATGTGGTGGGTAGGCCCATAACCTTGGCCAAGATTATGCCAAAAACCTCTATTCACTGCAAAAATGTATTTATTTATATGCAATCAGTTAATTTGGAGTTGAGCACCTGTATTTCTTCTTTTTGTGTATATATATATCAATTGTCTCCACAGGTAGCACCTCCAATTATGTATATATATGTTGAAGGTGTGCAGTCTGAGGCCCATTTCCTATATGGAGGTTTGTCTGAAATGGGGAACCTCTGAAGAATTGATCGTCCCTGGGCAGATGGGGATTTTAGTCGTTAATCACTATTGACCAATGTCATCATCATATAACCAACGTTCAACCAGCTAATACATAGTGGCAGAACTTGTGGTGCAGAGAAAAATGTGAACTTCCCTTATCAAACAATTGTATATTATTAAACTGTATTTGCTAATTTGGTATAACATTTGTATATAGTTTCTTCAGAATTGGTCCTTAATGAAGATTATTGTTCCCGAGTCTTTTGCTTTTAATCCTACCAGTCGTGAATAACCTACAGCCACTTCCCCATAGTTCTTTCAGCTTCATCCTCCAGTGTCTTTCCAGCTCCAGCCACTTTCTGTCACTCCAGCCACCAAGTGTTTCCTCAGCCCACCAGCAACTCTCCTACCCACCAGTTTCTCTTCAGTTCCAACCCCTAGTGTCTCCCCAGGTCACTTTAATCTCTCCAACTTCAGCCCCTTCTGTCTCTCCAGTCCCCTATTGTCTCTCCAACTGCAGCCCTCTTCTGTCTCTACAGCTGTCCAGTGACTCTCAAGTTCCTTTCAGGCTCTCTAGCCTCCTTATTTCTCTCCAGCTCCAGCTCCCTTCTGTCTCTTCAGCCCCTCCATGGTCTCTCCAGCTCTTCTGTCTCTGTTGACCCCAGTGTTTCTCCAGCCCACTTCTGTCTCTCCAGTCCCCTTTTGACTCTCTAGCTCCAGCCTCTTACATCCCTCCAGCTCAAGTCCAGTCACTTACCTTATTCTTTGTCTTCATTCTGGCTACTCGTATTTGTGTTGTAGCTCTTTTGCCTCTCAGCAGTGAGACTATGCATGATATCAAGATGTCACGTGCTGCACCGCAATATTCAAAGAAGACTTTATTGCACATCCCTCCAGTCCCGGAAGGGATAGCTCCCCAGACACCATATATGCCTGCATCATGCTAATCACTGCAGCAGCACATGCAGAGGTTTATTTTACCACCTTGTCAATAGGACTGTGAATCAGCCTGGCAGGGTGGGTAGGGGGCAGGGGCTGCGGAAAGACACTGAGGGGAACATGGGCCCATTCCAGTGTGAACTGTCCCATGCTCCTGGTGGCCACATCCCTGAGCACAGTTGATGCTGTCATGTGATCTAACTAGACCACTCAAAGAGTTGTGATACATTGTATGATTTAATATATTGATCAACATTCTACTCAGTGTTCAACAGTGTTAAAAATATAATAATATAAATATAATAAAAATGTAACCTATATTTATAACAAAGTTGTAATTGTGTGTGTGTGTGTAATATTTTTTTTTTTTGCAGAAATGTACTCCTTGGGACTGTATGAACTATGTAGACAATAAAAAAAATTCTGTATTTTTGTTTGTCTGTTGAGTCCGGTATCATGCAAAAACTACAGGATGACAGTGATCGCGGTAAGTTACAAAATATGTGGGTCCCAGGGACCCTCCACTTGGGGTCCTACCTGACCATTTCTGGGTCCATCATAATTTATGCTTTAGAGCTCCCCATATGCCTCTCAGACCTCCCCTAACCCCTTACAAATGATGCCACACAGCCATGCCCGGCCTTTACACATTATGCCGCACATTATGCCACACAGCAGTGCCCTGTCTTCACACATTATGCCACACAGCCATGCCTGGTTTTTGAACATTATGCCGCACATTAATACCCGGTCTTTACATATTATGCCATGCAGCAATAGCCCTTACAAATGATGCCACACAGTCATGCCCGGCCTTTACACGGTATGCCGCACATTAATGCCCTTTACACATTATGCCGCACATTAATGCCCTTTAGTCCCCCTATTCATTGCCCCCAGTAGTAGTCCCCCCATATGCATTGCCCCCAGTAGTTGACCCCCTATGCATTGCCCCCAGTATTCCCCTTATGTATTGCCCACAGTAGTTATCCCCCTATGCATTGCCCCCAGTAGTAATCCCCCCCATGCAGTGCCCCCAGTAGTTTACCCTCTATGCATTGCCCTCAGTAGTTTACCCCCTATGCATTGCCCCCAGTATTGGCCCACCTATTTGCCTTTTAGTGAGCTGGTCCTAACGCCCAGGTCACCCACACCTTCAATTGGACCTAATGCCCCCTATATAGCCCTGGGCCATGTGCCCACCTATATACCCACTGGCCTATTGCCTGAATTTATCCCACGGTCCTAGTGCCCGACAACCCTGGTGGTATAGGGAGGGGTTAAATAACGGTGGCCCAAGGCCGCCTACCCGTACTGTGGAAGAGGCTGCGGGGGGGGCTTTTTTGTTTTCCACCCCCACAGTCCTCTTCGGTCCTCAGCTTCATTCTTCTGCCGCTGGCCCGTCCTGGCCAGCGGCGCCGCCTCTTCCTTTCTTCCTCCTTGATCACGCTGTCTTCTGTCCTCTTTTGCGAGCGTCAGAACTGATGCCACGCCGCTCTTCTCTTGTCTTCGGGAGGTCTTCACTCCTCCCCTCCGTTGCCAGTACTGAAGTTTCCCACTCAGCGGCATCTAATTCAAGACACCGCGAGTGGGCGGGGCTATGACGCGGCGAGCCGCGATTGGCTCATCGCGTCTGCCTCCTATTGGCTGATGGACCACAAGCTGGGTTTGGCTCGCGGCCAGTGCCAAACAACCGCAGCCGCCGCTTGGCTTCCGGGCAGCGAGCTCCGCTCAGCTTGCGCCCGGAGCCAAGCTTCTCCCGCCGACACTGGTGGAAAGGACCAGGCAGTTCCTTCACCAGGTACCCGCAGCGGTGGCTTACCCAGCGCTGGGAACAATAGTGTAAACCACATGGGCAAGACAGAAGATATATGACGAATTTGAAAGTACAAGACAAAGGGCGTCTAATAAAAAACAATTTGCCTGTGTAAGGATGCGCAAACCTGTCACTTGGTATTAAATAATTACAGGTGGCACACCCAATACATTTGTAGCACCCACCTTTCTTCTTAACTAATCCTTGGTTTACATTCCAATTGGTAATATCTGTTTTGACGACCATATCCTTAATGTTAAGGCCCCTAGTGAAGCTTGGCATCAATTTCATATTCTTAAGACTATGTAGGTCTGGGTCTGAAGTGATATTGGGACACAAATTCTTGGCCTCTTTACTTGTCGGATAGCTCTTGTTATTAAACTGGTTAACCCATGGCACCACTTTGTTTTTATCTTTGTGTGTGCCCTCCCGTAGGAGTTCTGTGCCTGATTCAGACCCGCTCACTAGGATGCGTTTGCATGTAGCCTGCTGATGTTTGCAATGTGCGCATGCGTATAAGATGCAGTGCGCGAACTAGTCCATGCGATCGCGAAGCACTCGCTCCCTGTACTCAGACGCCTTGCTAGAATGAGTGACAGGACGAGCCGTTTGTGGGTGGTGACGGGGTGGTCGATGGAAATGGGGGTGTGGTGGTGCGAATGCAGGCGTGTCTGTGCATCTGAACGCCATTTCAGGGGCATGCATAATTAAGACGCAGCATCAGCATACATGTCACATGGCTGAATTACACACAGTGGCATTTGCAGTGCTTGCGGTAGGGTATGGTCAATCACAAGTGCTGCGTATGGGACCGATTGTTTAATACACTTCCTGAACATGATTTATGTTACTAAGGGAAAGTGGACGTCTTGTGACAGGCTAGTGTGCGTCTAAATACATACCGCGATCGCATGGCAAGACATAGTGAGCATGCTAATGTCTTGCTAGCGAACACGGGATTTGTATAATTTGGTTGCATACGGCTGCGTGCGAACGCAAGCGGGTCTGAATCAGGCACTCTGGGCCTGATTCAGAGCCGCTCGTAAGCGGCCGCTCGTTCGCTCTGAGTGATGTTTGCACATCTGCGCATGCGTATGGGTTGTAATGCGCATGCGCCAACCAGTCAGTGCGGTCAGAAATCGTGTGCTCGCAAAATAACGAATGCCTGCTAATTTGAGTGACAGGATGAGGCGTTTGTGGGTGGTAACAGGGGAAGGTGCTTGAAAATGGGGCGTGGAGATCTGAACGCAGGCATGCCAAACGGTCAAAACGGGCATTTTAAGGGTGTGCATAATTAACAAATCAGCGTCATCGACCACGTCACTTGGTTGTCTTTTAGTCTGAACTGCTCGCATGATTGTGGTAGGAAAATGCTACCACAAGAATAGCGAGCAGTTCATACGCCTTTCGATGTACTCGATTAATCTAATAAATAGCGGAGATGACGTATGATGCGAGCGGCCAAGGGGCGTCTTTACAAAATAGCGAGCGCATGTTTCGTTCGCTCGCTCAGACATAGAGGCGTCAACAGACCGCAAAGAGCAAGCGCTCAATTTAAATAGCCAGCCCCTTTTTCTGAACGAGCATCCGCAAATAGCGTCCGGCTCTGAATCAAGCCCTCTGATCGATCCTTGCTCAAAGCTATTTTTGCCGTGTATCCCCATCTTACGCTAATGCGTTCATGTATGCAGTAGAACTGGATTTATTCTTCACTGAAAGTCGAAAGCTCTCTGCCCACTTCCTGGACGCTTTAATCACCTGCAAGAAGTCAGGAACACTCGGTGCTGGTTATATTGTCTGCTGACAGAGTGATGCCTGCTCTGTATTTGCCACTCTGACTGATTCCTGTTGCTGACCTGGATTGTTTTGTGTATTTCTCTGCTCTCCAGACCTCTGCCTATTTACTGAATATTATTTTTGTCAGCTGCCTGCCTTGAACCCAGATTGTGACCTGACTAATCTGCTTGCCAATTGCCCTGACATCTAGCTTGTCCCTGGATCACTATTATGTTACACTTGTACTGCATCAAGCATCTTCACTAGATCTGCTGGTACCCTGCATGCACCTCATCAATCACATTCAGAGCCTGATTCAGCAAGGACCGCAATTGCAAGGCTGCACACAGGCAGCTTTGCAATTGCGATCCTTTCAATAATGCAAATGGAGTAGGAGGTGTATGACACCTGAATTTGCGATCCCAGCACTGCGTTGGTGGTCGCAGGCTGGGATCAACATCGCGACCAACGGTGGTCGCGATGGTGGACAGCGCCGGACGGCTAAACAGCTGAGTAAGCCTCAGCTTACTCAGGCTGGCCGGCTTGCGAGCCCAGAAGACTGCATACATCCACGAAGTCTCTAGGCTGACCAATCCTGGAAATGGGGCAGGCTCGCCCTCGCACCGCCCCTTAAATGCCTCTGCCTGTCAATCAGGTAGAGGCATTCAAGGGCACACTTGCAAAATGGGTCCTGTGCACGCACAGGTTCCCGATAATCGGGAATCTGCGTTCAGCAGTGCATGCAAATCAGGCCTTCAGTGCTTACCCCAGGATCCACGTCTTGCTGTGGTGTCATGAATCTTCCTTGCGGAGATTCCAGGCAAACACATGACCCTCTGAATTGAACTGTTTGCACCAGAAACTCACCTCTGCTGGTAAGTTTTCTAACAAGCGCTCTCTTTAGCTTGGTACAGATGTGTCCTCATACATTTAGCTTCAATATGCCACTCAAAGCGACTTGCCTGGCATGAGTGAGCCGCCAGGTCCCGTGCTACTCATCGGGCATCTTTTTTCGCAAAAATACGTTTAAGTTGCAATGTAATGCGACTAGGATGCACCAAGAGACTGTGCTGATTAATTTGATATCATCATGCTTATCATGTACTAAACCTGAGATCTTAAATATAGTCGTTTTATTACATAATTAATAATGAATAAAACCTTGGATATTAACTTTAATGTTAGGGAACCTTCCTATGTAAGTGTGCAATGTACAAGTGTAAGGATATTTAAGAAAAGACATTAGTTAGCATTGTGCGTCTACGTGTTTGTGGAGTACACCACAGTACGTGTTCATATTATATGGTTTAGTAAATGTATGTATTTATATAATGAGGACTTTTAACATTGTTCTATTGCGTGAGAATTGCACGACGCTAAATAATAGCATCGCTGTATGTACTGATATTGTGGGATTCCCTAAAAATGGCGTTGTGCGGCCATTCGCAAAATGCCGTCTTGTTGCCATTCGCAAAATGGCATTGTGCAGATTTAATTTTTAACAGATTCTGTCTCAGCCAATCATCCGGCTTCGACACAGTGTATTAAGTACTGCAGAGTATCTTAAGAATATTGAACTTGAATTGCTCTGTCTTTATGAATGCGTGCGCCTTCACACCAACGCAGATATGTATTCTTATAAATCACAGGACTCACACATTATATAATTTAATCCTTTATTACACAGTCAGATGCAGTTCTGGACTCATGACAAAACACAGTTCAGTACTATTGTATAGTATAATGAATAACAGGTTCCATCAGCCAATCAGCAATCAGCAATCAGCGCTACAGAAGCTTTGTTGGCTATTTGATGCATGCACAGTGCAGTTTAGGAAAAGCACCATCTGGTGGACAGAAAGTTGTATTACACTCTCCAGCTTTTTGTGCGCCTTATTATATTACGTTGCGACTTCCTGCAGCATGATATGACTTAGAACACCAAGCAGCTGCACTGCAGGGCACGAATAGCAGGGCGCGCTACATAGTATATGGAGCAAATATGTAGGAGGACACATCTGTACATGTAATAAAAACAATGAAAAACCATATAACTACAAGAAGTAACAGTCATGCTATAACACTTTGATTTTGAAAGGCCTTGGGGGAGATGTACTAAGCTCTGGAAAGTGATAAATTGGACAGAAATAAACTACCAGCCAATCTGCTCCTAACTGTCATGTTACAGGCTGTGTTTGAAAAATGACAGGAGCTGATTGATTGGTAGTTTATCACTCTCCAATTTATCACTTTCTAGAGCTTAGTACATCTGCCCCTTTGTGTGAATCAAAATTGTTTATATGTTTCACATGCAATGTTATGGTTTATGTAATACTATTGCTTAATAAAATATAGATAAATGATAGCTTGTATCTGCATGGTTGCTATGGGCCACAGCTTCACTTTGCCTTTTTAGAGAATCTACCCCTAAGTATACAGTGTAGCGTGCCCTTAGCATTCATTGGGAACATTGCTGCTTTCAGAGATTGTAATACCCCCAATAATTCAGGTATTATGGTTGCCGCAATGCATTGTGCTTTTCTGCGCATGCACAAACTGAGAAGCAGCATTTTGCAGATGCTCGAGCAGAGAGGGGCACCATGATAGTTCAGCAGGAAAACCCGGGACAGTTGATAAAAGAGGATCTGCAGTTGGTGAGTGGCAATTGGTGTAAAGAAAGTGTGAGGAGAAGTACTGCGGCAGCCATCTTCTGCAATGGTGTTTTAAGGGCAGAATAGACACTTTGAGATTAGAATGCCAGAGATTAGAGAACTGAGGAAATAAAAATAAACAACATTCAGAGGTAAGGACTTCTACCCATCGTCCTGCTGTGCCTGCATTTGGAGAATCATTTGGGAACAATTCAGCTGTTAAATATACTGTGTGCTAATCAAACACATAGTCTACAGCAGTCATTGCATATCCTGGACAGGGAGTATATTGTGGTGCTTAATAATGTAAATTTACCTTCCTGTATCTCACAACAGGATATTTTTCCATAAATTGTATAAGCTCATGTGCCATCACTCACCTAAATGTTCGCCGTTATATGCCTCAATGGCATATATGATCACTCACTAGTACTTTTTCTAATTATTATTGTTTTTCTGATGGTATGTTGTTGTGTATTGTCATGTTTATTGTGAGATACAGAGTTACAGTTACTCATACAGGGGACGACATACAGTATGTATAGGAAGTTAGGGACTAAACAAATGATATACAGTCCAGACTGCTTTGATTACTGCACCTAATTTTCAGCAATTATTGCATTTCCTAGACAGGGAATACATTGTGCTGCTTATCAATGTAAATATACCTTCCTGTATCTCACAACAGGATATTTGTCCAAAAATTGTTTAAATTCATATGCCTTTATTACAATGCGGTTACATCACATATTTTAATTATAAATAATAAAAGTTAGATTTTATCTATCAAAACATGAGGTGTGTCCAGCAGTTGAGGAGTACTTTTTTCTTCTTTTCTTTGAACAAATTAAGATCTGAGACTCAGTGTAATAAAGAAAATGTAATTTAGGCTTCCAGGAGATAAACACTGTACAGTGTGTTGGCAACTCTCACTTTACTTACTAACCAGTTATATGACAAATATAATCTTGCCAAAGGGTTTGCAGCAGGCCCTAAGAGAAGAATCACCAAGAATGTAGACACAGTTAATATATTTCTTTTTTACTCTTAAAATCAGTTTCACATTTCTACTTACAGTATTAAATATGTATTCATGTGTAATTCATTTTAGGACTGCAAAGCCATTCTGTGCTTGCTTGTGAAAATTAGAGAATATTCTATACTAATAATATTTTATGAATGAATTTATTTAAATATACATTACACAAATATATATAGGAAAATAGGACGCATTGTATTATTCAATACATTTCTACACGTTTTACCTAAGAGGATTAGTTCTAACAGATAATTCTGCTGGCGTTTACAAATGTAACTATTACAATAAGAACAATTTTAATATTTCAGTGGATCAAACCCATATGAAATTAATATTGGCAACATATTTTGTTTATTTTATTACTAAATTTTTAAAAAAATTGCTGCGAGCAATGGAAAAGGTGTGGGTTCTGGGGTAATTACTGTATCATTTGTACAAATACTTGGAATGTCTTATTGGTGTGAAGTCTGTGCACACCCTTATGTACTGGAAATATATGTCACAGCAATAAAAGTTTGAAATAGCCCCTGACACCTGTATGTCCTAGGGGTTGGGAGGTGTTAATTGGTGTTTGTGAGTCTCACCTCTTTTCTGATGCAGTGCCTGCACCCAAATCTTGCTATTGGTCTTCTGGAGAGCACTTTATTGATGATTCCTATCAGAGGTCAACTCAGGAAACCTTGTGGTTAGTTATTAAGAGACACTTCTGAACTCTGGATGAAGCCGAGTAGCACATTTATTAGCAAGATATAAACTTTGGCTCTAAAGTGTTCAATAAAAAGCTTTGTAGAATAAGGGATACTAGTCCCCAAATTGCTATGTGAGACCAGTTAAACTACTTAAAATCTATATGAAGGGCAGTGAGGATGCTGAATTTGCACAAATTCATGACAGTGTTCAAAAAGCATCTAAAAGTAATATAAGACTATCAAAATGCTTAAAACTTAGAGGGGCCTGGGCGGCCTTCAGATCCAAATCCATGCACTAAAAAAATTCCATTACAAAAAAAATGTGTGAACATTGTGTTCTATCCTGCTTCCATTGTGTGTTTGAGTACCAATGTAAGAATTTTAAAGAGGGGTTTTCAATGGGCAACATTTTTTATTTACCCTGGGCGCCATCTGGGGCATTGACAGAAGAAAGATGGGCACATTATGGATTAAAACTCAGCTAGCATGCAGAACATCCCTGACTAGCATGCAGATTATATCCACTGCTGTCCCTCTGCACTGGCCTGCATGCTACACTATCTTTGCTTCCCAAGCTAGTGATTCGGGCAGTTGACTGACTCCACACAGGCTGCGGTGATGACCGGGAGTGGGTCTATGCAACTAAGTTCCCCTGGCTTCCAGGCCCCGCTATTCACCAGCACTCCGCCTCTTCTGTGCCCGGCATACATAAATCTATTTCTAGTCGGAGACCCTCTCTTCTCTCCTGCGGAATTGTACTTGCCCTCCTGGGCGCACCTGGTTTGTGCTCTACATGCTGCAGATGCAATTTTGCAGTTCCATGTGCCTGGAGCTTGTATCCTCAAACAGTTAACTTTGATATCTTAGTTATCTTGTCCCTTCCAGTTGTGATCTCCATCTGTGGAAGTGCTGTGTGGGGGTGAATGTAATCTTCTTCCTACCTCCATAACTCCCTTTCTTCATTTGAAAGACATCACGTCCATTATGTGACTTTCTATTGCAGGGTCCATAGGGCTCCACAGGAGACCTTGGGGTATAGGCGATGACTTAGTCATCGGGTACATCAATAGTTAATTTTCAGCCTCCCTGGATGCATCGGGGTTCCTCAACTATACTCTGCCCCCAGGCCAAGGCACCTTGGTTTCGTAGGTGCCTGGCCAGAGGCGGGTCACTTCAAGAGGTGCTGCATTAAGCAGCCCCAGAAATAGTTTTGTCCTGCAAGAGTGGCCAGCTTGGGCAGTCCAGGGGACATCCATGCTGCCACTCCTACACCCCAACACCGTCGAGACACTGCCACTGCGCTGGGGATCGCGGCGAGTGTCTCGGGGTTTTGGGTAGAAAAATCCCCCAGATGCCCAGGACTGTGGCTGGATTGTACGGGGGACATTGCAGGTAATCAGCGGTGTGTCTGCGGTGGGCACCTGCTGATGGCACAGTTCAATTTACTTCCCAGGGATGGGGACCTTGGTAAGTGGCTGCTTGTGACACCAGGCACTGCGCCTGCACTGCCACTAGACCACCAGGGATGTCAGCCATTTTTGCTATGCCCGTACTTTCACTAGCCCTTGCGGTATCCGTGCTGGCAGGGTATTAGTTTGCTTCACAGTTCAATTTAATTGATCTGTAAGTGTGACACATACATTTAACATGTCTGGTAGTGACTGGTCAGGCTGACTTCCCGCTACAATTGCAGTCCTGCACTAAGGGCCTGATTCAGCCGCTCGCAAGCCCACAGCAGGTGTTGATGGTGAGTGACAGCTCACCCCATTTTGTAGGCGGGTAGGGGGGTGGCTGCACAAAAGCAGGCGTTCCCTTAGGAACGCCTGGCGTTTGTGGGAGGACCTACTGGTTTGTGGGAGGACCTACTGACATCACTAGTGATGTCAGTAGTGGACTTCCTGCTCTATTAGAGCAGGGAGTCCACTCGGGCTTGCGGCAGCCAAGACCCTACCCCATGGTCTCGTCGCAAGCCCGATGGTCACGATAATCGTGACGGTCTCCAGCCCGCTCACACAAGCTGTGGGTGGACACTCACAGCTTTGCGAGCGTCCTGGAGATGAAAAAAATCCCCAAAAAACGCCCACAGACCTTACGAGCTGCCTGCGGCATCGAGCGGGTCTGAATCAGGGCCTAAGTGTTTTGCAGGTCTCAGTGAGGGGGAGTTGATTGTGGGAGGACTGTGTACTGCATGTACCAGAAATGCAGCTTCACCTGCTGGGCCTAGCTCTTCACAGGACCCGGCCTGAGCTTGTTTTGCACAGGCTCTAAATACCCTGGTGGGACGACTCTGTCCTACGCCCTATGGCTAGGAAGGAATTGCTGTCTTCTCAGCCCACGTATTATGGTGAGTCGACTGATGAAGGGGAATTTCAGGACTTATCGTAGTCAGTGCTCCCTCAGAAAGAGGCTGAACCTAAGTCTAAAATCTATGGTACACGGCCTCATCCGTGTGGTCCGTGTTGCTATGGATATTGGGAACGAGGATACCCCGGCCGCTAAATCCAAACATGCTTTCTTTAAGGAAGTTAAGAGTTCAGCTACAGTTTTTCCCCTGTTGGATAAGCTGGTTGAACACTTAGAGGAAGCCTGGAAGATAAGAGGCAGGCGGTTCCAGCCGCAAAGACGTTTGGAGGCCACTTACCCGTTTGAAGAAAATTATTTCTCAAAATGGGAATTTCCTCCTCAGGTGGACTCTCATATTACTCGCTTTGTAAAGAGTGCGACCCTTCCTATGCCATCCATGTCATCCTTAAAGGATGTTATGGATAGGAAAGTGGTGGTGTGTTTGAAGTCCATCTATGCCCTCTACGGGGGGTCGCCAGGCCAGCTATGGCTATATGCTGGGTGGCTAGAGCCATGGAACATTGGACAAATTCCCTGGAGGCATCTATGCCCGCGGAGGCTACCAGTGAGCAGATAGAACTGGTAGATTACCTCAGAGATTCTGCCACATATATTAATGAGGCAGCTCTGGATGTTAGTCTCCTAACATCTCGTATTTCTACAGCTGCAATGTCTGCAAGACAATCTCTCTGGCTGAAGTCTTGGAGAGCAGATGCAGAGTCTAAGAAAGGGCTAGAGTGCCTCCTTTTCAATGGACAGGTCTTGTTTGGGCCAGATTTGGACAAAATAGTGTACACCTTGGTGGCGGCCAAGTCTGCCTCTTTACCCTCGGCTCCGGTGCCTTCAGGACTTACCGACCTCAGGGTAAACCTAAAGTCTAGACCCTCTGGAAACAAGAAGGTCGCAAAGCCCAAGAAATAGGCTTGGAGTACTGGACGTCCTGCCGCTAAGCCTGACCCTAAATCTTCAGGCTGACGGAACGGGCCTCCTTGGGGAACCCCAAGGCGGGAGGCCAACTTCTTCAGTTCACCCAGTGCTGGTGTCACATCACCACAGTCACTTGGGTTTTTGGAAGTGGTCTCTCAAAAGTACAACCTCTCTTTCCACAGCAGACCTCCTCATCAATTCTTCCCTATGGGACTTCAGATAGATCAGGAGGAGATATAGTTCAGTTTCCTATTCCCCAGAGGGGTATGGGATACTATTCCAACCTCTTTCTGGTTCCAAAACCGAATGGTTCATACAGGCCTATCCTCAACCTCAAGTCCCTGAACAAGTTTCTCTGAGTGCCTCGGTTCAAGATGGAAACCCTGCGGTCTATTATACTGGCTATAGAGCCTGGGGATTTTATGGTGTCTCTGGACATTCAGGATGCATACCTACATGTCCCGATAGCTTCGACTCACCAGAGGTCCTCTGGATGTGTTTCAACAACACTTCCAGTTTCAGGCCCTGCCGTTTGGTCTGTCCATGGCGCCCAGGGTATTTACCAAGCTGATGGCAGTTATGGCAGCCCATCTGCGGCTACAGGGAGTCCATCTATTGTCTTACCTAGATGACCTGCTGTTGCTATGCAGGTCTCTAGAGATACTTCTGCAGCATTTGCAGCTGACAATCTCAGTGCTGCAAGCTCACGGATGGTTGATCACCTGGAAGAAGTCCTTCCTGACACCCCCACAGAGGATGCTACATCTCAGGACACTGTTAGATTCTCAACAGCAGAGGATCTTCTTAACCAGGGACAAGATCTCCAATTTACAGATGCGGGTACGCAGCTGCCTGCACAGTCGCTGGGTGTCGATTCACTCGACAATGCAGTTACTGGGTTCCATGGTGTCGATAATCAACATAGAAACATAGAATTTGATGGCAGATAAGAGCCACTTGGCCCATCTAGTCTTTTTCCTATTCATGTATCCTTTAGGCAACTTCAACCCTATTTACTCCTTACATCTCTCTTAAGGTTATTCTTATGCCTATCCCAAGCGTGTTTAAATTGTTACACTGTTTTAGCTCCAACCACATTTGATGGGAGGCTATTCCACTTATCCATTACCCTTTCTGTGAAGTAATTTTTCCTCAAATTTCCTCTGAGCCTGCCTCCCTCCATTTTCGTTACATGTCCTCGTGTTCTTATACATCTCTTCCTTTGAAGAATGCTTCCCTCCTGTCCCTTGTTAAAACCCTTCATGTATTTGAAAGGTTCTATCATGTCCCCCCTTTCCCTTCTCTGTTCCAAACTATACATATTAAGATCTTTTAGTCTTTCTGGGTAAGTTCTATGCTGTAGGCCATGTACCATTTTAGTTGCCCTTCTTTGTACCGTCTCTAATGTGTCTATATCCTTCTGGAGATATGGCCTCCAGAACTGAACACAGTATTCTAGATGAGGCCAAACCAAGGACCTATACAGTGGCATTATTACTTCTTTTCTCTTGCTACTGATTCCTCTCCCTATGCAACCAAGCATCTGACTTGCCTTCCTCATTGCTTTTGTGCATTGCTTGCCTGTCTTCAAGTCATCTGAAATGGTGACTCCTAAATCCCTTTCCTCCTCTGTATTTTCTATTATAGTGTCCTTGATACTATTTAGCCTTTAGGTTATTGGGACCCAAGTGCATGATTTAGCATTTTTAGACATTAAACTGTAGTTGCCATGTTCTGGCCCATTCACTGATTACGTGTTTGGTGATGAAATACATGGTGGAGTTTTCATTCCCGGCCTCTACAAACTCTGATCCTCTCCAGGTGGGATGGATCTCCACACTGGATAGGAACCCAGACATTGGTGCTTTCTCCGGAGGTGCGTCTGTCTCTGACTTGGTGGCTTCACGCAAGTCATCTCACCAAGGGGCACCCCTTTTGGATTCCGGATTGGGTCCTCCTGACGATGGACGCTTGTCATTGGGGTGCAGTGACAGGTCCACACTTCTTCCAGGGAAGGTGGACGCAGGAAGGGTCTGTCCTTCCAATAAATATATTGGAACTCAGGACGGTCCTAAAAGCTCTTCAGCACGCAAAGCTACTGCTTCACGGAAGACCCGTGCAAGTCCAGTCAGAAAACGCCACCACGGTGGCTCACATAAACCACCAAGGAGGAACTCAAAGTCAGGCGGCACTGGTGGAAGTATCCCACATTCTGACTTGGGCGGAGGGCAATCTCCCAGCCATCTCGGCAGTGTTCATTTCAGGAGTGCTCAACTGGGAAGCGGACTTCCTCAGCCGTCAGGACGTGCATCCAGGGGAATGGTCCCTTCACCAGGAGGTGTTTCTGCTCCTATTGGACAGGTTGGGTCTTCCAGAAATAGACTTCATGGCGTTCCGACACAACCGTAAGTTGTCGGTGTACGGGTCAAGAACAAGAGACACGGAGGCTGTACTAGTGGACGCACTGTCGGTCCAGTGGACCTTCAAGTTAGCGTACCTGTTTCCTCCGTTCTTCCTTCTTCCTCGAGTGCTTCGAAAATTCAAGCAAAAAGGAGGCACGCTCCTGCTGGTGGCTCCAGCGTGGCCTAGACATCACTGGTACTCAGATCTTCGGAGTCTCTCCATTGACACTCCTACCTAAGGTGGTGTCTAGTTTCCACATTTAATGAGGAAATTGTAGTGTCAGCCTTTAATTCCCCAGACCTCTCTGCTGGTGAGGCCTCATTGGAGGTGGTACGGGCGCTAAGGATTTATGTTGACCTTACCAGTTCTCTTCAGAAATCAGACTCTTTGTTTGTCCTCCATGGTTTCCATAAGAAGGGATGGCCTGCCAATAAACAAACATTGGCTAGGTGGATTAGCTCGGCGATCTCTGAGGCTTACACTCATGAGGGCATTCCTGTTCCGCCCTCTGTTACTGCTCATTCTTCTCGCCCTGTAGGTCCTTCGTGGGCAGCTCGCTGTGGTGCATCGGCTGTTCAGCTTTGCAAGGCAGCTACGTGGTCTTCTGTCCATACTTTTGTAAAGTATTATGCCTTTGATACCTTCGCCTCTCAGGATGCATCCTTCGGGCGGCGGATTCTCTTTTCTGCACAGGGGCGTCCCCACCCTTAAAGAGACTGCTATGGGACATCCCCAAGGTCTCCTGTGGAGCCCTATGGACCCTGCAGTAGAAAAAAAGAAATATGGTAAGAACTTACCCATGTTATCTCTGTTTCTACGAAGTCCATAGGGATCCACAGAACTCCCACCCCGTCGCACCTGTGCTGCAGATGGGCTGTGTTCTGATCACTGGTTTTCCATCTCCTTTTGTGTGAGAGTCTGATACTTGTGTGTTCCATACTTTCTTCTCTCTCTTTTTTTCTCCTCCTCCGGCCATTGCTTGTTACGTAACTGAGGTGCCTTGGCCTAGGGGCAGGGTATAGGAGATGGGGTTCCGGTGAATCCTTAGAGGCTGAAAATTAACTATTGAGGTGCCCGACGACTACGTTATTGCCTATACCCCAAGGTCTCCTGTGGATCCCTATGGAGTTCGTAGAAATAGAGATAACAAGGGTAAGTTCTTACCATATCTCTTATTTTTGCTGTTATAGACCCCCACCTAGTGGTCAAACCTACATGTGACACTGATACCTGCAAATTTCTATTCACCATTCATTCTACAAGTGCTGTGGTCTTTTACATCTTTTTATACAATATGCGTCTGCACTTTCTGTGATGCAAAAATCTTCCCATCCTAACACTTACAATATAAATAATCACAATGCTCATGCTTACATACATTTTGAGGTCTGCATCCCTCCCCAGCAGCAGATACTGTATTGAGCAAACCCCCCCACCCCCCGCCCCCCATGGCATCTGTCTAACCTGCCTATCTAACGATTATGGAACCTCTTTCTATGATGTAGTGCAGGTTACTAAAGAAACCATGGAGCCTGTATGCAAGAACAAACATATACATTTTCTGCATCCCTTAAAGATTTTAAAATTCAACTAAGCAGTTAGCTACAATGCATGGGAGAAAATGTATCACATCTCTGAGCTCAAGGATCTGGTTTGCCAGCTGCAAAAATCAAATCACCAAATGAGAAACAAACTGGATGATCTGGAAAATAGATTGCAACAGAACAGTCTTCATCTGATCGGTCTCCTGAAGGACTTTAAGGGGCCTTCTCTACTGTCCTTCTTACAGAACGACTTTCCTGAAGTGTTAGGGGTCAGATCCCTTTTTTTTTAAAATAGAACATGCCCACTGTCTTGGCCTGGATTCCAGACTCAGAGCTGTTATCTTCCACTGTCTTCATTTCCATCATAAAACTATATTGTGGTCTGCAGCACGTCAGGCTGGTCAGTTTAAATGGAATGACTTTACCCTCCTCATGTTCCAGGACTACTCCTATGTGGGCAAGGATTTTAAAGACTTCACCGGCCCAGACTTCTCCAGCACAAGAGTTCCTCATAGAGGAAGATATGAAACGATCTGATTTAGCTGTTCATCCCACCATAGATTGGCCAGGCTGAGTATTTGGCCTACCTGTTGTTATTATAGCTTCTTCAGTGATCTGTCTCCATGTTATTTTTAATACCTGATGCAGACATGATGTTTTAGTATTAATTTATTCTGCCTGCTGTTCTTTCCATGCTGTTTCATTTTATGACCAATAGGGTGTCTCACACTTCCCATCTGCTTCCTGAGCGCCTTTTGTCACATGTACGTGGACTTGTTCTTTGTCTTTAATCACCCTTCCCTCCCTTCTTTCCTACCCCTCCCTCTTCTTATTATAGCATTGATGTTAACTCACAATTTGCTAGCTCACTCTACTCCTATTATATGTCCTTCATTGTTCTTTCTCCTCATCCTTTGAGCTTATGCCTATCCTTAAAGTATATTCATGGCATGTTAAGAGTGTAAATTCCCCTTTAAGAGAAAACAAAATGTAACATTTCTTAATAATGCTCAAGCTGATGTCTCCCTCCTCAAGAAACCTACCTCAAGGAGGTGGAACATGCTAAACTTAATATGCTTACACATTTATTTATTAAGAGTTTCTTATATAGCGCAGCATATTCCGTTGCACTTTACAATTGGAAACATTTATAGAACAAAACAGGGTAATAACAGACAGACATAGAGGTAAGAGGGCCCTGCTTGCAAGCTTACATTCTATAGGGAAATAGGCATTAACGCACAAGGATAGGTGCTATATATTGCAATTTGGCCCAGCGAGAATTCAGAGTTTTTTGGTGGGCTGCATGATCCAGTCACACAGGAATGTCGGCCAAAAGTCAGGTGTATGTGAAAGAAAAACAATGTGTGAGGTTATGTGTGGACTGTGAGAGGGGATGTAATAAGACATGGAAGCTATGAAGGTTATGTGGTCGGTTCTGGAATCTGATAAGCTTGTCTGAAGAGGTGAGTTTTTAGGGATAGATTGAAGACGAGAGGTAAGTATTATTGTGCGTGGTAAGGAATTCCATAGAGTGGGAGCAGGCTGAAGAAAGTCCTGTAACCGTGAATGGGAGCAAGTAATGCGTGGGGATGAGAGACGCAGATCTTGTGCTGAACGGAGAGGTCGGGTTGGGAGATATTTTGAGATGAGTGAAGAGATGTATGTTGGTGTAATTTGGTTAATGGCCTTATGTGTAAGTAACAGTATTTTGTATTGAATACGGTAGAAAACTGGCAACCAATGGAGGGACTGACAGAGCGGGGTAGCAGACGATGAACGTTTGGCGAGGAAGATAAGCCTCACAGCCGCATTCATAATGGATTGTAATGGCGATAGCCTGTTTTTGGGAAGACCAGTAAGGAGACTATTGAATGTGGAGAACAAAGGACTGTTCAGAGTCAAGGATGACACCAAGGCAGCGAGCTTGCATAATGTTTTGACCTCCGCCTCCTACTTTTCAAAGTTGAGGGGTCATATTGGCCTGTAAGAATTTACTGGTAGAGATCCATCCTACTGTGGTGGATCCAGCAGGTAGATTTGTAATTTTGGATGCCACCACTGTGGGTCACGTTATATCATTTAGAATATTTATGTGCCTAATTTGTATTCCATATTCCATACTTTCCTTTCCCCATATATCCTTTTATATGCTGGACTATTTACTCTAAGTTAATTTCTATTTCAGGGTCCATAGGCTCCACATGGAGACCTTGGGGTATAGGTGATGATAGAGTCATCCGGGCCCCATGCAGTTAAATTATTCTACCCTCATATACCCCGCCACCGGGCCAGAGGCACCTCAGTTTCATTGGGTGCCCAGCCGGAGTCGGGTCATTGCACAAGGTGGGGCTGTTATTCAGATTTATTTTTATTTTTTTTAAGTTTTCTTCAAGTGTGGACAGTCCAGGGGACGCTGAGACGCCGGTACGGGTATCTCGGTGGGCATCCGGATCTTGGCTAGCAGGTACCCCGGAGGATCCCTGGACTGTGGCCGGGCGCTACGGGGACCAAGGTAAGCGCCGGATCACCGCAGCGGTGACCCACTGACAAGCAGTCTTTTTCCCCCAGGGCTGGGGACTCCTTGAGGATGACAGCATGTGGAGCCAGGCACCGAGACCTGCGCTTCCACTAGGCCGCCAGGGACTACAGGCGGAGTGATACAGAATTGTCCAGCATCCCAGGAGTTAGACACTGGCCAGGGTAGACTGCCTTTAACAGCCAGCTTCTCCTTTCCACTACGGTCTGGCTATGCTAAGCTGCTCTCCTCGGGCCATGCTACCTCTGAGGTCCCCGGCGGCCATTTTCTTGGATGGCAATGTCGAAGTTCTCTGGCCAGCGTGTGCCTGTTCCCCATCCATACCTCTCCATTTTGGGTCAGTGTATGCAGTACTATTGCCTACCAGACACTGAGTCTGTGTAGTTGATTATAGTGCTATGGTGCAGGTTCATTGCTGCATTGTATGTGACTTATGCTAGAGCTGTCTGTCTGTGCCTATTTTATTTACAAACTATGAGAACCAAACTGTAATTTCTACCTTTTCTCTGTTTCTGATATATCATATACTGTATATATATATATATATATATATAGAGAGAGAGAGAGAGAGACAGAGAGAGCTAAGTATTTGTGAGAATTGTCACATACTGTTGTATGTTGCTCTCTGCCATATCTGAGCAGTAAGCTCCTGCAGGTGATGTGTGTGATTAGAGCTCGCAGCCTCCACTAAGGTGTCGGGTTGCAGCCTGTCTCCCTGCAGGCTTCCCCAGGCAGAATGCATCCTCCTGGGGCAGGGAAAGCGAAGCACACCCCTTTGAAGGGACCACAGCATGTAAATGCTAAAGCTAATGTAAAGAAAAAAGAGGTTTTGTTACATCTGGACTCCCAGACAGAAGATCCGACAATTACCAGCCAGCCTGTGGATGTCCCATCAGAGCAGCAAGGAGATGCTAATGTGGCCACTGTGATAGAACAGGGGTCGCAATTGGAATCCCCCAAACTGATAGCGGAGGCTCCCCGAGGTGAATTAACTACGGGTGGAGCAGAAGCATCGGGTGTTGCAGAGCCGCAAAACAGTGAAGCAGGGGAAACCATGGAAGGCTTGCTGTCTGCCGGCGAAGAGGAGGATTCGGCCTCTGAGGATGAAGACGAGTACCTCGGGCAGCTGAATTTGAAAGAAGCAGCTGTTGAGGTGAAGAAGCTGCAGTCAAAAATTAATTTCAAAAGAAAACAGAGGAACGCTCGTTCTAAATGGGAGAGGCTGGGGCTACAAAGCGAAATTGACAGAATGTCTGGGACCCTGGAAAAAGCTAAAGCCCGTGTTGAACATCTGAGGGAAGCATGGAGGGAGTCCCAGATTGCAGAAAAATCAGAGCTTACCGGCAAATCTTGTCATGGAAATGGAGTCGCAGGAGGAGGGGGAAAACCCCTTGCTGGTGTCTATCAGCAGACTGTTGAAAGTGGAGCCAGGTGGTGCTGAAGGAGAGTTGCTGACAAGGCGGGAGTCCCGGGGAATAGCGCTGACATGGCTGGTCTGGGCCTGAGTGGTGATGCGGTGGTGACTCACGGGAGGATAAGAGGGAGATCCCAGAATCTGAGGAAATGGCGGCTCCTGGTGGCGGTTTGGCGGAACTACAGCTAGGTGGCAAGGTGGGTAACTCCGCTGACATGACAAAGGGGTCTGTGTCTGTCATAAAGGTGGATGTTGCCCATAGACTTGACCACCTCTGTAGGGAGGCCGGTGGATGGTAAAGGATGCCCGGTTTCGGACCGGGGAACAGTGGCTGGAGGCGAGGCCACAGAGGATCAGGGCTCGAGATAGTGCTGAGGCCAGGTCAGCTATTGGGCTAACGGGGACTAGGGGAAACCCAGGACCCCCGGTAGCTACGAGGATCATAGCAAAAGACACACAGGGGTTGTTAGTTGTTAAAGGAGGGGGGAGTCTCTGTGGATTCAAAGGTGGCTGGCAGTGGGACTGGGAAAATGGCATAGGGGTTGCTGTTCCTGAATAAAGACAGTCTACAGCCGCAGGAGAGATGCTTATTGAACATAATGTATGGTAATTTAGAAACTCCAGAAAGATTCAAAATATGGCTAAAAAGAGTACTGGTTGTGTTGATGATTTTAATGAGGGGGCATCTGGGTCTAAGATCACTGATAAAGGAAATGTACAAAATATAAAGGAAATACAGAATGATGTAAATGATGTAAATAAAAATCTGATGTTGGTGCAAATATGGTGCAAGAGACAAAGATTGTGCCAGGCAAAAGTTCATATGCTGGTGCAGTAACTAGGCAGCTTTCGGAGGTGAGAAATCAATAGGGGGGGCCTAGATTGCACAACCAAAGCACAATGTGAGGTGCTAAAGCACAATGTGAGGTGCTACTTGCTGAGACTTGAAGTGCTGCAAGCAAAAAAAAGGACAGATGCAAGTGCACACTCTAACTATGCTGAACCTAATAATAATATTGCTAAATTGCATCCAAGAGGTTCTTAGCATAATAATGGCCATAATTATGGGCCTGCCCACTGCGTCCAGGTGACCTCTATCAGGCAGGTCCCTAACACTCCTACGGAACAAATACAGGGCACGGGAGCCCCCAGGCCAACCCAGCAGAACCGCCCCATGGCATCACACTAGTGTGAGACTAAAAGTGAAGGTTAAAGAATAAGAAAGAAGAAAGCCTGTGTGTTAAGTCCTACATAAGCAGGAGGTTATAATGAAAAGTGTATAAAGTGCTAAGTGTGAGAAATCCACAGATGATGGTGGTAGGGGGGGCAAAAGAAGAAATGTTATACAATTCAAATGGGAGGGGGAGTCTCTGGGTAAAGGTGTTTTTTTTTGAAATTTTATTTACGCTGAATGTGGAAGCAAAGGATTTGTATGCTTGCATACATCCACTTAGGTCACTGGACTTTGATGTAAGTTTTTTGAATAATGGGGAAATGCAAATGTTTTGGGGGTGGTGGCTGCTGTGTAAAACTGATAAACCATACTGTGATGACAGGGCTACTTTGGTGTCCAGACAAGATATAGTAAAAATAACGATTCTAGTCCGGAATGATATTGGTTGGCCAGGCATTGTGAAGCATTGATGGTGTTGCTCAAAATTGACCATACAAAAGGGGTGTGGGGAGGAGCATATACAGCACAAGTATGACTTTTAAGTACAGCCTTTGGTACAAACCAGATACCATCTGCAACCTACATTGGTAAGGATAAACAGTGTAATATATAATTGAAAAATTATTTTAATAAATTAATTACAATATACGTGTAATATACAACAATGTCAATTGATAAAATACCACATGCATGTGAATAAATATATTCCTCAAATACCTAAAAAATCCAGTGGATATAACTTGTTATAACTGTATTTAAAAGGAATGGTATTTGTGGATGGTGATACTGAGCTGAGGTTCCACAACACAAAGTATCTAATTGTTGCCAATGCAATTTAACAAAGTGACTGTTGAAGCAATGAACAAAGTTCCACAGGTGAATATAATAAGCAGCTGCTCTCGCTACTGTATAACTCTCACCACTGGCATCCCAGTGTGAAGAGTGGACCACGTGAAGTGCATTAAATAAAAATGGACCTCGTATGCCTGGGTGGATAGCATCTAGGTGTCCACAGCAGCACTAGCAGCTATCTTGCTACTCCGAGCATCGGACCTTATCCACGAAGTGAGCGCTTCCCATTGGGGCATATCACCATTCAGCTCTCCGCAACCGTCCACACAGGCAGCCCTGATCTTCCGCCTCACGGCGGTCAGCTCTCTCCAGCCGCGGCACAACAGCACGGGTCGGGCTGAGCCAGGATGGACATCAGTGTGGACATCATTACCAAAAGGCAGCTTTGATCTACCGCCATACGGCTGTCGGCCATCTCCAGCTGCAGTATTCCAGCACGGGGTGGGCTGAGCCAGGATTGACATCAGTTTGGATACCATCACCTAAAAGGTTGCATTTATTTTCACTTCCATTTTTATTCAATGCACTTCACGTGATCCACTCTTCACATTGGGACGCCAGTAGTGAGAGTTATACAGTAGCAGAGAGCAGCTGCTTATTATATTCACCTGTGGAACTTTGTTCATTGCTTCAACAGTCACTTTGTTAAATTGCATTGGCAACAATTAGATACTTTGTGTTGTGGAACCTCAGCTCAGTATCGCCGTACTCAATTACCATTCATTTAAAATACAGTTGTAACAAGTTGTATCCACTGGATTTTTTAGGTATTTGAGGAATATATTTATTCACATACATGTGGTATTTTATCAATTGATATTGTTGTATATTACACGTGTATTGTAATTCACTTATTAAAAGAATTTTTCAATTATATATTACACTGTTTGCAAGCCTCCTGTAATACAACAGACAGCTAACCCGATATAGATCAATTTTATTCATTCCATTTTAGTGTCAAGCGCAGTAAGAATTGTTCTTTTTGGTTTTTCTGTGGAGGCTTTGGTCTCTGGGGTTTTGACTAAACCCTCATTACTTGCAGCTGACACTAAGTTTGACATGTAATATCATTTAATTGAGCGCCAGGATATTTGCAGTATTGCTGTTTTTCTTTCTTTTTTGGAGAGTGGGTGTTGCCTTTCCTCAAAGATTGGGTAGAGGGAGGTCGGGCTAAGACTCTTGGAGCCCGGCATGGATACCCCCCAATCTATGCGATCTTGTGTCTGAAAGTGATAAGACGGTGGGGTGTGAAGGTGGGTGATGTGAGACACTCAACCAGGAGGGAGTTGGGGTTGAGTATTCTGCAGGCTTATTTTTATGTCCTGCTGTCACTAAAAGACTGCCTGAGTGAGTTGTGCTCAGAGGGGTTGGCTCGGATTAACTCTCAGAGGATCCCCCTGAAGTTTAGAGAAATTGCTTCCTTCCATGGAAGGCTTTATGTTAGTGGGAATCTCGTATGGATGAGTGCTGATGATCATGGTTGCCCATGGGAGGAGTGTCTAGGGGCGGAGGAGACTGGACCACTTTTTTCTGCGAGTGTCCCTTTAACATAGAGGTTTATAAAAAGGTTTCAAGGGCTCTACGTATCCCGTGTCATTCGGGGCTGATTTACCCTGAATGGGCTTATGGGGCATTCAAGAGATATGGAAGGTTTGATTTGTGCACTATTTTCTTAGTCAGCTTAGCAGTTAGATTTTGCACTTGGAACTCACGGTGTCAGATTACAATTCAGAGTAAAGTCCTTCCTTGTGAGATAGTGGTTTTTGAGATTCTGCACGAGGTGAAACGGATGATGGTTATTGACATGGATAGAATGGATGCCGTCAGTTGGTCCAGGTTGTGGCGCCATCTGAGGCCCCCTTGATTGGGTAGCGAAAATCTAATTTCATGTCAAGACCTTTTTAAGGCTTTTTCAGTCCTATTACATGAGTAGTATGAATAAAATGTTAGAGGAATGCTTTACATACATCTAGATGGCTGTATTTAAGTTTACGCTACTTTGGGCTAGGTTAGGTTGGTGTGTGGGGGGGGGGAAGTGATACGGAGTGGTGTGTTCAACTATTATGGTGGTATAAGTTAATAAATAGGAGGGTGTGAGGTGACGTGGGAAGATAAGAAAATATTAATTTATATTACGTGACAATAAATATTGTGTAAATATGAATATATATAATTTATATTTTATATTGTTGCAATCTGTTTTAATAAGACAAAACCAACTGTAATTTCTAAATTTTCTCTGTTTCTGATATCTCACATATATATATATATATATATATATATATAGCTAAGTATTTGTGAGAATTGTAACATACTGTTGTACGGTGTATTGATACCCCTAAATCTACCCAAATGTCGCTATTTAGTGCTACAAGTCGCATAAGAAATATTGCTTTCCATTCCAATTGTGGTTCCAAAGCACAAAAAGTGATATTGTTCAATGAAAAGTATAACGCGCTGTGATCTAGACAATTAGCGCAAAAAGCAAGTAAATACAAAGGTACAAGCCGATACATACGCGTGCGCACTGGTCCCAGTATACAGTTGTCTATCCAGAAGCTTGTGGTCATCCAAGAAGAATGGCTGTGTACTATAACCAGTATGCCAGCTATATACCTTACAGAACAAAGAAACTAGTTGACACAGGGCCTGATTCAGAGACGGACATTCTGAACGAGCGCTCGCTCTGAATCAGGGCTTTTTTGTTTGTTTTTTGTTCGACCTCCTGGCCGCTCGCATAGCTGTGGGTGACCACCCACAGCTATTGCAAGTGGCCAGGATGATGGTCGCTATGGTCAAGACCATCTCAACCATCGGGCTTGTGACGAGACTCTTGTGGTAGGGTCTCGTGGCCGCAAGCCCCAGAGAGCTTCTGGCTCTAATAGAGCCGGAAGCTCTCCTACTGACATCACTGGTGATGTCAGTGGGGCCGCCCCAAATGGCAGGCGTTCCTTTGGGAACGCCTCCGTTTAACCAGCCACCCACCCTGCCCACCTACCAAACGTAGCGAGCTGTCAATCACCATCGACAGCTCGCCCCCTTTGGTGCGAGACCCGGAGCGACGGAGCACCCGTCGCTAGCCGGGTCTCGTGCATGCGCACGACGGAGCCGGCTCCGTCGTGCGCATGCCCAGTGGGCAAACATCGACCCAGTTGCGAGCATTCAGCGCTTGCGACCGGGTCTGAATCAGGCCCAGATTTCTATTGGGTCTTGCTCCTGGACATTCTGGTACGATGCAGGTCATAGGTCAGTTCATACAGCATCACTGGGGGTATGTCCCAGTTCCTCAGATGTTGCTTTGTGTGGTTTTTACCGCTGAAGAACTGGTTTAAACTAGTCAAAAGACACTACATACTAGATATACATTCTAACCACTGATTTCCTATAATTCAGAACTTGCAGACGCATGATGCGATCTCCTTGCTGATAGAACTGGAGATCTGCAAATAAACAGTGATTTAGAATGGTACCAAACATGACATGTCTACTAGCTTTTGTACCTTAAATATCATATACATTACATTTCACAACATAAGTATTTATTAATAAAACCGCTAATATTAACCTTAATGCTTGGGAACCTTGTTATAAGTGATTACATGTGTGAGTGTGAGTATATTGTGTAAATTCGCTAGTATGCATTGTGCGTCTATGTGTTTTGTGCTTCTCTGCTTTGATGTACAGCACAACTATACGTTGTGTGCCTTGTATGTTTTATATGTGTTATCTAATGTGCGTATAGGTTTTGATTGGACTTTCAACATAATGCGGTGGCAAAACAGATGCACGACGCTAATAATCAAATATAGCATCGTACACAATGGTATCGTACTGAGGACGCAAAATTGCGTCGTTAGAGGCGACACAAAATGGCGTCACTAGATATTAATTTACAAGATTTGGTCTCAGCCAATCATCCGAATTTGACAGGTGCACTCTGCCATATCTAAGCAGTAAGCTCCTGCAGCTTGCCCAAGCGTATAGTGGTGGCATTAATACTCAGTGCCGTATTGTGGAGCTCATTCAGACCCGCTCGCTAGATGCGTACGCTCCCAGTGTATGCAAGTTCGGCTAAGTGACGGCATGGCAGGAGATTGCACGTCAAGGCATAACCACACCCACTATGTCTTGGCATGCGATTGCTTTGTGTATGTAGACACCCACCAGCCACTCATATGATGCCCACTTGCGCACGTCATCTCCTGGAAGTGCTTGTAACCATTGGTACATCGAGCACCATCGGATGCGATCGCAGCAAGGTTGTCTTTACCCTGCCGCAAGCACAGCGATCACTTCAGAGTGAAATCCCACCAAGTGATATGTACTATGATGCTGCCTTTAAATTATGTACACCTCTGAAGCGGCTTTGAGGCACTCAGGCACACCTGCGTTCGCACCTCCACTCCCCCATTTCCTGTCACCTCCCACAAACGACCTCTCCTGTCAATCACTCTACTGGGCAGCCTATATGCAGCGAGCTAACGCATCCCGATCTCTCGCATTGTTTTGCGCACGCGCATTGCGATGCGTACGAATGTTCAGTTACCGCCTATCGGCATCATAGCGAACGGGTCTGAATCAGCCCCTGTGTGCGATATTGCTCTACAGCTACATCTGGGAGGGACAATAATGTGCACTCTGCTGCACCCACTCTGCTGTTTTGCAGGTCAGGTGCTGCAGGTTTATGTGAGGAGGAGATGGTACAGGATGGATAAGGTGGAAACCCTTTTAAAAGGGCTTCCTTTTATCTCAGGTCCTGGCTATTATTACGGGCTGCTTAGCGGTACCAGCTGTTTTCCCCTCTATGGGGTTACCACAGCAGTCTGTCTTTTCCCTCAGGGATTGCCACAACAGATTACTGCTATGCAGATTCCTCCTGTGCCCCCGCCATTGGTAGATGGCGGCTACCTCTACATACTTGTTGCAGGAGGAGAAAGCCGCTAAGCCATCTAGACGCTTTCTGGTGCCTGCATAGTCCACACAACTCTGAGATGTCATCTGATGACAGAGAGATACAGGATGTCTCTAACCCTGAGTCCCCTCCACTGGAAATGGTCTATATACCTTCTCTGAATTGCTTCTAGGCATCAGAGGTTTTCTTGGTTGATAACATCAGAGATGCAGCCACACATATTGGGAAGGCAGTTCTGGATATCAGTCTCCTGACTTCCAGTGTCTCGGCGGCAGCTGTGGCGGCTCACCATTTCTTGTGGTGGCAATGCTTCCCATACAGTGGACACGTTGGCAGCAGTTAATTCTGGGATTCTATTTTCGGCTGCGGCTTCGGCGAAGCCTTGCACCTTCTCCTTTCAGTCCTTACGTCCTTAAGACTAGCCCACAGGTCAAGCCTCCCCAAGGCCATCAGCTTCCAGTAGGGCTATCAAACCTAAGAAGCAGGCCTGGAGTACAAGTAGTCCTACTTCCAAGTCAGAGGATATACCCCCAGTTTAGTAGGATGGGCCTCCCTCTGGGGGATACCAAGGTGGGATGCCGACTTCTTCAGGTCACCCAGTGTTGGTGTTGGACCACCGTAGAAACCTGGGTAAGAGAAGTAGTTTCTCACAGGACGACATGACCTTACAAATCCAGAAAGCTGTACTATCCTTGCTTCAAGCAGAAGTCATACTACCGGTCCCGTTGCCCCAGAAGGGAACGTGTTACTCCAATCTCTTTCTGGTTTTAAATACCGAACGGATCCCAGCCTATCCTCAATCTTAAATCCCTGAACAAATTCCTCAGGGTACCTCTGTTCAGGATGAAAACCCTGCCAATAATACTGGCTATGGAATCTGGGGATTTTATGGGGTTTCTGTATATTCAGGGTACATGCCTGCATATTCCAATTGCTTCGGCTCCCCAGCGTTTTCTCTAGTTTGCTGTACTACAACAACATTTCCAGTTTCGGGCTGTGCCGTTTGGCCTATCTACTGCACCTCAGGTAATGGCGGTAATGGCAGCCCATCTGTGGCAGCATGGGGTCTGCCTGTTACCATACTTGGATGACCTTTTTAATATTGGCAGGGTCTCCAACGGGACTTCACCACCACTTACAGCCGACTATATCTATGCTACAGATGCACGGGTGGTTAATCAACTGGAAGAAGTCCTACCTGATCCCATCCCAAAGGATGCTGCATCTGGGAGCTCTGTTGGATTCACAACAGCAGCAGATCTTTCCGTCTATGGAAAAGATCTCCACTTTGCTGACGTAAGTACGCAGATGCCTCCACAGTCGCCGAGTGTCCATCCACTCTGCAATGCAGTTCCTGGGTTCCTTAGTGTCGATGTTCGACATGGTGCAATATGCCCAGTTTTGTTCCTGGCCTCTGCAGAAATTGTTCATCTCCTGGTGGGACGGATTATCCCATCGGATTAAGCAAACAATGGTGCTCTCTCTGGAGGTGTGTCTGTCTCTTGCTTGGTGGCTGCAGACAAGCCACCTCACTAGAGGGCCACCCTTTTGTTTACGAACTGTGTCCTTCTGACCATGGACTATAGTCTCCGGGGTTGGGGCGCAGTGACAGGTCCACACTCCTCTCAAGGACGGTGGACAGCAGAGGAGTCTGCCCTGCCAATCAACATGTTGAACCTTCGGGCGGTCTTCAGGCCCCTGCAACAAGCCAGACTCTTACTTCACGGAAAGCCCGTGCAGGTTCAGTCAGACAACGCCACGACCGTGGTCTACGTCACCCATCAAGGAGGAACTCGAAGTCAGGCAGCAATGACAGAGGTGTCACGCATTCTGACATGGGCGGAAGGTCATCTCCCAGCCATATCGGCAGTGTTCATTCCAGGAGTTCTCAATCGGTTCTTCTGATTCGCCCTGGGTTCCATCCTAAGGTGGTTTCTTCTTTCCTCATTAATGAGGAAATTATTGTACTGGCCTTTAATTCTCCAGACCTTTCGGCAGGTGAGGCTTCTTTGGATGTGGTACGTGTCCTCCGGATTTATGTGGACCGTACCTGTTCCCTTCAGAAGTCAGACTCCTTGTTTGTCATCTATGGCTTTCACAAGAAGAGATGGCCAGCCAATAAGCAAGCTTTGGCTAGGTGGATTCGCATGGCGATCTCTGAGGCTTACACTCATGAGGGCCTTCCAGTGCCGCCCTCTGTTACTGCTCATTCTACTCGGTTTGTGAGTCCTTCGTGGGCAGCTCGCCATGATGCCTCAGCTTTTCAGCTTTGTAAGGCGGCCACGTGGTTTTCTGTCCAGACTTTTCTGAGGTGTTATACATTCGATACCTTCACCTCTCAGGATGCTTCCTTTGGGCGGTGGCTTCTCCTCTGCACAGGAGTGTCCCCACCCTTAAAGGGACTGCTTTGGGACATCCCCAAGGTCTCCCTGTGGAGCCTATGGACCCTGAAGTAGAAAATGAGTGATATGGTAAGAGCTTACCTTTGTTATCTCTCCTTCTGCGAAGTCCATAGGGTCCACAGGCCACCCACCCTGACGCAGTTGTGCTTCAGATAGGGTCTTACAAACAATGGCGCTTCTAGTCCTCACTAGCAGGTTCACAAAAATGTAGGTATAAGAGGTGTGGGATACATAAGCCTTTTCTAATGCCTCCCACACTGAGGACCCTCTACTGAACTGGCAGGTACCCAATATGTCCGTCCGGGGTGCCATTTTATCCTATGCTTCTAAATTCAGAAAAAAATCCTGGCCTCCCTCCTAATGGCACAACAGACCTTAATGGCTACCTATTAAAACATATCCTGGCAATCCCCTTCTAATGTTGAAGTTTATGAAACTGCAAAAATGCAGCATTGTAACGTGCTCACTCCAAAGGGAAAAAAATATACTTGTAGGGGATGGGATTGATTTCACAAGTATGGCAACAAATCAAGCTGTCTACTCTGAAAACTGACAACTCAGCGTGGAAACATTCTGGTGAGAGTTGTCTTTACTGCAGCCCCTGTGAGTGATGAAGAGGTAGAGATGGTTATTAAAGTGACAAAGCCCCTTAAAGCACTCAGCCCTGATGGTCTAACCCAAAAATTCTATAAAATAATACTTCCCAAAACGTTGTTTCCCCTCACAGATTTCTTGAACTCCCTGATTTCTACAGATACTCTGCCCCTGCATTTTAATACATCTTTTATTAAAATGCTTCCTAAACCAAGACGTGACCCTGTTTTCCTTCCTCATACAGACCAATTTCCTTGCTCAACACACATTACAAATTTCTTACTCAATGCCCCCATACATGGGGCCGTGTATGGCCCTGATATTGGGCCGAGAGCACTCCCGTGGGGTTGTACATCACACCCCCTGATCTCTCTGCAGGACCACAGGATCAGTGGATGCGATGTGCGATCCCATTATTTGCTATGCAGGTGAGACGGGGGAGTTGGCATAACGGGCGGTCGGCCACCCGATCGCACCGTGTGTGCGCACCACCCGATATGTAGGACGACGGATCCCCTGTCGCCTCGCACGGTGCCATCGCACTGTGTATGGAGGCCTTAAGATATTGTCTGAGTGCCTAAAACTCACGCTTCCTAGTGCTGTGCATATAGATCAATCAGGGTTTATCTGGAGAAGACACTCAGTCGTAAATATCTGTAAGGTCCTGGCAGTGGCCGCTCATGCTGGGAGTTCTGGTGGAGGTGAGCCTAGTTGTTTACTAACGCTTGATGCAGAAAAGAGGTGACCTGGCACCACCTCTTTGAGACCCTTCAGAGCAGGGATCGGGAACCTCAGGCCCGGGGGCCTTATAAGGCCCTGGAATCATTTGGTCTGGCCCTCTGAGCTTTTTTCTGCTAACCTCATCTGGCTAGCAGGGTGCCTGGAATGGCACCATGTAGCCAGAATCTATGCAGCAATGCCACCTGGAGCGTCCTTAGGATGCTTCAGACTGTCACACCGCTGCCCTTACAGCTCCCTGGAGCATCCTCAGGATGCTCCAGATATTATTGTTGTAATCACCGGCGCTTGTGACCACGTCCCATGTGATGTCACAGGGAGGGGGCGTGGCCTGCACCAGGCCCACGAATAATGTTACATATATCAAAATGTCCCTCGGCAGAAAAAAGGTTCCCCACCCCTTCTTCAGAGAGTTGGTTTCCCTCTTCGGTAGTTAATCCAAACTTTTTGTAAGTTCCCCCCTTCAAATGTTTTGGTAAATGGCTCCTTTTCCCCTTTTTCATACAAAGGGGAGAAGACAAGGGTGCCACCTTTCTCTTTTATTGGAGCCCTGGCATTGGAGCCCTTTGCCATTACTTTGCGTAGTCTTCATGGATCCAAGGATCCACTTGTCTCTGATCCAGCTACCAATAGCTATTTCAAAAGCTGATGTCATAGCATGCTCCGGAGCATTTACTAAATTTATATGGCAATGACAAAAAATTATATATATATATATATATATATTGTATATCTCGATTCTGTTTAGTACAAACATAACAGGCAGGACAAATGGGCCTCCCGGATATCCAAGCTTTCTCTCTCACAGCCTTCTTTCACTACATTGCAGATTGGTTATTAAACTGCAGCCACTTTACTAATCTCTTCTAGATGAGTCTCTGTTTGCCCCATATGCCCCAGCAGCCCTGCTCCACCTCCGCAGAGCACTTCTTCCCCTTCACATACAGAATCATCTTTTCTTTAAGGATACATATGCAGCATGGCTAGTGGTTAATAGGAAATTGGGAAAGGGACCACATTAGGGCCCTCATTCAGAGCCGCTCGTAAGCGGCCGTACGCTCGTAGTCATCCGATGTTGTAAAACCACGCGTGCGTCGGTGTAACAGTGCGCATGTGCGTACGGCTGATTGCGATCATTTTTTCAGTCGGTCGTCGAACAGCGAACAGGAAGTGACATTTCAAATGTGATTGACAGAACTGTCCGTTTTGGGGCGGTGACGGGGGTAGAGATGGAAAAACGCAGGCGTGTCGAGGCGTTTTTTGGGCGTACATAAATTATCTGATGCGAGCGGCCAATGTGAACGGAAAAAGTCATACGTCACTGTCTGATCCAATTTTCAGTAAGACTGCTCGCTCAGCTTGTGGTCTGGTATAGTTACCGCAATGATGATGGTCTCTTCCTCCTTCCCTGGGCTCATCGATGGAGTGTCGATTTATCAATTGAGGCCACAGAAACAATCCTGTTTTAATTGTTAAACTGCTTGTAAGGTGTTTCGCTAATAGACTTTTTTTAGTAGCTAAAAACCGAACGCAGGTGAACTACTCAGCTGCTAATTTCGGCCTAATACAATCAATTAGCAGACATTTTTTTTGGGGGGTGTATTTTTTAATTTTTGTAAGTGTTTTTTTTGTAGTTAAACAATATTGTACGCATGTTTTATTTTTTTGCGAATATTTTATGGCCAAAGAAACCTTTTTTTTTTTTCTTTTTATCTGTTTTGTAAAAATCATTTTTATTTTAACCCTTGATTTGTAGAAAATTCAAAAAATGTTTCTCTTTCCGTTGTATTGTTTGTAATTTTGTTGGATGGATTACCTTTTAACCAGTTTTGTAAGAAATAAAAAAAAGAATTTTAAAATTTTAGTTTTTAAACTGTTTTTTATTATATTTTTTTTTTTGAGACAAAAAATGAAAAACACGTAAATAAACAGAAATTGGTTGTTTGGCCACACAAATAAAATAAGTGGCATTTTAGACACAAACCAATTAAAATTTTAAAAACAATTCACAAGAAAGGAGAGGGAGGTTTTGGCCATTAAGGAATATGGGGCAAACACAGAAATGGATTGTGGGGAAATTAGCAAGTGCTGTCATCGCCTTTTAGGGCGTTTGGGCGGGGTTGGGAGTGAGCCAGAACGGGTCCGGGAGGTTCTTCGCCTGGCCTGTCCAGAGGCAGATGTTGGGGCCTCTGGACTAGGCATAGGGCTAGGCACATTTTGAGGGATGGCTGTTGTTGTGCCAGAGGGCCCTGATGTTCCGGCAGGAAGGGAGTCTGGCTCCAACATGTGGTGGCGAACGAGCTGCTCCAGGGCATTAGCAATTCGCACATTGGCCACAGAATTTGCCTCCAGGGCGTCCGCCACCCGTAGCAGATTGGCGTCCAGCCTCAGCAGAATCTCGGTCTGGTGATCCGTGTTAATATTGAGATCACTGAGGAGGGCCACTGCCTGCGAGGGGGAAGGCCCTGGACTGTCTTATACAGGGTCCCCAGCTGGATCTACTGCTTCCTCCCCTGCAGATCCAGAAGAAATTCTGCGGCCAACGCTCACCTCTGGAGCAGACTCATCCGCCTGTGTCTCTGTGAGAAAAAAGAGAAAAGAGTCAAATTAGAATCTAGATATGTTCCCGAAAACATTTCCGAGTTCATAACATTGCAACATTTGCCTGGGTCAACATGAGGAGCCGCAAAGTCTGGCATGTCAGTATCCATGTTCGACATGCCAAACACCTCCTCATCCTGCACACACTCCTGTGCCAGCTCCTCCAAATCAGTGAGCTCAAGTGACACAGGGGTGGGACCACCACTTGTCCTCCTTGCATGCCTAGCCCTATCTGCAAGTTTTTGTTTCAGGTGATATTTGAAGTCGCTCCATCTGTTGTATAAAAAGTTGGCATTATTACTCCAGTATTTTGACCTGTAAACACTTTTTAGTCAAATGTAGTTTGTACGTACCGGCGTTTGACCTCCCGGGTTGAACGTTCCAACTCACTCACCCCATTGACAGCACTTGTAATGTCGTCCCACATTTTCCACTTCTGGCTTGCACCCATATTCCTTGCTGCCTGGGGCAGGGTGTCATTGCACATTTGGACCAAAACCTCCATCTCCTTCCTTGTGAATTGTGGCTGCCTTTTTTTTTTTGCTTGTTTCGTTGGCCTACTAGTCCCAGCAGCCTCTTCCATGTGATCCTCAACACCTTTTTTTAAAATGAAAAAAAAAAAAAAAAGGTAAAATGTTTTTTAAAATATTGTTAATCATTTTCCACCCACAAAACAAAAACTTACCTGGCGCCTCTTGGCCAGTACCTTGCTGCTCTGTAGTCATATTTGACTCAACTACAGCAGACCGATTTGGGATTTCTGTGACGTTTTTATACCTGCGTCAGCATTATTCGGCCACATCATTGATTGTGCACTCCTATTCTCCGTCCTTAATTTTAGCAGGAAAATAAAGACTATTTATGGCTTGGTGTGACTCGAGTCGAGGTGGCATGGTATAATTGTTGGAGGTTTTGCGTTGGAGTGGATTGTTGGCTGATTGTGGAGTAGAAGGAGGAATTTTTGGGTGTGATCTTTTTGTTTATTTTCTTACTTCTTTCTTTTCCGTTCACTTTTTTTATTATTTGGAATTTTTTTTTTTTTTTTGAGTAAGTTTTTTCAAAAACCACCATAAAAAATAATAGTAAATAGTTGTCCAATTTGTAATTTTTATTATTTTTTTTTTTTACAGTTATTTTGGCATTGCCCCAGTGACGTTTTTGAACTTTGGGATATTGTCTGTTTTTGGTAAGTGTTTTTCTTTTCATGATTTTACAAATTCGATGTGTTGGTCTTAGCATATGTTTCGCAAAGTACTGTTGTTTATTTTCTTGGAACTATCATGTCTTCCCACTTAATGTCGTGTAATATTTTGCGAACTAATGTTTGAGTGGTTTTAACTGTAAAAGTAGAGTACTATTTTGCGAACTAATGTGTCTTGATTTAACTGTAAAAGTAGCGTACTATTTTGCGAACTAATGTGTCCTTATTTACCGGTAAAAGTAGCGTACTATTTTGCGAACTAATGTGTCCTTATTTACCGGTAAAAGTAGCGTACTATTTAGCCAACTAATGTGTCTTGATTTAATGATAAAAGTAGCGTACTATTTAGCCAACTAATTTGTCTTGATTTAATGGTAAAAGTAGCGTACTATTTTGCGAACTAATGTGTCTTGATTTTTTCATTGTAAAATCATGTCTTACCACTAAATGTTGCGTAATATTTTCAAAACTAATGTGTCCTCCCTTCTCTATTTTTCCCCAAAAAAATTTGTATACAATCATAGCTTATTAAATTAATCTTAAATATATTTTCTACTTTTGAAATGTAGGTAGTTCAGCACATGACACGTCCCAGGCCTGTAAGCATCTTTGGATTTCTTAGAAAAGATAAGTATATTTTTCTTTACACATTTGTCTAAAACAATAACTACCTGGCTTACCATTTCAGGTTGATGTTGGTCGTATTATATTGGCCATGGTTCCAGAACCCGACCAACCTCAACTTCGTCCCAGGCGTAGGCCTCGTAGGCGTGCAAGGCCCCAGATATATAGAACACGTGTCACCCTTTTTGGAATGCCAGATGATGAGGTGTTAAGGCGATATCGTCTGCCGCCACAAATCATCATAGACACTCTCTCATTAATAGAGAGTGATCTTGAACGGCAAATTGACAGTCCTACAGCAATACCACCACTTACTCAATTAATGTCGGTGTTACATTTTTGTGCCTCAGGATCCTTTCAAACCACTGTGGGAATAGTTGCGGGAATATCCCAATCCTCCTTTTCAAGGATCCTGAGGGCAGTGATGGAGGCCCTTTTTAAACACCTCCATCATTTTATTAAAATGCCATTGGATATGGGTACCCTTAATGTGGCGAAGGCGAATTTTTACCAAATAGCTGGCTTCTCACACATCATAGGGGTTGTGGATGGCACTCACATACCACTTTAGCCTCCAGCAAGGCTGGAGGCTATTTTTAGAAACCAAAAGCACTTTCATTCACTGAATGTAATGGTGGTATGTGATGCCTCCCTCCAGATCCTGTCCCTGAATGCCAAATTCCCCGGCAGTGCACATGATTCCTTCATCATCCGGCAATCAGGGATTTGGCACAAATTAAACAACCTACAAGCTGGTGATGCGTGGCTTCTGGGTAAGTTGAAACCTTCTGTTGAAACCAATGCAAAGCTTGTTACACAATGGTTCTGATGTTTGTTTTTATATTGTCACAGGAGGCAGTGGTTACCCTTGCACGCCCTGGCTGCTCACTCCTTATTTGGTTCCCACACCAGGGCCACAAAGTGAGCATAATTCCACACTTACAGCCACCAGGCAGGTGGTGGAGTGCTGTAACGGCCTTTTAAAAGGCAGATTCAGATGCCTCCACTGCTCTGGTGGCGAGCTCATGTATTTGCCGGATATGGTTTCGAAAATTTGTGGTCCTGTGTGGGATATTTCACAACATCGCCATAAGGAGTGGTGTCCCAATGCAGCCAGAGGATGCCTTGCCTGGGGATGGCCCTCCCGAGGTTGGTCGGAGGTCAGTATGTGGGGGGGCCATACGCGATGACATTGTGGCCAGATTTTTTAGGTAATTTTATTCAAAAATGAAGTTAATTGACACAATGTAGACATGTAAGATTTTAATGGCCAAATTTAATTTGTGTTTTATATTTTTTTGTCTTTTATTCCAAAAAATTAACCTAAAAAACGATGCCTACTACCTGATTCAAAAAAATTACTTCATGTGGACACATTGGATATAACTTCTGGAACATTGATTTCTTCACCTCATTTGTGGATTTATGTTGGTATGCTACTTCTTCAAACAGTTCTTGAATGTTGTTATTTTGTTGTTTTTGGTGTTGGTTGGATTTTTGAGTGTGTTTTCACTGTGTGAATTGATTGTGACAATTCACTTTGTGTTTATTATTTGTGTGCATTAAATTTATTTTTAACGTTAAACAAACATTTCCTTGGTAAATTACAAGCAAGTGTAACCTGGTCCAAAAAAGGCAAACTTGCTTAATGGCTAATCCTGTAATGTGTTAAATTGTAAAGTATTTTACCCTGCTTTGTGGCTAAAAACAAACACCAAAGGTATTATGGTGAATCAGTATGTTTTCTAATCTAGGCCTAAGCAGGTTTGATTTAATTTTTACATTAACCACAAAAATGTAAAAAAAAATAATTGCTGTTAATTCTACAAACCTATTGGTATTGTTAGGTGTTTAATGTGCCAGCTTACATACTTACTTGAGCTTTCTACAATCTAATTTACATTACTTAAAAACTCATGCTAGTGGACTTATGTAAGGTTCAACAATCTAATATTTACAGACAAGGAATGAGACTTTAATAAATCAAAATATATTTAATTTTTTTTAACATTTTTTTGGCGAAAAAAACAAAAATTAGTGGCGCTGGAGCGCCAACAAATGATCCAGGACCACTAGCATGCCTACTACATGGCCCCTCAAGCTCTGCAAGCCAGAAAACAGTTCTTGGTTCCGCCTCTGGTCCTCTGTGGGTTTAAAAAAATGTGTGGATTACTAAAATGACACCTTCATTTATATGTTACCAAACAACTTAAAAATCAGACTATACTTAAAAAAAGAGAAAAAAAACAACACAAAAGTAATGCCAAACGCAAAGATTGTATATATAAAAAAAATAACATAAAAATAACACAAAAAATAGGGAGAACTACGCAAAAATACTACATTTGTTGGTACTGTAAACAAGAAAGACACAAGTATGAGTGTTTGGACATGTGTCATATGTGTAAGGGGAAAACATCCTAGACATTGTTTCACAAAGATATATATCCAAAACATTAGAAATACTTAACAAATTTGAAATGCACAGGCAAAAGGACAACATCAACCAAAAACAAAATAACACAAAAGCAACCATAGTTTAAAAGGGAAACATACCGGTCATAATGATGACTGGGCCTGGAGCCCCGACATCATCCTCCTCAGAGGTGGGCCAGTGCTGTTTGGATGGAGGAGGGGTGATTTGGCTGAAAGTTGAGGGTGAGGAAAAGAGAGGGGTGGGTGGAGGGGAGGGTGATGAAAAGAGAGGGGGAGGTGGAGGGGAGGGTGGATTTTGAGGGATGGGAATGTGATGAGAGGGAGGGGCATCACGGTCTGTCAGGTCTGGGGTTAAGGGGGAATTTGGGGAAGGTTGGGGAGAGGTTTGGGTGGGGGATAGGGGACGAGCCCGACGTCGTTGACATTGTAGACGTCGTAGTCTGCGCTCAGCCCCTAAATGATGGATAAAAATTTATATTCTTAAATTTTTTATATTTTTACATCAAAATTTAAACACCAAAAATACAAAAAAAAAAACAGGGCTAGCGGAAAACATGCACACGCAAGTCTGTCCCAAATAAAGAAACAGGGCTAGACGGAAAACATGCACACGCAGGTCTGTCCCAAATAAAGAAACAGGGCTAGATGGAAAATATGCACACGCAGGTATGTCCCAAATAAAGAAACAGGGCTAGACGGAAAACATGCACACGCAGGTATGCTTACATTTTAAATTTATAAAAAAAAACACTTTCCTGAATTTGCTGACGCAAATTGGCCAAAAGGCGTGGGGATTTGCGGCGTAGATCTGACCAGTGTCTTTCGAGCTGGCCGATATTTCGGTGGTAGCCCAACGTACGCAGGCGGCGCCGCACCTCTGCATAGGCTTGCCGCTTGCGGAGGTTAGTGATGGGGGCCGGATGCTCAGTTTTTCTCCGGTCCATCACATCTGTGAGGACCAGGAGTTCGTGGCGACAAAATGCTGCGGCTCTCATGATGGCAATGATTTTTTCAACATAAAACAGTTTTAATAAAGGTCCAAAAAAAAATGTGATTGGCTAATGTACTTTGAAAATTAACAGAAAGCATTCTATTGGTTATTGTATGAGTCATGTGACCTACACCCTCACAAATATAATGTGAGTTATGATAGGCTTGATGCAGTGACATGCGTAAGCTAATTTAAATATTATTAAAAAAGATAAAAAATCTGCATATAAACAAACGCAAACCAATAGTAGCATTCAAACAAACTTTAAAATTTGAAAAACCATCCCCTTGGTACAAACGTATGTATTCTGCGGAAGGAATGACACACACAAACAATAATAAAGTTTATTGACATTGTAAAAAAAAACGGATTGCTAAAGATGTGAATACCAATTAAGCTAATGAATATACTCATTGCTATTAATCGATTCAAGTATGTTTGCAGAATGAAATAGCAGGCAATCGAAAACTGACAGGCCCACTTCCAGATTTGACTTGTGCGAGTGTTCCCTGCAACCAAAGAGGAGACGGACGGTCGCTATTTTGAACATTTGCTAGCTAGAGGAGGGGTTGGGAGACTATGGGGCGGAAGATTAGCTGCGAGCGAACATACGTGCGAGCGCTTGAATTTACAATTTTTCGCTCGTACGCTGAACGAACGGCCACTTGCGTCCGGGTCTGAATCAGGTCCTAGGTCCCGGTACATACCCATCTAGGGTAATCCTAACTTTCTGCCGTTCTTACATAACACGTGATTTCTAGAGTGGAAATGTAAGGGACTCAGTGCCATCTCAGATGTCTTTGACCCGGGTGGTCACCAGGTCTTATTCCAGCAATTATGGGACAAGTTTCATATTTCGAATGCCTACGGTTAAGACATTTTGTGTACAGCAAAATGCCTCACGATCCCCCTCCTGTTGAGACGGATTTTGACCTCGAACCCATTTCGAATTAAGTATCTTTATCCAAATCTTGTTGTGAAAGACAGATAATGGAAATCTCTAAACTTAGTATGGTCTAAAGATTTACCAGATATTGATTTTCAGGACATTCTTCTTAACACCAAAAAGATGGTATTAGGATCTTCCACACTGCAAGAGGTATATGTTTCATAAGTGCAACATCAACATATGTTTCCCGGGGAAACTGGTCATTGCCCTAAATGTAATGCCATGTGTGCAGACTATATTCATGGCATGTGGTTATGTAAAAAGATCAGGTATTACTGGAATAAGGTTTTGAATTTTATTAAGCAATTGTTCCACCTCCACTTACCCTTCCATCCAATACAGCTTCTTTTTGCTTAATTTAGCCTAATTCCACAATATAGGTGTTTTTTTTTTATAGCCGAGCCTTGTAATAAATTGTATATTTATCATACAATATTATGCTATATATTGTTTCTGTTTTCTCCACATATATGGACTCTTGCATTTGAAACTGATTTCCAAGAGAGAAGTATATGATTTTCAGTTCATTCATTAGGGTTTAGCGCCACCAGGTGTTCACATATTCCTTTTTTTGTACATTACACACAGTATAGAACATTACGAAAATATCATATTTAAATATCTGTTCAATTCACCTACAAATATGAGATAACAAACATTTAGAATATATGTATAGAGCAGATGAACTCTGGTGGACAAATTATATAGTCATAGGCTGACAGAATAACATTCAACATTATCTTAACTGGCATAATTCCCAATAAAAAAAATTCAAATATACACCAAACAACAAATAACAAGGGTAGACATAGTAAAGCACACAATATGCAAATAAAAAAATACAAATCAGGCGATAAATATAGGTGAAAGACAACCAATATAGCAGGATATACAGAGCACCTCACAGTATATCAATAAACAAGAGTCTACAGGCACCATATGAGCTCACATAAATAGAAATGACCAGTACTAGCGGCATATAAAGGTACAGGAGTAGCCCGCATCTTAAACCTGACAAAATAATAACAAAATAGTGCACAATAAAATTAACAAATTCTAATAATCTGTCAAAAATCAAAACAACAACAGACCACCCCATAACCTCCCACCCTGTATGGCCTAACTGCAACCCAGGCATACTTGGATCCCAGTTTCCCCTTGCCAACCTACAATACCCTAACCTATAAATTACCCACCCACGCAGACAAAGGATAGTAAAACGCATAGCTGATGAGGGCAATATATATTGACCTTAGCTAGGCTAGACTAAACCCAGCTCTCCTGCACTGTAAGGACAAAACATTCTTCCCAGACATAATTCTTTGCAACATACTAATATATATTCAAGGATACAAACAACAAAACATATAGTGTCGAAACATGAAAGCAAAACGATGGGCTTCATTATTGATCCGACCATGCCTCAGCATCCAGTATAGGCATAGTTCCATCCCCATTCACCCAAGGATACATAGAAAATGGCATGAAATGCTTTAATGTATCCTGAATACATCCTTCCTCCTGAAGACACGCAGAGAAAAACATGGAAAGCTTAAATTGTAGAGCCCGGAGCCTCGATACCTCCTTTAGAAATTTAGAACCATTCTTTGGATAATATGCAGTGAACTCCAAACGCCCAGGGATTGAAAAGTTATCCATCACAGACATAGACACATCCCTAGGTGAGGATAAGCCCATAAATTGCGCTTTCTTTTAAGACATGCAGAAGGTAACCTGATCGCTTGGGGACATATCCATCAAGTCTCCAAATTTAGGGAGAAGCCTCGGTGTGAAGGCAGCAATAGCTCGAAGAATCAGCTGCAGGGAACTGGCCATCTGTGAGATAATCGACCCCGAATAGCCACAGTTACTGTAAGCAGGTAAAGGAAACCGGTGATAAGATAGTGGGGGCTAGCACACCTATGCTCACCTGGAACAGCTATATATTGCAGCCAGGGCCTGTTATTGTGAGGAGCTGAATCACACCACCATATGCACTGAAAATAAAATAGCCGACAACTCTCCAATCTGTTTACCAGAGACAGGAACCAGGAACGGAATTGCTTAGGGAACAGCAAAAGATCAGAGGCACCAACAACAGGGAGAGACCCAGGAGTTAAAAAATCAGCAGCGGCAGGAGCAACGTGCCAGAAAAACCATCAGCGCTGCTGCTTCAGGTAACGAACGGTTCCAAAATGGTGGTAGTCGTCTTCAGCACACCGGAGCAAGGCTGCTGGAAATGGAGACCGGAGAATCTGCCGTCGACAAAGGGACCAGAGCACCAGGAGTCGCGGTCGGGTAACGGAAGAAAACTAACAGGTATTATCTTGGGAAGCAGCAGTTAGGAGCAGGGACGAAAACTCCGGGCCACCAGGAGAAGGAAATAGCCATCTCAAATTGCCGGGGAATATTGCCTTAAATTACACAGCAGGAGCCAGCCATGACACTGCAGGACATACAGGAGGGAATAATCCAATAGATCCTCGAGTGTGAAGCAAAGATATCCAGGAAAACAGGATTTTTTCAGGATTTTGTGTGGGAAAGCTGATTACTCCATGCCACTCCAGGCCGCTATGTGAATTTTCACTGCATAATAGTATGTTCCTATCTCCCCCCAGGTAGGTTAGCTCTCAATTTAGAAATACTGTACACAAAAATATGACCAAATAATGGTGCTATTATAATGTAGCCTAGGGACCACTGGAACAGAGATGCCATGCCGCAACGGAGATCTCTGCATTACTATTATATAGGATTTAAATCACTTTTGCTGGCCTATTTGCAGTGTGCTGGACTAATCTGTTTTTTCTTAAGTAGTTGGTTGATGTAAGTTTTACATGGGTGTCCTATTACTAAAGGTGGCCATACTCTGTGCAATTATCGGCCACAGCAGCCAGTTATTGGCTGATAGGGCAGATAACTGCACAGTGTATGGCTTCAACCGATCACCAATAATCGTTCTGCCGGGCAGGAGAAATCTTTTAGCATGCCCGACAGATGTGATAATTGGTGCTTAGTTCTGATAGTGGATATGCTCGCCATCAGACAGAGACCAATTATCTGACAGTATTACAGGAGAAATATAATATTCACCATTTAGGACTCTCAGATACTGGTCATTTCATGAATAGAAACCAGTTTTACTTGTTTCCATTAAGACTAGCCACTCTCACCCACTATCAGCTTTTGAATAGAGATTGCTCCCCCCCCCCCCCCCCCCCCCCCGCTTCCTGGGTCAAGTTACAGCCAGACTCTTATACAGTGGTGAAAGGGTTAATCTGTAGGCTAAATATTTGGTAGAAAAGCCAGGGATAAGTAACAAGTACACAGAAGGAAGTGTTACTAGTGTGTTATTATTGCAAGTCTTTTCTAGAAATTTGGACAGAAAACAAGCTTGTGTCTGAATACTAAAAAAAAAAATACAATTACAGCGAACATAGAAATATTTAAAAATTCCTGGATACTTGATTATTTCTTTGTTTTCACATATTTAAACAGGTTTTCTGCAAGCAGTAAGTTAAGTCTCGGTGACTTAAGGGGATCAGCTTTACTACAGTGAGAAATAACACAGATCACAGACAGACAATGAGCTCTGCAAATGAACAGGTAAGTATGGATTTTATTACTATTGGCAAATTGAGCAAAAACAGTACATTTAACCCTGTAATTCCCAACACATACACTTCAGCTGAGATGCTATGGAACACACTGCTAGAGCAGGTTTTTACACACGATATTTTATATATAAATAAGCGCAGTGTGTTCAATAAAAAAAAAAAAATGTTTGCAGATGTTAGCCAAACTGGTACATGCATTTGAGGATACAATTTGGAGACCAGAACATGCTGAGATGTTGGCGAATAACAAAAAAATAGATGCAAATTCTCATTGCTAGTGCTGTATTGAAAAAGTTAAAAAAGTGTGTACCCTAGAATTACAATTACAAGAGAAAGATTTGAGAAATATTGATAGAGGAAGGCAAATTTGTATGTTCGAATCTCAATTGTTCGAAAAAGAGAGATATGCGGATGTTGATAATGAGTTAACAGTACTATATACAGATATTAATGAATTCAAATATAAAGCAGCATCCAATGAAGCTTTAATTGTGGAGTTAAAGAATAATTTAAGCACCAAAACCCAAATGATAACAAATATGCACCAAACTATAAATGATTTTTCTAATATGGTGTCTAGGAAACAAGTCTGTGTAACTGAAAATAGAGGCAGTGAGATGGGATATACTATGCCCATACTTACCCCTGAGGGTGTACCACCCCCAGTGGGTGACCCCAGGTACCCTGTAGCATGTAAATTAAATTATTCCCCATCACCCATTGGAAGTGGATCTAATGTTCATGCACATGTTGATGACCCTGTTTTTGGACTCAGCAATGGATGGCAAACGGTACAGTCTGCTCCTATTCTCCAAACAGGTCAGAGTAACTGAACTGGATTGCACACTCCCTATAGAAATTATAGCATGCAGAAGACGCAATTCCTGTTAAAAATTCATAAGGAAATCCAAAAGTACGACTCCAGCACAGACCCCTTTACATCATTTTTCAGGGACACTGCGAAACATTTAACATTGCCCCAGAATATCGCATGGAGTTGTTTAAATTATTGTTACCCACTCACCTTAACCAGATTTATGCCGCAACTGGGAAGACTACTCCCAAAAATTGTATATTTCATGATAAAGAAGAGAGACTTTCTGCTCTCATGAAATTGGCAACAGGTCATTGGGAAGTAACCCCAGATATTCTATCTAACTTTAAACCCACCATACATGATGAGCCTTTGTCGCTATGTGGTAGATTTGAAGCCATGTATAGAAGGGTGACAAAAGATCACAATACGGAAGCCCCACAACGCATGATATGCATGTTTGTGGAAAGATTTACGTACATTGACACAGCAATTCACTTAAGTGCGGCAAAAGTATCAATGTTTGCAGATGCAGCGATGGTTATAGATGAATACAGGATTTATTTATTGCAAAACAAAAGATCCCTGAAAATCAGGGAGCATGTTGTGGTAAACTGCAGATCACAAGATGGCCGATACACAACTTATGGTAACACATACAGGCAAACACATCTTACTCCTACAGCTCCACCTCAGGAGAAATGTGGTAAGGTTCGTTGACATGCATGTTTAAAGTACGGACATATACAACGTAATTGTCCACAAGGAGCACACAGAGAGTATGTAAACAACCTGGGCAATAATAATGGATTCAAAAAGAAGCCTTATTATACCAGACAGGTAGAAGACCAACTTATGTTAACCCACATACTCAAACACAGATGCAGCCCATAGACCAGATGCAAAAATGCATTGCACTGGTGGGTACGCACACAGGACAAGTAGAAGAACCGAGCCATGTGCAACCACATACATCGGAACCTCTACAAAAACAAACACAGAAATGCCTGGAGCATGTGAATAAATGCACAGTACAAAAGGCAACAATAGCAGTTCGCACATCAGATGTCCCTACTGGAATTCTGGTGCAACTAGTTTGATGGTTAGGGGTCCCTAAGGATCTGACTCCAATATGTGATCTCATATTGGATTCCTCAGGGCGACCCCATATAATGGCCAGAGTAAAAAACAAATTATTGACATTCATGCTTGACAATGGAGCAGAAATTTCAATCACCAATGTTGTACATGATTTACATCCAGGCAGCCTTCAGTGTGTGGCAATTGATTAGATCACCAACAAAGGGGGGTGAGAGCCCATAGAATTGACGAAGTCAGTTTAGAAATCAGCAATGACCTCACATTAAAAATCCCAATGTGGTATTACTCTGGTTCTGATAACATCATTGGAACTGATGTAATGACACAGAATGGGTGGATTTTAGATTTAGTGAATTGCATGTTATGGAGAGGCCCGAGAAACTCAAAGGACTGGGTGATAAAGCCAGCATTTATGGGTGATAGGACCACCCATAAATGCAATTGATGACACTGCTAATATGGTAGTACACAAATAGACAGAGATCTCTCACAATAGAGACCTTGAACCAATTGTGTACCAATACCCAGAACTATGGGCGCAAGGAAAAAAATTACTGTGGAAAGATGGTTGGTGTCCAAGTGGACATATGAGGTCCAGATCCACCACCTCAACATCAATATAATTTTCCCCCTGAAGCCATAGAATCAGTTATAGAAGCTATGACTGATTTAGAGTCAAGGGGGTGGTCATAATGGGGAATTCCAAGTGCAATAATCCTCTATGGCCTGTTAAATAGAATTAGACAAATACCTGGAGACTTACCATTGATATTAGAGTTTTGAATATGTACACCCCAATGTCAGCACAAGTGGTTGCAGAAACACCAGACATAATGGTAAGAATAAATGGCAAAAGCCAAGTATTCTCTACCATTGATGTAGCCAATGGTTTCTTCTCAATATCATTGACAGACTGCCATTAAAAATTTGCATTCACGGTGCAAGATACACAATACATGTTTTGTGCAGTCAGTACAGTAGCCCCACATATTTTCATCAGGCACTAGCAAAAGTGTTGAGTGTGTTTTCATGACCAGATTGCCTGTTGCAATATGTGGATGATTTACTCCTCCATACAGAAACTATGGAGGAACACTTAACTCTTCTACAGGAATTGTTAGGCCTCCTTTTCCATGCAGGGCTCAAATTGAGTCATCATAAGGCAAACCTGGCTAGGTCAGAGGTCATATTCCTAGGAGTTAAGATTTCTCATGGGACAAAATGTATAATGGCTGCCCGTATTGAAGCAATGGTAAAGTTTCCCAGGCCTGGCACTCTACAAGACTTACGCAAGTTCTTGGGGGTTGCAAACTTCATGAGGAAGTTTATAGAGGATTTTGAAACAAAAGCAAAGCCCCTTAATATATATATATATATATATATATATATATATATATATATTATATATATGTGCTGCACAGTCAATCACACGATATCACATGCAGCGCAATACATATTAATGAAGGACGGAACAAGTAATCGTTCCATTGTTCATTAAATTGTGCAGTGTGTACCGGTAATCAGGCGATGACCAGGGTGAAGGCAAATCACCCTGAACATCGGCACGATTGACGGTCGTTTAGGTCTGTACCCAGCCTTATGCTACAGAAATCTTAGGAGCATAGAAAATACAGATCTGGTAACCCCTAGTGGACATCTGACATTTGTACGAGGTCTGTCTAAAAAGTTTGGTGAATGGTCTGATATATCTGTATGCAAAGCTTGCAACAAGGTCGCTCATGCGCGCTGACATGCATGAGCATGTCTGGACCTGCCCCCAGTCAAGGTTTGCCCGAAGCCACCACCTCACTGCCATTGCATACATTTCAACAGAGTGTCCCGAGCAGTGTGCGTCGAACAGCAATGGAGCTCGTCTTCCACTGATTCCTTGCCACTGCAAAAGCGTGCAAACCAATCGTACACACATTTTCTACTCACAGCATCCTGCCCGTACACTTTCACCAACATTTTGTGCGTCTCCGTCGCCGATTTACCCAATTTGAAGCAGAACTTAATGTTGTGTCGTTGCTCCATTGCTGTTCGACGCACACTGCTTGGGACACTCTGTTGAAATGAATGCAATGGCATTGCTATGGTGGCCTCGGGCAAACCCCGACTGGGGGCAGGTCCAGACATGTCCATGCATGTCAGCGCGCATGAGCGACCTTGTTGCATGCGTTGCATACAGATATATCAGACCATTCACCAAACTTTTTAGACAGACCTCGTATTTCAAAATATATATACAACAGTAAAGTTGAACAAATCTTGATTTAAATCTCAAAGGGTGAGATGTAGGGAGAGGTAGTAAGTGTCAAATGCACTCTACTAAGTGCTATTTTACACTTACATTGAACATTGGCATGCATGACAGCAGATAATGTAGAGAAAATAACTTTTCTCTATTGTATCTGAAAACATCTTACAATTTTGCTGTAGGAAAATCATTGAGGTTACTATAAAATAAATTATAAGCGCACTTCTGTGGCTTATAATTTTTTTAAATATCGGCAGACTTACCTAGTTTATATTAAATTTTAATACAAATAATATATATCTGTGATTACGTCAAAACACTGTTATTATTTAAAAATAAAACATAATTGGTACAGAGACGAACAATTCTACTCTACATTTTCCTATATATTGCACATCAATGAACAGATCACCGATAGCTATTGTAGCAAGCATATAATAATTACGAAACTATAAATGTATACAGTGTTTATCAGACCACAATAGCCAATTATACAATTATTCATACATTAAACTGACAAAGCCAATAAACCTGTAAAATGATGTTAAAACAGGTATATCCAATAATACTTGTATTCTTAAATGGATAATTGACAAGATACACTTGCACAATGTCCACCACAAAAGTATTAAGCCTAATGCTGACACAGTGGCTCCTTTCACCAACTGTATAAAGTAATATATATTATACAAAATAATAATGTCACAAAAGCCAGCTCTTACCACTGGCACATTGATGCACTAGAACCTTTGCAGTAAATGCTGTCCTCATTCATATGTGTAGATAATTAAAATGTTCTGTAAGCTGCCAGATGATTAGGCGGCTCTAAGGTTTCTAAAAGTTCACTAATGCGTTTCATTGTGTAAAAAATTATTTCATCAGAGGGGAATTGTAAGGTGACAAAATCACACCGACTGAATTTAAAGCAATAAATTACACTAATCAAGTTGACATCTGTGCATATACATCTTTGCATAATCACAGAAACTAAAAAATATTTTTATTTAATAAGTGAGAAAGTGTGTGTGTCTGCCTGTCTGTCTGTTTGTCCTTTATGCACAGCCAGAGTTTTGTACCTAGCTCCACCAAATTTGGTATGGTGGAGTAGTTTTACCAGGATTAGGTTTTTGCCTAGGTTTGAACTTTGTCAGGGCCACACTGTTACACAATCCCATAAAACCGGGACACTTAAATTACACATGTTCTGGGACTGGCTTCATACAAACACTGTCACGCTCTGGCAAGCTCATGAGCAGCTCAGAACTTGATACATTCCACTTGATACATTCAGACTTTGGCAGACAGTATAATCAATCCACAATCTTTGATCCTGGTAAAGATTTGCACAGTGGTTCTCAAACTCGGTCCTCAGGGGTGTGATATGTATTACCGCCGGCTGCATGGCCGGCGGTTCAATTCTCAACAGTGGCTGCCCGACAACGGAGGAAATCCTGATCGTTTTTAAGGTAAGTATTTACTAACCTAACCCTCCTTAAGGGTGCCTAACCTCCCCCCCGGAGCCTAGCCCTAACCACCGTCTAAGTGCCTAAGCCTAAGTCCCCCGGGGGGTACCTAACCTCCCCCCGGGGGTGCCTAACCCTCCCTCCCCCTAGCCAAACCCTAACCTCACGGGGGGGTGCCTAACCTAAATTACAGGCGTCTACATTTAGATGCCTGTCATCCGTCCCTAGTCGGGATAAAGCAGTCTGGAAGCCCCAAACAGTTTGCATTTTCCAGGTCACCTAGCAGGTGTACGAGGGTGGATCCAAAAGTCTGTGTCCTGACATAGTAGTAATGTTGCCCCATTTTGATTTTCTGTATGTATGCACTAGAGGTCTTAATAGAAAACCAGGAAAGATTACAGCACAATTTTTCTTTTATTTTTGCAGATATTGAATAATAAACGGAACAACATCACTAAAAGTTGAAAAATAAAGAAAACTGAATTCGAGCCGTCATTAAATATCTGCAAATGAAGAAGATGGCGCCTACTGAAATCCACACTCAAGCTCAAATACACATTCGTGGGAAGACTTTTGTGTTTGATGACAATGACATGACTGCTGTACAGGACTGGTTTAAGGACCAATCACCGGATTTTTTCCTGAACGTAATCAAGAGGTTGGAGCATCGATGGGAGAAGTTTATTGAAGTAAATATCAAAAAATAAATGCCATCTCTGTTATTTATGGTCAGGACACCGTCTTTTGGACCCACTCTCATTTTCGTTACTCACTGACACATTTTAAAAGATCCACAGGTGCAGCAAATTTTACTTGTGATTCTGTGTGGAGATCTGGAAAACATGCATTGTTTGGGGTCCTGATAACTGAGTTTGAGAGCCCGTGATTTAGCATACAGAGATTACAAACTGCAGGGGAGAATGATCGCAGCCACACAGTGCCCCCATCTGTCCGGAGACTGGACTCCAGTCTTCTATATGGCTCTGCTATCTCAGTGTCACATTTTCGGGGTTCAGGATGATTTCCCCACTTTATCATGCCATTCTTTCAGTTTGTTTTTTGTAAACAATCTGCACAAATTCGCTGTGAGTAGTGCGAATTGGCATTTTTAATTGGATTTCTAGTCTCTCGGGTGTGCACCTAGTGGGCCTGATTCAGCACGGATCGCTATTGCGATTACGCATGCAGTTCTGCTGCGAAAAATATACTAATGTTTGCAAGCGCTCAGCCAGCATAGAGACGCCCAGTACTGCTTTCTCACATCTATAAGACCTCACAGTATTGCGTATACATTGGTAACATCAGCCTCTCACGCAGAATTACAGCAGCTTTATCCTGTCTCAGAAATTGCAAGTCTTGTCGCACACAGTGACTTCTCAAGCTGCATATGTCGTTGCAGTGGCTAATTTATGCACGGCCATGCAACAGTGTTCAAACGGACAGGCACGCCTGGGTATTTTCTGACCACTCCCACGTCACCACCCCAAACGCTGACATCCAAGCATTCACTCTGCGATGACTTTCTATCTGCATGCGTGATTGCAGTGCGATCACAGAGCTGTCCTGTGCACATGCACTGCGGTGCATTCACATGCGGAGTACGCACCAACGGATGATCTGCGTATGTGGTTGCAATGCTGAATCAGGCCCAGTGTGAGTTTTGTGAAATTAATTTGAATTGTCAAACTCATACTTAATTGAATTCCCCCCTACATGTACAAATGGGTTGGGTACAGGATGTCAGCGGTCAGAATCCCGAAGCTGGCATCCTGACAGGGTTAGCATTCTGACACTTGTTGGTCGGTATGCTAACCCTCCCCCTCTACCTACCCTAGCCCTCTGTCCCCGGTGCCTGACCTTAACCTACCCGCACCCTAAACCTAACCCTCCCCCTTTACTGCCTAGCCTTAACCCTGCCCCTAGTGCCTAACCCTCCCCCAACTCCGCTACTTACCTTCGGTATCCCGGCAGACGGGATGCCGGCGCCGGTAATGTAAGCATCGGCATCCCGACCGCCGGGATGCCAAACGTATTCCGTACAAATAAATTGCAACAAATGACTCTTTAAGGAATAATCTTTGTTAATTTACATTCCCAAACAGCAGATGACAACCCTGCTCTTTTGCATATATTGTCTACTTAAGCTTGAACCTTGCATGCCCAAGATGTAGCCACCTCCTTAGTAAAATGTGCTTTAATTGATTTTGGCAACTCACATTCATTGCTCTTGTAAACCTGCACAATGACATTAGCATTTTTTGATAGAGTATGCCTTGATAGGATGCTGCAGCAACTACAAAAAGTTTCTGAATTATTTAGTTCTAGACTAGTACACAGAAATTGCCCTATTAATGCCCAGGATATGCGACTGTACTGCTTGTTGACTTCAGACAAAGAGAAGGAAGTATGATCTCCTAACTGATATGAAAAGGTGCTCCAGGTACCATAGGTAATATTAGTAGGCTTGCCATATCACCGGAACACATATGAAACACTCTGGTTCTTTGGCTGGTTGACTTTTAGGGCCAAATGTAATAGGTAGTCAGTTTTAGTAACAGTACAAACTCGCACTTTCTCGCACTTTTAAAAAGTGCGAGTTTGTACTGAAACTCGCAAATTCAATAGCCTGCGAACTTTTCAGCTCGAGGCTACTGCATTTGCGAGTGCAGGCGAGTTTAGGACTATGTAAACTGACACCTTTTAATGCGAGTAGCATTAAAAGGTGCGAGTTTTAGAGAAGCCATCACAGATCAGTGAGATCTGTGATGGCCTCTGTGTGTGTTAAAAAAAAAAACGTGCACCCCTCCCCAAAAGCATAACCAGCCCCAGGCTTTATAAAGCCTGTTCTGGTTCTAAAAATACAGAGGCCAAAATGCCTAGGGGGCCCCTGTATATTAAGAACCAGCACAGGGCTTTGTTGAGCTGGTTCTGGAAAATCAGGGAACAAAACGAGTAGGGGTCCCCTGAAAATTCCAGAACCAGCACCGAACTCTGTCTAGCGGGGGGATAATGCCACAGCCAGGGAAAACATTTCAGCGGTTTCCCCGGCCAAAGCATTACCCCTGACCGCTAGTCAGTCCAGGCCGAGGATCCCTGGGGAGTTGGGTACCCCCCCAATAAAGGGGTACCCCTCTCCAGGGCACCCCAGGCCTAGACTGATAGCCCGGGGCTATGCCCGGCACCATAGGGCGGTGGGTGCCGGGTTGATAGTGTAAAGTGTAAAATTAAATTTTCCATATTGTCTTTATTTGTAGAACCACAAGTACCAGCAAGCCTCCCCTGCATGCTGGTATTTGGAGAACCACAAATACCAGCATGCGGGGCATTACGGGCCCGCTGGCACTTGTAGTTCCACAACTAAAGAAATACATAAATAAACAAACTGACACCGTTAAAGTATAATTTTAATAAAACATACATGCACACTCACACTCACACATACTCACCTAGTATCCGAAGTAATCCATAGGGGTGTACCTGAAAAAAAAAAATCCTTACTCACCTCTCCTATGCGTCGATCACGTCCTCTTCTGCAAGTAGGCAATCCAGGGGTTAACATAAAAAAACGGGAAAAAACCGAACCATACGGACCGAGCAAAGGTATGTGTGTACACATACCTTTGCTCCGGGTAAATGACCGGGGCACACGTGTGCCCCGTCAGTGAAGGGGCCGCCAGCCAATCAGGGAGCATCTCCGTCGGAGCAGCTCCCTGATTAGCTGAATGCGGCCAGCCTGTGTGTTCCATAGACGTCTATGGTGAGAAATCCCCATAGACTTCTATTGACACAATGACATTGTATCATTGATGTAACCACAAGATTAACATCAATTAATCTTGCGGCTACGATGTAGCGGTTCACACATACCTTTGCTCGGTCCGTATGGTTCGGTTTTTTTCCGTTTTTCTATTTTAACCCCTGGATTGCCTACTTGCAGAAGAGGACGTGATCGACGCATAGGAGAGGTGAGTATGGATTTTTTTTTTCAGGTACACCCCTATGGATTACTTCGGATACTAGGTGAGTATGTGTGAGTGTGCATGTATGTTTTATTAAAATTATACTTTCACGGTGTCAGTTTGTTTATTTACGTATTTCTTTAGTTGTGAAACTACAAGTGCCAGCGGGCCCGTAATGCCCCGCATGCTGGTATTTGTTGTTCTCCAAATACCAGCATGCAGGGGAGGCTTGCTGGTACTTGTGATTCTACAAATAAAGACAATATGGAAAATTAAATTTTACACTATCAACCCGGCACCCACCGCCCTAGGGTGCCGGGGATAGCCCCGGGCTATCAGTCTAGGCCTGGGGTGCCCTGGAGAGGGGTACCCCTTTATTGGGGGGGTACCCAACTCCCCAGGGATCCCCGGCCTGGACTGACTAGTGGTCAGGGATAATGCTTTGGCCGGAGAAACCGCTGAAAGGTTTTCCCTGGCTGTGGCATTATCCCCCCGCTAGACAGAGTTCGGTGCTGGTTCTGGAATTTTCAGGGGAGGGCCCCTACTCGTTTTGTCCCCTGATTTTCCAGGACCAGCTCAACAAAGCCCTGTGCTGGTTCTTAATATACAGGGGCCCCCTACGCATTTTGGCCCCTGTATTTTTAGAACCAGAACAGGCTTTATAAAGCTGGGGCTGGTTATGCTTTTGGGGAGGGGATGCACGGAATTTTTTTTTTATTAAAAACATTTAACATAAGTACACACAGAAACATGTACATATTTCATGGATATGTGCATGTTTCTGTGTTAATCTGACCTGCTCAGGATGTACTTCGCTAGCCTGAAGCATGTCTATTATTTGGGGACTTTTGGTAATCTTTTTTTTGCGAGTCTGAAACAGACACTCTATTACATTGGGCGAGTTGATTGTTTTCAATGTGAAAACATCTGGATGCGAGTTTGAGAATGGAGAGTTTTAGTAACTCTGAAAAATGCGAGTTTTAGTGAACAGACACCCTATTACATTGGAGAGTTGTGAAAAATTGCGAGTTTAGCACCAAATTCGCAATTTACCAAAACAGACTACCTATTACAATTGGCCCTTAGTCTCCATTTCACCTGGATTTAATCACCCACAGAACCTGTGTGATTCATATGTGTCCCGAATTAAAGAGATTGTATGGCATGCCTATATACTGTATAGAGCAGGAGCTCTCAAATGCAGTTCTTATGGCACCCCGACAGTTCAGGTTTTAGAGATTTTAAGTTTAGTTTTTAAGTCACCTATGGTCAAGCATGGATATCCTTAAAACCTGTTATGGTGCCTTGAGGACCAAGTTTATTAACCTGTGATATAGAGGTTGATAGATGAATGAAGCTGTGAGAAGAGAGGAGAAGTGGACCAGCTTTCAGGTAGCATTTATCAAGTACATTTTATAGAATGCTTGATACATCTTTCCCATAGTCCTCCCAATTAGACAGGTGGACCTAGTTGCTAACAGAAACAACATCTTAAGTGTAAACCACTTGAGAAAAACATCTTGTAAAGGGAACAGATGTTAGAGCATCTTATAATGGATTAAGGGCTCGATTCAGACCCGCTCGCTAGATGCGTTCACATGCAGCGAAAGTATGCAAATCCGCAATCACATGGCAAGGCATTAGCACGCCCACTATGTCTTAGCGCGCAATCGCGGTGTGTATATATGCACTCACCATCTTATCTTAAGATGCCCACTTATGCACATCATCTCTAGGATGTGTATGCATCCAACAGCAACATCGATTACCATCGGAAGCGATCGCAGCACTTGTGGCTGACCATACCGTACCGCAAGCACTGCGAATGCTTCAGTGTGAATTTCAACCATGTGATGTGTACTATGATGATGCGTCTTAATTATGCACACCTCTTAAACGGTGTTAAGATGCTCAGGAATGCCTGCGTTCGCACCACCACTCCCCCGTTCCATCAACCATCCCGTGTCACCACCCATAAACAGCTGGTCCTGTCACTCATTCAGCCGGGCTGTCTGTGCATCGAGTGAACACTTCCCAATCGCATTGATTAGTTCACGCACTGCGATGCGTATGCGTGCACAGATTGCAAACATCGGCAGGCTGCATGCGAATACAGCCTAGCGAGCGGGTCTGAATCAGGCCCTAAGATCCAAAGTAAAATGAAAGGTTTGATACAAGTCCTAATCCACTTTACTGCTTGAAAAAATTAACAGTTATGTTTTCTGGTGTTCCTGCACTTTCAGTGTAGTAAGAAACAAAACCACTGTTTAATGCATACCGATGAAAACCCAGAATTTGTGGAATGGTCTTAGAAACAGTTCAATTGTTTAAGTTTGCACCACAGAATAAACGTCTTCCAAAACCTATAGTGAATAATAGAACAATTTTGTTTTATGGGTTTAAGGAGTATCTCAATTACTTTGTCAAGAGACTCATTTGCATCTTAGCAAAGATTACTCGGGGATATTTATCAAAGCTTGGAGAGAGATAAAGTGCCAACCAATCAGCTTGTCATTTTTCATAACAACTAGCAGCTGATTGGTTGGTACTTTATCTTTTTCCCCTTTATCTCTCTCCAAGCTTTAATACATACTCCCCTCAATTTCCATGCCCTCAAAGACAGTACATTTGGTTTGGACTATAGAATGGGTTCCTGTGCAGCAGATCTGACCGTGGTGGCAGAGGCCAAAACCGTTCCATAAGCATTTCCTAAGCCACTAAAAACCACAAATGATGTGGGCAAAAATAAAGCACCAGTACCGCTTCTGTTTTAATCTTCCATAGAGAACAGACAGTAAAGGAAAAGAAGGGAACATACACCCTAGTCAACAGTTCCATGGGCTCAAATTCATACCGAGAAAACAAGAGGTTATCTGTTAGATGCCCACAATATAAAATGAAAACTTTAATCTTTAATGATATGCTCAATTAATAAGGTGAAATGGTTTGTTGTTTCTATGGGCTTGACAGAGCATCTATCAACTTAGTTCTGGTGTCCCTGTGATGGGAACATAGGGCCTGATTCAGACCCGCTCGCAAACGGGTCGATGTTGCCCTAGTGCGTATGCGCACGACGGAGGGAGCTCCGTCATGCGCATGCGCGAGACCCGAATAGCGACGGCCAAGCCGTCGCTATTGGTCTCGCACCAAAGGGGGCATGCTGTCGATGGTGAGTGACAGCACGCCCCCTTTGGTGGGCGTGCCGGGGGCATTGCTGCCCAGACGGAGGCATTCCCATGGGAATGCTTACCGTCTGGGGCCGGCCCCACTGACATCAGTAGTGATGTCAGTGGGAGTGCTTTTGGCTTTGATAGAGCCAAAAGCACTCCGGGCTTGCGGCAGACGAGACCCTACCTGCAAGGGTCTCATCGCAAGACTGATGGTCAAGACCATCGCGACCATCTTTTTGGTCACTCGCATAAGCTGTGGGTGGTCACCCACAGCTATGCGAGCGGCCAGGAGGCTGCTCCAAGAATAGGTAGGACGGCCCTGATTCAGAGCGAGCGCTCTTGTCAGAGCATCCGGCTCTGAATCAGGCCCATAATTCAATTACTTTGGTGCTTGAGGATGTCACCATAAAATCTACTTGAGGAAGTCCACACTTCTGTGCTAACAGTTGACAAACCTCTTTTTGTATGACCCACTTTCCTGGGCAATTTCACTTGAGATAATCTGCTATCTTGTTATATTTGTGCAATACAGAGAGGGATATCAAATCCTGTCCTTGATAGGATTGTTGATAGTACTGCTTTCATGGTTATGCTTGTTGGTCCACCTTGGTGACTTACGAAAGCAGGTATTATTTGGTTGTCGCAACCGATTCAGAGATGTTTATTCTTGAGAGGTTGAAAGTGTTGAAATTCATGCCATATTGCCCGCATTTGCAGAATGCTCACATGAAATGGGTTTTCTTTCTGGAGTTATACTCTATGTAACCACTTATTTTAATAAGTGAGAGCACCTACCATTGATGCTGTAGTCTGTGTGTCACTAGGTGCTTCACCACCTGGACTCTACTGTCTCTAGCAACATGCATTGATTTTCATTATTCATATAAGGCCATATTGTAAATCATTGTTCTCTAACAGCAGCCATAAAGACTACTAAAACTTTAGTAAAGGTTCTTGGAGAAATGGAAATCTGAATGGGAGATATTTGAACTGGAAATGGGCAAGCACAAAGAACATGAAAAACTGATGTTGAGCTACAATGGGAATGTGTAGATTTGTATCTTGTTAACCTAGTGAAGGAAGAAAGTTTCCTTCCTCTACTGTCTAGAGCACATGTTCTCAAACTCAGTCCTCAGGACCCCAAACACCTCATGTTTTCCAGGTCTCCTCACAGTATCACATATGAAATAATTAGCTCTACCCAGGGCCGGTGCAAGGTTTCCGGGCATCCTAGGCAACATTTCACCAACCCCCCCCTGCTCCCTACAATTCATAATATGCCACACATCCTAGTTAAATAATATGCCACACCGCAGTGTCCCAAATTCATAATATACTATACTGAATATTGCACATAACAGAGCATCAAATTCATAATCTGCCACACAGCTGTGTCAAAAATTAATTATATTCCACTCTGCAGAGACGGATTGGGGACTAAAAGTGGCCCTGGAAAAATTTCTGGAAGTGGCCCCAGGTGGGAGGCACTAAATCAACTGTAAGCAGAACCAACACAAAAGTAGTCAGGATTACTACACTATACCTACGGTGATAGGCAAGGCTAAAATTAGCCGTACACCAGACCAACCTTGCTCTAACCATTTAACTGTCCAACTAAAATGGTGCTCTGCGCACCTATCCTATCCTATGTTTTCATCAGACCAGCCAACTTCTCTCAAACTTGTGATGTCACATAAGTAGACGGACAGTGTCTGCCCACTTCTGCATGTTTTAAATAAATATTTTGTGGGGCACATTGGCACCTCAATCACTGCACAGTGACAGGCATACACTATACAGCATATACTAAGGCTGGTGATGACACATGACACTTTGTCCCCATCACTGAGATGAGAGTGGCAGAAAGGTGCAGTGGAGCTACATGAGTGACAGGAACATTTCTTGAAACAAAGTGACAGAATGTGTGTGTAAGAGAGAGAGAAAGTGACAGAGATAGGGAATGAGACATGGACTAAAGCCACATACACACTAGACGATGTGTGTATGTGGCAATATTGTCAGTGACAGGACCAATTGGGGCTGCTAACATCGGCAAGTGCATACACACTTACCGATGTCAGCCACAACGAACGACGGTGGGGGAGTGGGTCCATGCTGCATTCAGCAGCATGGCATCGTTAACGATATCCCCCGATTGGGCTGCTTGTTCAGCCGACAGGGGATATCGTTAACGACCCACAGGAGCGCGCATCTGCATTCGTTCAGCCCATACACACTGGACAATATGGATGATATATATCATTGAAAGATATCGTTCATCATAATAGTCTAGTGTGTACAAGCCTTAAGAGGTATGTGTGTGTGTGTTATATAAACACGCACACACAAACAGAAAAGTAAATAAATGGACCCGGCATCTGCGGGTCACCTCAGCCAGTCCACTCCTCCTGTTCCAGCCCCTTCCCATCCCATTATACTTACCATCCTTGTTCCCGATCCTCTTCATTCCTGTTGCTGCAGCGATCACCTGCACATCAAACCTAATGTGCTCGGCGTGCAGTGGGAGGTGGGGTACTAGCTGTGCATTTTAGGTGTGACATGCACATGACACAGCCGCATTTCATTTATATCAGTGCCAGATTTTATAATAATAATGTATAGAAATATATAGTAGTTTATTTGCACATAAATATATATATATATATATACATACATAAATACATGCACATACACACATATATATATTGTGACAAGAATCACATAGACTGGGTAAAACTCAACAGTTGTTTATTTTCTCACCACAGGCAGGTATACAGGACAGTGCAGTGTTCATAGGCAAGATGCTACAGGCTGGTACACAGAACCTTCCAAACAGCAATACAGTTCTTAAGTGGACTCACAGGTCCTGGATCCTTAACACTAGTCACCTCCGGGCCTATAACCTGGGTGACTAATTCACCATCAGGATCATCATCCCTGTGCACAACATTGGTAAAGCTAGCTAACAGGTGCTACTAGTCACCCTAACTGCAGTTCATCTCTAACCTTAAAGAAAACCTGGACTAGATCGATGTTTAACTGCTGTTCCACATTTAAACCAGTGAAATCCTGCTGTCCCTGCCACACTCCTCTCCCCTTAGCTTCAACCACCTTGGTGAAGCTAAGAATTTCCAGGCGAGCTACTTGCCTCGCCTACATCTATTGGTGCCATCTGCCCGTAAAGACACCCCTCCAGAGTTACCCCTCTTCCTCCTCCTCTAGCTTCACTACAGGGTTGTGAGGAAGATCGGGACCCACAAACCTTTTGGGCAGAGCATCTGCGTTTAGGTGTTATTTCCCAGGGCGATGCTGCACAACAAATTTAAATAGCTGTAAAGCCAAAAACTAACGGGTCACAGGAGCATTTACTTCCTTGTCCGTGTGCATTCATTGTAAATGTGACCATCCGAAATTCTCGCCCCAACAGTTGAGTACTTGTGTTCTCTGGGCAGTAATTTCCGGCTAATATACAGTATGGGTTTCTCCTCCCCATTTACCTCCTGGGAAAGGACGGCTCCTAAGCCTGTCCTAGAGGCATCAGTGTACAACACAAACTGCTTCTTAAGTCAGGAGCTTGCAAAACAGGTTCTACACACAAAGCTTGTCTTAAATCCTGCCAAGCAGCCTCTGCTGGTCTAAACCACATTATCTGATCTGGAGATTGTTTCTTAAGGCACTCAGTCAGTGGAGCCGCCCTAGTGGCAAAATCACATATGAATCTGCGGTAATAACCCAACAGACCAAGGAATGTTCTGAGTTGTGATTTACATTTAGGTTTAGGCCACGTGAGAATTCCTTCCACATTACTGGGCTAAGGTTTAACCTGCCCTCTGTTTACAATATATCACAAGTATTTCGTCCCCACCATTCCAATGGCACATTTCTCAGGGTTAGCAGTAAACCCATGTGCTCGTAAAGATTGTAATACTACCTCTACCCTTGGAAGGTGTGACTCCCAGTAAGAGCTAAAGATGATGATGTCATCTAAATATGCAGCTTCATACTACCTGTGGGGCCGAAACAACTTATTCATAGTCCTCTGGATAGTTTCTGGGGCTCCATGCATACCAAAAGGCAGCATTTTTTACTGGAACAAACTATCTGGGGTAGAGAAGGCTGTTTATGCTTTAGCAGCTTCAGTCAAAGGAATCTGCCAATACCTTTTTGTCAAATCGAGAGTGGTGAGATACTGGCTTTTTGCTATATTCTCCACCAGCTCGTCAACCCGGGGCATAGTATAGGAGTCAAACTGAGAAATTTTATTTAACTTGCGAAAGTCATTACAGAATCTTAAGCCCCCGAAGGCTTTGGCACTAAGACACTGGGGTTATTTCATTCACTGTTTGACTCCTCTATGACCCCTAGGTGCAGCATCTCCTCCACCCCTCTTTTTACCACTGCCCGTTTTGCCTCTGGTATGCGATAGGGTCTCTGTTTTATTATCACCCCGGGAGGAGTAACAATATCACGCTGTATGAAATGGGTCTTTCCTGGATAGCAGAGAATCCATCTTGGTTTCGTGCTACAAAGTTCACCACTTCCTGTTTTTGGCTAAGACTGAGGGTGACCTCCATGGGTACCTGACAGTCTGGGGTTTTCTTTGCCACTAAATAGGTCATAATTGCGTTTCTGACAATGTTGAGCTCTGTCCATATGTTCGTTCAGCAGTGGCGAAATCTGCCTTAATCGGCCATACAATTGGGACACAAACTGAACAATATTAGGATCTTGGCATGGCTGTTGCTCCCACCCTTCTTTTAACACATCCAAAATCTCTTTAGGTTACCTCCCATAGAGGAGTTCAAAGGGACTGAACCCCGTGGAGGACTGGGGCACCTCACGAACTGCAAACATCAAATAAGGCAGGAGTAGATCCCAATCTTGCTTTTCTTGTGGCACCGCCCTCTTTATCATCTGTTTAAGGGTCTGGTTAAAGCGTTCCACTAGGCCATCCGTTTGCGGGTGATAAACTGAGGTGGTAATCCTATCTACCCTTAACAGTCTGCACAAATCTTTCATCAATTTAGATACAAAAGGTGTACCTTGATCTGTCAGAACTTCTTTTGGTATTCCCAGATGGGTATATAGCATCAATAACTCCCGGGCAATAGTGCTAGATTTGATGTTACGTAGCAGGATGGCCTCCGGGTACCTTGTGGCATAATCTACTACCGCTAGTATGTATATGTATTGATGCCCACAAGCAGATTTTTCCACTGGCCCTATCAGATCCATGCCAATTCTCCCAAAAGGTACAGAAATGACAGGGAGGGGAACCAAGGGTGCCCAAAACCCTGGCTGGGGTGCTGTCTTCTGATACACTGGACATTACTTTTTTACTGCTGAATGAATGCTGGGCCAGAAGAATCTTAACTGAATACGCTGGATAGTTTTCTCCTCCCCCAAATGGCCACCCCACAGGTGTGTATGAGCCGCCCTTAATTTCCAACTGGTCATGTTTCCGGGGAACCAACAATTGGTCTACTCTCTTACCCTGCAAATATGTTACACGATATAACAAATCATTTTTCAATGCAAAGTATGGTACACCTGCTGGTAAAGCTGTGATTACTCTACAATTTATCTCTACAACATTTTCAAATCCATTTATCAAGTTCCCATCATACTGTTGGTCTTGGCCAAAGTCACTCAATGGGTAGGGTGGTCTGGTGGCTACTACCTTCAGAGATCGCCCTTTTATCACTATCGGGAGGTACAATCGGGGGCATTCTTCTACATCCCCATGTACAAATTTAACCTTTACCGGGGGTAGCACTTGATCAGCCCCAGGTGGAACCAGGTTGGCAGAGATGATGGTTAATTCGCTGCCAGTATCCTCTAAGGCCCAGACCTCCCGGCCTCCACTCGCACCATCAAACTAAACAATGTGGTTTGCACCGGAGAAGTGCTTCCAGCAGCCATGCTGACCACTGGCCAAGTTGTTTTTCCAGCACTACAGTCCATCTGCTCGCCCTGCTTTGGGCAGTCTCGGCACAAATGACCGGGCTCACCACAGTCAAATCACTCCAGCTGGAGGTGGGTTCTTGGCTTTAACAACTGACACCTGGGTTCTAGGCTTTGGTACTGGCTGGAACCTCTGGCTTTATTCAACTTCCCAAGAGTCAGGTGCCATTCAATCACCACCGCTAACTCCTCAAATGTTTGGGGATCAGCCTGTAGGGCCCACTGTTGCACCACATGGTCTAGTATTCACACAGCATGGTTCAAAACCACCATCTCTACTATACACTGAGCAGAATTATTATCCGGCTGCAGCCTTGCCTTACTCAGCCTGGATAATTTGGCCAGCTAGACCCTTGGAGGCTCAGACGAGTTCAGCTGCCATTCCTGAAACTGCTGAGCTTTGCTGGGGTCAGTCACTCCAACTCTGCTGAGTATGGCCTTTTTCACGCATGGATAGAAGTTTGCCTCAGTCATGTTTAAATCAACATATGCTCTCTGAGGTTCCTCTGTGAGAGAGGGGGCAAGTCTGGCAGCCCACTCCTCAGGCCATTTTAAACATGTAGCAGTATGCTCAAGGTGCACAGAAAATCTTCAACATCATCAGATGGGGTAAGCTTCTGTAACACCTCGCTCAAATTATATTAACAGAAATTTGTGCTTACCTGCCATCCTTTAGATGCTGAATTATGTGGCACCGTACATCATTTTGCTTTGCTTCTGTTGTTCCGGGCCACTTCTGATGGAAGCTACCAGCCATGAGGGGGTTGGGTAGCAGAGGCACACGAGGAGGTGTCAGAGGTACAGAAGGGGAAAGGGGCAGAGACACATGGATATGTGGCAGAAGTACAGATGACAAAGTGGGCAGAGGCACAGAGGGGTGGGGAGTATCAGAGGCATAGATTGAGGTGGACAGAGGTAAACGTGTAGATGAGAAAGTGGGCAGTGGTACAGATGGGAAAGCGGGCATAGGCATAGAGGGGGAGGGACAGAGGCACTCATGGGGAATGTAGTAACAGACACAGATGACATAGGTGGCAGAGACACATGGCAGAGGGGGTCAGGTTAGAGGCACACATGGGGAGAGTAGGAGCTGAAGCACAGCTGGAACAGTGTCAGAGGCACACATGGTGGAGGGGCATCAGATTGGAGGCACATATGAGGATATGAGGAGGGTAGTTGTTGAAGCCCCTGCTGGAACAGTGTCAGAGGCATACATGGTGGAGGGGGAGTCAGGTTAGAGGCACATATGGGGAGGGTAGGAGTTGAAGCCCCTGCTGGAACAGTGTCAGAGGCACACATGGTGGAGTGGGGTCGGGTTAGAGGCACACATGGGGCGGGTAGGAGTTGAAGCACAGCTCTTGTAGGTAGTCAGAGGCACACATGGGCAGTGTAGAAGCAGAGGCACAGTTGGGGAACTTCTGAGTGCAGTGCCGTCTGTCTAGCCCAGCCAGCCAGGGGAAGCAGGATGAGGTGAAGGGAGGAGCTGGGGGCAGAGCAAACATATAGGACTCAGGAGATGAAGAGCTGCACTTATCTGGAGACTGAAGCCCCCTGTGAGAGTGGGGGAGGGGGCACATAACCTTATGCCCCATCTAAAGCCTGATTCTAATTATCAAAGGCTGAGAGGGGAACGCTGGTGCTGATCCCAGGAATTGATTCTCATTGTGAGCGAGAAGCAGGCATTTTCCTGTGAGTGAGAAGCAGGTTGTAGCTGTAATCAAGATTATCAGTGCCAGCACTGATACTTCTTTCTCCTGTACTCCCCTTATGTCCCTCAGCTCCACCTGCCATCCGCCTCTAAGCCTAGCCAGCTGACTGACTGACTTAAACACTGTCAACAACCTTAGCTCCTCCTGCTGTCACCTGCTCGCCTCGTCAGTGAGTCAGCCTAGCCACTCAGCCTCACTGGCTAAAAAAAATATCTACTCGGACAATATTTTTCTTGTGGACCCAGCGGCTGCCTAATGGTAGCACCGGCCCTTTCTCCACCAGTAGAACTTTTAAAATGTGTCAGTGAGTATTGACACCTGTGCACCTGCTGGATGACCTGGAAAATGTGGTGGGGTCTTGAGGACAGATTTTGAGAACCTCTGGTCTAGAGAATTGATTGTACTGACTCCATGAGGAAATACATTGATTGAGCAATCTCATACTGATAGGGAAATTTACTAAGGTCGAATGATATCGTCTAGGTACAACTCAGCAGCACTTTGCCATAGAAAGCAGGACCTTGAAATTTACTAAGGATTCATACTGTCATCACGGCCGATAAATAGTGCATATCGGCAGCAAAAGATGCCAATAGGAACCCCAAATAGAAATCTCAAATAGAACACCTTTTTCTATTCGAGCTTCACATCTCAACATACTTACCCACCACTGACAACTCCATCCTGGCTGACACAGAAGCTCGGACAGATCAATGAGATCCATCTGTGCTTCTGTGTTTAAGAAAATTAAATCCTGTGTAAAAATAAAAAAAACAGAGCGCCCCCCCCCCAAAAAAAGAACCAGCACCGGGCTTTGGAGACTGGTTGTGCTAAATACAGGGGACAAATGACGTAGGGGTCCCCTGTATTTAGGACAACCAGCACTGGGCTCTGAGCCGGTCCTGGTTCTGGAAATACAGGGTAAAAAAATTAGTAGGTTCCCTGTAAATTCCAGAACCAGCACCAAACTTTTTCTAGCTGGAGGGTAATGCCACAGCCAGGGGAACCCTTTCACCAGGTCCCCAGCCAAAGCATTACCCCTGAACGCTAGTCAGCTCTGGCCAGGGATCCCTGAGAACCCCCCAATAGAGAGGCCCCCCTCTACAGGGCAGCCCTGGCCTAGGTAGTCGGGGTTATCTCCTGCACCCCTGGAGCAGTGGGTGCCGGGTTGAATATGGTGGTGCAATTGATAGTAGTAAAAATATTGTTTATTGCTGTGGAACTACAGGTCCCAGCAAGTCTCCCCCACATGCTGGTACTTGAAGAACCACAAGTACATTATAGGCCCGCTGGTACCTGTAGTTCCACAGCAAAAGAAATATAAAAAAACCAGAACACACACACACCGTGACAGTAAAAATTTTATAAAATATACATGCACACTCACTATCTCACATACTCACTGAATGTATCCCTGAAGCCCATCATGTCCACTTGTCCAGTAGGAATCCATAGGGTACCTAAAAAAAAATCCATACTCATTTCCTCCTATGAATGGATATCGTCTTCTTCTGTCCATGTAGGCATACACCGGCTTGGCAAAACAACTGTCGGGTAGTACCTTCCTTGGAGGACGGTACTAATGTCCCCTGGTCCAGGATTTTTGGGTTGTTGTTTTGCCAAGCCCGTGGATGCCTTCATGGACAGAAGAGGATGTGATCCACACATAGGAAGAGGTGAGTATGTTTTTTTTTTTCAGGTATTCTATGGATTTACACATCTATACTTTACACTGCACTATCACCTTTTTTCCCTTTTTCGTGTGATGCCCTGGGGATGGTCCTTGGCTTGATTCTTTTGGGGTGCCCTGCGCCTTAGACGTGAACTCCTTAATGTTAGGGACACCGGTATAGAAGAGCCTTGACGATGGGCCGACGCTTAATCATATATTTACAAATGTATGCAACTAATACCTCTGAATTTCTATTTTCATGTAGGATTCAAATATTTTTGTTGATATTGTTGCAGTGTGTCGGAGGGAATATCCCTTTTTTTCTGTGGTTCAGTTTAAACCAAGCCCTATACAAGCACCTGTTAAATATCATTAAGCTGATGTGAGTGGCCACCATACTTTTTATTTGCAATCCTATGAATTCCTACTGGACAAGTGGACATGATGGGCTTCAGGGATACATAGGTGAGTATGTGAGATAGTGAGTATGTGTGTGTAGGTGTGTGTGCATGTCTGTTTTATTACATTCGCACTGTCATGGTGTGTGTGTTCTGTGGTTTTCTTAATATTTATTTTGCTGTGTAACTACAAATACCAGCAGGCCCATAATGCCCTGCATGCTGGTACTTGTGGTTCTCCAAGTAACGCCAAGCGGGGGAGGCTTTCTGGGACCTGTAGTTCCACCGCAAAAGACAATATTTTTACTATTATCAATTGCACCACACTACATATTCAACCCGGCACCCACCGCTCCAAGGTCCCGGGGATATCCCCGGGCTATCAGCCTAGGCCTGAGGTGACCTGGAGAGGGGGACCCCTTTATTGGGGGACTACCCAGGGATCCCTGGCCTGGGCTGACTAGCAGTCAGGGGTAGTGCGTTAGCTGGGGGACCCGGTGAAAGGGTTCCCCTGGCTGTGACATTACCCCCCCCCCGTAGAGCAAGTTTGGTGCTGGTTCTGGAATTTACAGAGGATCCCTCTGCATTTTTTTTCCCTGTATTCCCAGAACCAGGACTGGCTAAGAGCACAGTGCTGGTTGCGCTGAATACATGGGACCCCTACATTGTTTGTCCCCTGTATTTTGACAGCCAGGGCTGGTTCTGAATAGCCTGGTGCTGGTTGTTCTTTTGGGGGGTTGGGGCACGCCGTTTTTTTCCTGTTGTTACACAGGTTTTCATTTTTTTAAACACAGTAGCACAGACGGATCTCTTGCAGGATAAGATTTGAGTAGAAGCTAGTACACTTGGGCAAAAGGAACATGCTAATTTTTTCTTCCTGTAACAGTCTTAAAATGTTTCTGTAGTGCCTTTAATTCAACTGGAGAGGACTTAAATCATGACTTCCCAAAGATATTCTCTCTGGGTATAGAGTGGAATTCGGTCTTGTACCCTTATTAATCTTCACTGTTGAGCATCCATGTATCTCAGTGGTTCTCAAACTCTGTCCTCAGGACCCCACACAGTTCACATTTTCCAGGTCAACCAACAGGTGCACAGGTGTAGTCATTACTCACTGACACACTTTAAAAGATCCACAGGTGGAGCTAATTATTTCACTTGTGATTCTGTGTAGAGTCCTGGAAGACATGCACTGTTTGGGGTCCTAAGGACCCAGTTTGAGAACCTGTGATGTATCAGAATACTTTGAAGACCCGCAGTTTTTCATGGAGGCAGTTCTCCACCGTTGGCTTATGCTGCCCATCCACTAGCAGACCATAGAAACGACAGCATGATTATGACATTGTAATCGTGCTGTTGTTTCTATGTCTGTATTAATCCTACACTGAACGAGCAGTTGTTCAGTGCAGTCTCATCAATCATCTGGCAACATGCTGAACCTGACGTTATCATAAGGTTGACCAGCATGTTTGCCCGATTGATATCGGAAACTACCACATGCATCGCTGGTCGTTTCCGACTTTAAAGTGCCCGATTTGTGGACGATTTGCAAGCGATTGCACGATAATGACGTCGTTATCGTGCAATCGCCTGTCAAAATCGTCTAGTGGATGGGCAGCATTTGTTTCCTTATGTCTGAAGGAACAAAAAGGCTACTTAAATGTAGTACAACCTGACATCTGAAAATATGTTGTGTTCTCTGAATTGTTGGCACAATGAAGATGTAAGTAAAATTCCTAGTTGTCCTATCATGCAACAGCAAATTGTGAGATTTACCTTGTGACTTTCTGAATCATGGAATCCAATTTTTCCCAAACAGAAAATCTTCAACAGATGAATGTGTGGCTGCAGTCATCAGGCTCTCCGGGAAACTACTGCTAAAGCCAAACTTCTGGATTAGAAGGTGATTGCATCAAGTGAAGCTTCACAAAGAAAACAAATAACTTTTTGTACCTACTTCAGTGCTTTTTATTGTATATATACTTTTTCTTGCACACTCTGACCAAACTCGGGACTGAACCCACATTAGACTTATATATCATTCTCAAGGAAACAGTAAGTTTCTTAATGCAGCATTACATTTTTATATCCATAGGATCCTTCAGTAAACCTCCATCTTCTAACACAGGGTTGGGGAACCTTTTTTATGCCGATGGCCATTTTGACATATATAACATATGCGGGCCTGGTGCAGGTCACGCCCCCTCCGTGTGATGTCACATGGGAGCGGGGCCACAATCGCCAGAGATTACAGCAATGCCCGGAGCAGCCTGAGGATGCTCTGGGGAGCTGTAAGGGCAGCAGTGTGACCATCTGAAGTGGACACTCCAGGCAGCACCGCTGCATAGATTCTGGCTGCAGGGTGCTATTCTAGGCACCCTGCTAGACAGATGAGGCTAGCAGAAAAAAGCTCAGAGGGCCAGACCAAATGATTCCTTGAGCCTTATACAGCCCCCAGACAAAAGGCTCTCCATCCCTGGTCTATCAGAAATTCCATGCAGAAATTGTAGGCACTGCATTATACTCCACATAGAAGCTTCTCGTTCCTGACATGGATACAAAAGGCTAAAGAGATTTAGTAAACATTCTAAAGAGAACAAATGGAGGTGTTGTCCAAAACAACCAATCCCATTATAAATTATCTAGAACATTATATAAACTGATAGCTATCATCTGGTTGTCCTCTTAGGGAAAGATTTTCTCAAACCTTTTAAGTCTGCAGTTTAAACTGACATATCTATATTTTTTTTATTATTCATATATATATTTGTTTAATACAGTATGTTTTGGATTGTCCTGCACAGATAATAATTTACTGTTATTGAGAATATTTAAATTCAATACCTCCCTATATTCAATCACCCAAATCGCCACACGATCAGATTTCTTACAAGTGTTTTGACTATTCTGTAAATAATAAATGTGTCTGTGGCTATGATGTTTACCTCATACTAAGTTTAATGGTATGCTGCCAGAGTTATATACTAAAGTTTAACAAAAGGGGGGGAAGATAACATGTGTATATGGCGCACTTTAAGGATTATAACAATTTACTGAGGGCACTTCAGTTTTGTTAAAAAGCCCAAGGCACACTCTCACACAGAGAAGGAAACAAGTGACCAAGAGAAAAAAACCTATAGAAGCCAGGTGGACCCTATGGACTTCGAATAAAGAGAGTTAACAAAAGTAAGTTTTACCATAACTGTCATTTTCTTCATCAGGGTCCATAGGGCTCCACAGGGAGACATTGGGGATGTCCCAAAGTAGTGTTTCAAGGGCAGGAACGCTCCTGCACTTATAGGAGAACCCTACACCCAAATGAAGCATCCTGAGAGGCAAATGATGCATCAAACACATAAAATCTTAGAAATCTGTGGACAGAAGACCAGGTTTCCGCCCTGCATAGCTGTTCAAGTGAGACGCCATGCCGGGCTGCCCACGAGGGACCCACAGAGCAAGTAGAATGAACAGAGACTGTAGTCGGCACATGAAGGCCCGTCTACGTGTAAGCCTGTGAGATAGTCATGCGAATCCATCTGGCCAGAGTGTGTTTGTTATCTGGCCATCCCTTCTTGTGGAATCCATTTAGGACAAAGAGGGAGTCCGAAGTAGTAGGGCCACGTAGATCTTTAGAGCACGGATCACATCCAAAGATGCCTCACCTGCCGAGAGGTCTGGTGAATGAAAGGCCGGAACCACAATTTCCGCATTCAGGTGGAAGCTAGAAACCACCTTGGGAAGGAAGCATGGGCATGTTCAAAGAACAGCCATATCCTGATGAAATATCAAAAAGGGGAAGCAGCATGAAAGCGCCCCTAAATCTGATACCCTACGTGCAGATGCTATAGCCAGAAGAAACAAAGTCCACGCAGTGAGCCACTTGATATTCACTGATTCCAGAGGTTCAAATGGAGGTTCCTGAAGTGCTTTGAGCACCACTGACAAATCCCATAGAGCCACAGGAGGGATATGTGTCAAATTCTAAGGATAGTAAGACAAAAAAGAAATTGTACAATGTGGCACACAAATATGAAAAAGTTTATTAATTGAAACATAACTTTTAATACTGTTGAATAAAAAAATATTCGAAATGCCTTATTCAGTGAAATATTAAAATCTAAAGAAGATCTATCATAGAGATGGTGAAATATAAGTAAGAAAAGTGAAAATAAAAATATAGCTGACACGTCAAATGCTGCTCACTCGTTATATACCGCTATGGAAATTCAAATAGCTTATGAAAGGTTCGTGTATAATGATCTAATTTAGACAGAAAATGAGGGATCGTGTATTCTGATACTGGCAAATAATTTTATTTTCAGTGCATATATGTATATATTTTAATAAATAATATCCCTATTGTCAACTCAGATAGATTAATAATTTACAAATATCTCCAATTATACTGTAAATAGAGATAAGTAATATACATCAGTAGGTTAATAATATTGACATCGCATCAAATTTGACATACACATATATTCATAATCAGAATTTTACATCAATGGGTACCGTGTATTCCATATACAGCAAATAGATCAGTTATATCACTTTATTAATTTCCCTGGCGGACACATACAATCTGAACTATGTCTCCACTAGGACATAGATCGATATCAGAGGATGTGGAATAAATGTTTCTCTTACTGAAGCGTATTGATTTGTGCTCTTGCAATAGACATCCTCATTTGGAAACAAATGTTTCAATAAATTACCATCAGTTAATATACCTTGTCAGTCAGATTGTTACCAAAATCACAGCAACAAAATAGCAACATAGCTACAAACTGATCTATTTGCTGTATATGGAATACAGGGAACCCACTGATGTAAAATTCTAATTATGAATATATGTGGATGTCAACTTTGATGCGATGTCAATATTATTCTCCTACTGATGTATATTAGTTATTCCTATTTACAGTATAATTGGAGATATTTGTAAATTATTAATCTGAGTTGACAATAGGGATATTCTTTATTAAAATATATACAGTACATATATGCACTGGAAATAAAATTAATTGCCAGTGTCAGAATACATGATCCCTAATTTTTTGTTTAAATTAGATCATTATACACAAACCTTTCAGTTATTTGAATTTTCATAGCGGTATATAACGAGTGAGCAGAATTTGACGTGTCAGCTATATTTTTATTTTCACTTTTCTTATATTGCACCATCTCTATGATAGATCTTCTTTAGATTTTAATATTTCACTGAATAAGGCATTTCAAATATTTTTTATTCAACAGTATTAAAAGTTGTTTTAATTAATAAACTTTTTCATATTTGTGCGCCACATTGTACAATTTATTTTTTCTCTTTCTATCCTTAGAATTTGGCACATATGGTTTCCCATATTGTCAGTGGCAGCACCCCCATTTATTATATATGATCTTTGATCAATGAATTCACCAATGGGGTCATTTCTGTAATTTCATTTGTTAGTGCAGTGGTTTTCCTTTTTCCCCTTTTCCTTGGATTGCAAGCCACAGGAGGGACAAAGGGAGGTTGTATTCGTAGAACATGTTGCATGAAGGTGTGGTCATCCGGTATAGAAGCAATCTTGTGCTGAAACCAGATAGACAAAGCAGAAACTTGCACCTTAAGAGATGCTAGGTGGAGGTCTAGATCCAGTCCAGCCTGAAGAAAGGCAAGAATTCGAGAGACTATAAAGACCTGAGGGTCATAGTTTCATGGAGCAAACCATTGGAAATATGAATGCCAAATTCTGTGGTAAATCCTGAGGCCGGGTTTATGTGCTCTGAGCATGGTCTGGACCACAGAGCTGGTCGTTAGTCGTTAGGAGGGATGTCTCAAGAGCCAAGCCTTTAAAGACAGATGGGCTAGGTTCGGATATAGACATGGACCCTGAGACAACAGGTCTTCTAGTAGAGGAAGTTAAAGAGGAACGTCTATAAAGAGTCTTAGAAGATCCGATTACCAATGACGTCTGGGCCAAGCCGGAGCTATTAACCTCCTTCCTGTCTGAATTTCTGAAGCACTTGAGGAACCAGGGATATTGGTGGGAAGAGATATGCCAACTGGAATGTCCATGTCACTGACAAGGCATCTATAAAGGCCGCGGCAGGGTCCTTTGTTCTTGCTCCGTAAACTGGAAGTTTGCTGTTGTGTCTTGAGGTCATGAGATCCACTTCTGGAAGAGCCCAAGAGAATCTGAAAGGCTTCTGGATGTAGAGACCATTCTCCTGCATGCACATCGTGACGGCTGAGGAAATCCACTTCCCAATTGAGAATCCCCGGGATGAACACTGCAGAGATGGCTGGGAGATTGTGTTTGGCCCATGTGAGAATGCAGGACACTTCTGTCATTGCTGATTGACTTCGAGTGCCCCCTTGATGATTGAGGTAGGCCACAGCCATGGCGTTGTCAGACTGTACTTGTACTGACCTGTTTTTTTTAGAATATTCTGAGCCAAAGTGAGAGCTCTGTAGATGGCTCAAAGTTCCAGGATGTTGATTGCCAACACTGCCACGACTGGGGACCATTGGCCCTGGAAGGAGTGTTGGCCGGTTACTGCGCCCCACCCTCGGAGGCTTGCATCCACGGAGAGGAGAGCCTAGTATGGGATATAAAAGGGACCACCCAGGTTCAAATGGGGAGTCTATAACCACCAGGCTAGGGACAGGTGAACCTCTGGGGGAGGCTCATCATCTGGGATTTGAGCAGATAGGGTAGCCCGTTCCACCTTGAGAGTATCAGGTGTTGTAGGGTCCTGGAGTGAAACTCAGCGAACTCCACCATGTCAAAGGTGGACACCATTGATCCCAAGACCCGCATTGCAGAGTGAATCAACACTGCGATTGTGAAGCAGTCTGTGTAGTCTGTACTCTAGTGCTGAAATCTGCCATCAGAAAGATTCTCTGAACTCGAGAGTCCAGGAGGGCTCCCAAATGTATCATCCTTTGAGAGGGTGTCAGAGAAGACTTTTTCCAGTTGATCAGACAACCATGCATTTGTAGAAAGGTAATGGTTACCACCAGATGGCATTGAAGAGTCTCTGGGGAGCTTGCTAACAGCAGAAGTTTGTCCAAGTATGGGAGCAGTCTGATCCCTTGAAAATGGAGAAAGGCCACCATAACTACCATGATCTTGGTAAAGACCCGAGGAGCCGTTAAGAGGCTACACGGCAGAGCCTGAAATTGGTAATGTTGCTGTATTGTAGCAAACCGGAGATATTGTTGATGAGAAGGCGCTATAGGTACATATAGGTAAGTATCCTGAATGTACAGGGATACCATAAAATCTCCAGGCTCTATAGCTAGGATAATAGAATGGAGAGTTTCCATATGAAATTTGTGCACCCTGATAAACTTGTTCAGAGATTTGAGATTGAGGATAGGCCAATGAGACCCATTGGGCTTCTGATCAAAGAAAAGGGTAGAATAATAGCCCTTGCCCTGTTGTGATGAGGGAGGACCTGAATTATTACTCCTGAATTCAGTAAGGACCGAATAGCTTTGTGGAGCAGCAGGGCCTTAGTTGAGTCCTATGGAGGTCCTGTGCAAAAGAACTGTTGGGGGGTCGCCTCAGGAAAGAGAGGGCATATCTGTGGGAGATGCCAAATCTGGGCGAATTAAAGAAGTTGCCCTTCCACCCTGGGAGCCCCCAGGGAGAGGCCAGCTCCATTAAGCTGCAGGCTTGTCAGCAGACTTGGCAGGTGGACATCTAGTAGCCCAGGCCTGTTTGGCCCTAGGCTTGGAGGCCTTGGCTGATGTTTGTTGCAGTGGAAAGGACTGATCCTTAGCTTTGCCTTAAGGGCAAAAGGAACAAAAGGATGACGTCCTAGGTTTGTATTAGGGAGAGGGCAGAAACACTATCTTGGAAGCTGCCAAAGTAATCACAATTTTATCTAGCTTTGGACCAAATAGGATGTCTACTGAATAGGGGAGAGACTCCAGAGCCGATTTTGAGTCTGAATCTGCTTTCCAGGAACGGCGCCAAACGATATGTCGGGCCACTACCAAAGTGGCAGATATCCTGGAGGCAAGGAGAGCCGTATCCCTAGCTGCCTCACCTAAGTAGGAGGCTGCATCCCTAATATGAGATACATAGGAGAGTTGCTCCCTTGAAGCATCAGGGGAAAGTTTTTCTTCTAGGGCCTCTGCCAAACTCTCTGTTAGCATCCGCAGGTAGTGGATCATCTTGGTGGCAGTTCCCAGTCTTCGTTACTACTGGAGACTGCATCTAATCCTGTTTTGTCTGTGTTCAGTTCATAGCCTGTCATTTCTGTCTGTCTGTGTGTTTTTCTCAGGTGCTACTAGTCATCTGCCTTTCTGCAGATCTCAGGTGCACACCATCCTGTGATCAGGAATTACTCTCTGCTGGAGACGACTCTGATTGGGTCCTGCTTCTCTTAAATTACAGCCAGCCCTGCACTCTGTGCCAGTTATACTGTTTAAACATCAGTACACAGACTGTTTCCCAACTTCCAACCTGCACCAGTGCACAGACTGTTTCCTGGCTTCCAAGCCTCACCAGTGCACAGATTGTTTCTCAGCTCCCAAGCTGCTACATCGGCCTCCGGCCATCACAGGCACTCCAACCTCATCTTTGGCACCTTGCCGCACCAACAGCTCCCAAGCCGCAACATCGGCCTCTGGCCACACTACTGGCTCACCATCCACACCTTGCCACACCAACAGCTCCTAAGCTGCATCATCAGCTCTCAAGCCGCAACATAGGCCTCCGGCCACACTACTGGGTCACCAGCCACACCATCGGCACCTTACCGCACCAACGGCTCTTAAGCCACATCATCGGCTCCCTAGTCACATCATCAGCTCCCTAGCTGCACCATCGGCATTCAGCCACACTGTTTGTACTTTGGACTATTCTTTTATACATTCTAACCTGTTTTTTGTGACAATAAAGTCACTTACTGTGATTTCACCCTACATTTCCTGGTGTCTCTCTCCTTAAGGTATTCTAGTCGTCTGGACCCCCAGACAACCGTAACATTATAACTGGCAACTTGGGAGAGGTCACTAGTCACTCTATCATGGAGCAGGCACAGAATCTGGTGCAGATCCTGGCTGCGCAGATCCAAGTCCTGACCCAAAAGGTCCAAGACTTTATCCCTCCGAGTAGAAGATGCCTGCAGCTCGGCCGCCTCTTCTAACATCAAAGAGCCTAAGGTTAATCTGCTGGACCAGTTTTCGGGTGGTCGGAATCAATTTCTAAATTTCAAAGAGAGCAGCAAGTTATATTTTAGGCTCCGGCAGCTCACCTCCGGGTCAGAGACACAACGGGTCAGACTCATAATCTCCCTGCTCCAGGGCAACCCTCAGACCTGGGCCTTTAATCTACAGCCTGGCCATGCAGCATTACAGACGGTTGGGGCCTTCTTTCAAGCACTCGGCCTCTTATATGATGACCCGGATAAGGCTGCACTGGCCGAGTCCAAGCTGCGCTCCATATGCCAAGGCCAACGGGTGGCGGAAGATTATTCATCTGAGTTCCACTGATGGGCAGTAGACTCTGATTGGAATGACCCTGCTCTGCAGTCAATACCGTCTTGACCTGTCTGAGGCAATCAAGGGCATCCTCGTCCAGCACCCAACTCCAGGGACCTTGGACTAGCTCATTGATCATCGTCTCCGTGAACGCAGACGTGAGTGGAACCTCCCGGTTCATTCTCCTCATCCATCTGCTGCATGGGCCCCAAGTATCGATCCTGAGGAAACCATGCAATTGGGCACCTTCTGCTTGCCTCTTGAGAGACATCGTAGACAGATTCAGGGCCTCTGTCTGTACTGCGGCAGTAAGGGTCACACTCTTAAGACATGCCCACTGAAGTCGGGAAAAGCCAGGACCTAGCTGTACAGGAGGGGTTACATCTAAGTCTGGCCTCCTTCTCCTCCGATAACTCCATACTACTGCTGACCACTGTCCAATTTCCCCAGACTTCTCTCTCTGTGTCAGCCTTCCTGGACAGCGGAGCTGCGGGAAATTTCATGGACCTGTCCTTCCTTCAGTCTGGTCTACCCACTCTTCCACTTGAAGAGGAGATACCCATCTGTGGCCTAGATGGCAGACAGGTCTCGAGTGGGACCATTAAGTTCTCCAATGCCCACTGGCACCCATTGTCCTCGGACTTCCTTGGCTAAAGACCTATAATCACCTCGTGAACTGGAGAATGGGGGATATCACACGATGGGGTTCCACCTGCCACCTTCATTGCCTGTCCTTACCAGTCAGAGCTGTGCAACCCCATTCCTCCAGAACTATCAACCCACTGCCGGTTCCATATCATGATTATGTGGACATTTTTTCCAAGCAGAAGGCTAGCTCTCTACCTCCACACCGGCCTTACGATTGTGCCATCCAGTTGCTTCCTGGGGCGAAGCTACCTAAGGGCCATCTATACTCGCTATCCATTCCAGAGACCCAAGCCATGGAGGAGTATATCAAGGAGGCGCTAGCCAATGGTTTCATCCAGCCTTCCAAATCTCCAGTAGGTGCAGGGTTCTTCTTCGTGCAGAAAAAAGATGGCTCTCTTCGACCCTGCATCGACTACTGGGACCTGAATAATATCATGGTCAAAATTGCTTATCCTTTGCCCCTCATCTCCGTTCTTTTTGACCAACTCCAGCAGGCCACCATCTTCTCTAAAATTGACCTCAGATAAGCATATAACCTTATCCGATAAAGAGCAGGGATAAGTGGAAGATGGCATTTAGTACCCATACTGGACACTATGAGCACCTAGTGATGCCGTTCGGCTTGGCTAATGCACCTGCTGTCTACCAAGACTTGATTATCAATGTTCTCCGGGAGTACTTGGGAAAGTTTGTCGTGGTATACCTGGATGATATACTCATCTTTTCATCATCCATGACCAAACACCAAGGCCATGTCAGACAAGTCCTTCAAAATCTCAGAGAGAATCGTTTGTTTGCCAAAGCCGAGAAATGTAAATTCCACGTTACACAGGTTGCATTTCTAGGGCACGTGATCTCACCACACGGATTCTCCATAGATCCAGAAAAAGTCAAGGCCATCCAGGAGTAGGTCTAGTCCACCACACTCAAAGCGATCCAGCGCTTCCTTGGCTTTTCTAACTATTATAGAAGATTTATCGGGTCCTTTTCATCCATCGTGGCACCGATTGTTGAACTGACAAAAAAGGATGCCGATACTGCCCACTGGTCTGACAAGGTGGTACGCGCCTTCCTGAAGCTCAAGATTGCATTCATCAGTGCCCCAGTGCTCCGTCATCCTGATCCTGACCTACCTTTTGTGGTTGAGGTAGACCCTTCAGAGATTAGTGCTGGAGCAGTCTTGTCTCAAAGGGATCCGACCGATGGCAAGCTTCACCCATGTGCCTTCTTCTCACGGAAATTCTATTTGGCCGAAAGAAAATACGATGTAGGCAACCGTGAGCTGTTGGCCATCAAATGGGCTTTTGAGGACTGGAGACAATGGCTGGAGGGGGCCAAGCATCAGATCTCCATCCTCACGGACCATAAAAACCTGGCATATATTGGCGCAGCGAAGAGATTGAATGCCAGACAGGCACACTGGGCACTTTCTTCACACGCTTTAATTATTCTATTTTATTTAGACCTAGTTCCAGAAATGTTAAGGCAGATGCCTTGTCCTGAAGCTTTTCTCCTCTTCAGCAGGATAATTCTCCTGAGTAAACCATAGTGCCTAGCTCCTGCCTCCACCTGGCGCTTACCCGAAGTCTTGCCAAAGTCATTCTTGCTCGTCAGACTGAATCTCCTCCTGAAAAACCTTCACACCTCCTCTTCGTACCTGAGAGGTTCAGACGACAGGTTCTCTTGGACTTTCATGCTCGACGGGCATTTGGGGATCTGGGTATCAAAAAGACCACTGAACTTCTCTCTCGCTCAGTATGGTGGCCCTCCTTGTCTCATGATGTACGCGAGTTTGTTCTGACCTGTGAGACCTGTGCCCGCAACAAGACCCCTCGCACTGCTCCTTTGGGCCTCCTGCTACCACTTTCGGTTTCCAAAAGAACATGGACCTATATCGCAATGGACTTTATTGTGGATCTCCCACTTTCAGCAATTTGCTCCGTGGTCTGGACTATTGTGGACAGATTTAGTAAGATGGCCCATTTCGTCCCTTTACCCAAGTTACCATCAGCAAAAGAACTGTCCAACCTGTTCATTCAACGTGTCTTTCGGCTCCATGGGCTTCCGGTTGACATCGTTTCAGACCGAGGGACGCAGTTCATCGCAGCGTTCTGGAAATACTTCTGATCCTCCTTAGGAATTCATCTGAGTCTCTCCTCGGGTTGCCATCCACAGTGGAGCGGGCCAACCAGACGCTGGAACAGTACCTGTGATGCCACATTTCAAAATGCCATAATGATTGGGCCCCACATCTACCATTGGCTGAGTTTGCCTTTAATAACACATGCCATTCTGCCTCGGTGATGTCTCAGTTTTTCTGTGTCTCAGGACTACATCCCAGGGCTAACTCCTTTGACGCAAGCTTCCCCACAGCCAGTGACCCACCTGCTACCTCCAAGTTCCTTTGCATTTGGAACAAGATCCATTCTAACCTACTTAAGGCTTCGCACCAAAGAAGTTTGTGACAGACGCAGGAGGGCATGCACCTTTGGTAGAGGAGATCTGGTATGGCTCTCTACCAGAGATATCAGGTTGCGTCAGCCTACGCAGAAGCTGGGTACTAAATTGATTGGACCCTTCCGCATCATTTCACAGGTCACCCCGGTGACCTTCAAGCTCCAGTTACCTGCGTCTTTGAAGATCAATAACTCCTACCACTGTTCCCTACTCAAGCCGGTCAGCACATCCAACAGTCCTCGTGCTTCCAGACCAGAGGACGTTCGAGGTCAGGAGGAGTTCGTGGTCGGGAAAATTCTGGATTCTAGGATCTCTAGGAGTCATCTGCAATTTCTCATCCATTGGAAGGGCTATGGACCCGAAGAACGTTCATGGGTTCCAGAAAACGCCTTGCATGCTCCCAGGCTGAAGAAGGTGTTTTTCCAGGAATTTCCTTTTAAACCAGGCTCTAGGGGTTCTTCAACCCTTCATCAAGGGGGGGGGGTGGTGGTACTGTTAGGATCCACAGGTAGTGGACCATCTTGGTAGCAGTTCCCAGTCTTGGTTACTACTGGAGACTGCATCTAATCCTGTTTTGTCTGTGTTCAGTTCATAGCCTGTCATTCCTGTCTGTCTGTCTGTGTTTTTCTCAGGTGCTACTAATCATCTGCCTCTCTGCAGATCTCAGGTGCACACCATCCTGTGATCAGGAATTACTCTCTGCTGGAGACGGCTCTGATTGGGTCCTGCTTCTCTTAAATTACAGTTATACTGTTTAAACATCAGTACACAGACTGTTTCCCAACTTCCAACCTGCACCAGTGCACAGACTGTTTCCTGGCTTCCAAGCCTCACCAGCACACGGACTGTCTCCTGGCTTCCAAGCTGCACCAGTACACAGACTGTTTCTCAGCTCCCAAGCTGCTACATCGGCCTCCGGCCATCACAGGCACTCCAACCTCATCTTTGGCACCTTGCCGCACCAACGGCTCCTATCAGCCTCCGGCCACTCTACTTACTAACCAACCACATCATCTGCACCTTGCTGCACCATTGGCGTTCAGCCACACCGTTTGTACTTTGGACTATTCTTTTATACGTTCTTGCCTGTTTTTTGTGACAATAAAGTCACTTACTTTGATTTCACCCTACGTTTCCTGGTGTCTCTCTCCTTAAGGTATTCTGGTCGTCTAGACCCCCAGACAACCGCAACACTCTCAATGGCTTTCACCACCCAAGCCGTAGCCCTAGCAAGATGAGTAATAGCTCCTGTAAGAGAGTAAATAAATTTATGAGAAGCTTCTATACGTCTATCTGTAGACGTATAGAAGCTTCAAGGCGGTAGCAGTATGCATTTTTAAACAAAGGAGTGGCATGAGAATCCACCGCCAGGGTAACTTCCTATTTAGTGCAATCAATAGTTGGAACAGGGTTAAAGGAACTTAACCGTTTTGGAATTTGAAACCTTTTACCAGGCATATTCCATGCTTCACTCATGTGATCAGATAGCTGGTCTGATTGAGGGAACTCTGGTAAAACTACCTTTTGTAGTTTAAAAAGTGCATTCTTTTTCTTTGGAGCGGGTTCATCCTCTTCTATTTGTAAAATAGATTTTTTTATGCTGACGAGCAGGTATATCTAGTTTAGAAGGTGGCTGAGAGGTCTTCATCTTCTGCCTCCCCAGATGATATGTCAGAATCAGATAACTGAGTGGACTGGGAGGATAACAGAGCACGTTTAAAAGCTTTAGTAGGTAAAGGCTTTTCCCTTTGTAGCATTTGCTTCAAGGCTGTAGAGTAACATTTAGTGCAAAGCACACCCTGAATGAAGTCCTCTAGGGCTAAGCCAGCTGAGCAGGAGTTACAGGACAACAGAATAGGGGCAGGATCTTGAGGCTGTTTGTTATTATTTACTCTGCCAGCCATAATAATGATACAGTGCAGTGAACATTCTGCAGTATGTGAAATATGGCAAAATGTAGTGTTCAGTCGTGCTATATATGACCTAATATAGTATGCAACAGCACTATATATGGCATCATGTAGTATGCAACAGCACTATATATGGCACAAGGTAATGTGCAACAGTGCTATATATAGCACAAAATAGTGTGCAACTGCTCTACTGGTGGCCCCCCTGGAACGACAGCGCTATAACGGGCACAAGGTAGTTCGCATTAGTAATGGCACAATGTAGTGTGCAACGCGGCATGACGTATGTGACAGCCCTCACAAGTGTGAGGTACAATGACCCTCTATACTTTAGTATGACAGGGTATAGCAGTTGAAACGGATAGTTATAACTAACAGTATAGAAAAGCAGAGATTAGCGCTTGCACAAGTCACATACAAATCAGAAAAGAACATTACATGTTTGCAATGGGCACTATTATCAACTACACAGACCGCAGTGGCTGGCAGGATATAGCGCTGTATAACCTGGCCCTTGGGAGTGGTATACAGGGAGACTGGACCAAGCGATTCCCAGAGACTGCCTAAAATGGCTGCCACACGTCTCTGAGGGAGCGGAGGAGCAGCCCAGGGAACACCAGGACCGCAGTGGAATGGTGCTCTGAGCTGTAGGCGGGGCTGCAGGGAGAGCGCCTTATCCCCTGGCTGATGTTAACCACCAGGTCCCCTGGCCTCTACAATATGCCTCTGCGCCAGTATGTTAATGCCCCGGTGGAGTAGTGGGTGAGCCAGTGTCCACATCAGCACCTCCAGTCTGTCTCCTGAGACCGGAGACAAGACTGCACTAATACGCGAACGGGGTTCCGCCTTACCAGTCTCCCCTGGATTTCGGGCTGCAGTCTGGGGGTCCGGGGAGCCTGCTAGCTAGTACCCTCGGTTCCCCGCCGGGAGTACCTAGCACAGGCTTGGTGTCACAGAGCCGCAGAGGGGTGATGGGGTGGCAATGCAGACTTCCGGAGGACAGTCTAGTGCTTCTCACCCTTCTGGTAAAATAAAAATTAAATTAAAAAAAATAAAAGCTTGGGCTGCATATGGCAGACCCGTTATAATGGTGTCTGGCAAGGAGCTGGACCACCAACAAAACTGCAGTGCCCTCAGGCTGTGGGTGGGGTATTAGGGGGGGGGGGGTTGGGTTACCAGAGCATCATGGGATTGAAAAGCTTTGCTGTTGGTGTCCGGTCCTCCAGGTCTCGCTGTGGCGCTCTATGGACCCTGAAGAAGAAATGTACACTGTACGCTGGATTGGTGTCCCTGAATTATTTTGAATATCTACTCTTAAATGTAATTAATTAGCCATAGCAGTCACGAGTGTGAATGCCGTACAGTGTCTCAGTTGATCTCCTAATGTGATATAATTTAAGAGTGATAAAAATCCCCAGGAAAAAAAAAAAAAAAAAAAAAAAAAAATAATTATATATATATATATATATATATATATATATAAAATAAATAGATTGTGGAGGATTTGCTAAAGAGCTCTATCTGTTCTGTTTGGTTACTTTCCCCATAGGAATATACCATTTCAATATACTGTAAATACAGAGAGCTTCAGTCAGATTATTCAGGTTTTAATAAAGCTCCCCTATAGTATGTTCTATTCACTATTGTGGAGATGTAACTTTTGCCAAAAGTATTTACTATATTGCAAGTTACCCATAGGAAACCAACTGATACAATACAAAGAAACTTATAACAGTAAAGGCGCATATCCACTACACGATTCTCCACATGAGCGTTATAGTGTAGTGTGTCCCCGGCAGTGGTGTGCTCAATGTCCTTAACGACATAGAGCACCCACACTGAACGATAGATCATTCAGTGACGTCACCCTTCCTGATCCCTTTACGTGCAGAACCTGACAATATCGTCAGGTTGCCCTGCAAGTACGGGCGATGAGCGACGTCGGCATCCAGCAGGAGCGAACATCGCTGGTTGTAGACGGCATATCCACTGGACGATATAATGAACGATAATGTTAATTTTTATCGGCTAGTGGATACGCGGCTTGACAACATGTTGGTATTCACAAACTGATTGTACAATAATGTGAATAGAAAGTCCTTATAGACTATTAAAGTAAAAAAGATACAGCAATGTCTGTAATAAGATATCTATATAAGTCCATCAGCAGTGGTGTTTTTCACCATAAATTACTGTGGTATGTTTTTGGCAATCTTTTTTTGTGCTTTTATGCAAATTGTCTTCTTCGTATAAGCATGGTTTAATTAGTATGTTCATCTATCTGTTCCCATTCATTATTATAATATCTTTACTAACCAGGTGTTCTACCTTTCCTTTGTTGATCCATAATGGGGGAATCATGGAAAGAAGCTGGGATTGGGCACAATATTAGGGCTAAGTAGTCACAAATCTGGCCATATGTTTGCTTGTGTCAAACTTTATATAAGGATGATAAAGACAGAAGTATAAAAATGTTAGTGTAAATCCTTTCAATTTTCATCTACAAGAGAAAAAGAGTAATGTTAACTAATCAAAAGGTATTGATTAAGCTTCGACCTAGGTCAGATCAGAGGCTTTATTTTATGTTTCAGAATGTGGATGAAATTTAAAATTAAGACATTTCAAATATATTCTAAGGGTACATGGGAATGTGCTGAGGTGCATTCAGTCATATGATAAGCTGGCTAAAACATCCCTCAAAATAATGTCCCTTATTAAGGACTGCCGGCCAGTGAACATGAGAATTAAAGGTAATGCAGATTAACGATTGACCAGGTTTCACTCTGTTCACACTGCACACTCATATTTACGGTGATCTACATAGTGAACAATGTACTACATATTGATGGGTATTATATCTGCTTTCCCATGTGGTTAAACACGCCACAAGTAAAAAAAAACTCATCTACAGTATATATGTAACCAAGTAGGGTCAAACAATTGGTGTGCGCCTGTTTTTGTTTGAGAACAGAAATCAGTGTTCAACGTTTTTATGAAGCAACAATTGTCAACATTTGTATGTTATCTTTCAGATCCATTGAAGGGAAAATTTATAGAAGTAAATATAAATATACGCAATTCATATTATACTTCTCATACACAGCTGTACATCACCACTTTGTTTCTGTAAGCAATTTTAAAACTTGCACTGAATAAGTTTTTATGGCTACTGACAGTATCCCTTCGCTTGTTTTGTATAGTGGTTGTACTGTTATTTTATGTAAATGGGGATCTAAATAGTACATTTATAAAAAATATGTCTAAAGCATTCAAATTCTGGATATGAATGTTGCAAATCCTAAAAAAGTAGACTGTCAATAGAATTCCTCCAGCCATGCTAACTAAAAATGATTATACAACAATTAAAAAAAAGTTTTTATTTTGAACCAAATAAGGACATAAGCAATAAAAAGGAAAACAAAGAAAAAAAAAAAGTTTACAAAAATATTGTATAATTGGCAAAGAGTGTCCTTGAGGAAATCTGCTTTTTCTGGTCTCTAGCACACAGGTTCAACATCTTCTTACGGTATGGACATTATCTTTTCATTATTACTGCTCAAAAACTGCAAATGTAAAGTGCTGGCAATATGTGACATTCAGCCCATAAGATATCCGCTGTAAGGAAGAAAAGAAAAAGATCACATAAATATGGTTGCATTGTGTTCGAGAGAGGTTACCTTGCTGGTCATATAAACATTATAGAAGCAAGAAATTGGAATATATAGAAGTATTCATTTTATAAAGTAAAAGAGTCCCAAAACAACTCAACTGTAACCTAGTCCTGATTGCTTGAGCCAAACAAGCAGAGCATTTTCAAAATAACATTTGCGTTGGGCATAACAAGAAGGATGGCACAATGAAAACGGGTTGGGTATGAAATCCCAACTGTATGGATGCCGCTGGTCAGAATACAGACAGTGACATCCCTATAGCCAGAGTCCCGACACCCATAGGAACGAACGCTAAGTGTTTTCCTAACCCCTACCCCTCCCTCCCCTGTGCCTAAGCCTCCCCGCACCCTAAACCTAACCCCCCCCCCCCCCCATTGCCTAACCCTGCCCATAGTGCCTTACCCTAAACTCCCCCTAACACCCCGATACTTACCTTCGGGATGCCAACATTCGGGCTCTGGTGCCGGAATCCCGACCTGTCGGGATTTCGGCGCCGGTATTTAGACCATCGGCATCCCACACGCCAGGATGCCAACTACATCCCTTGGAAACAGCTCTAACTATTTCAACTCAAGAAAGTGGCATAAACATAAGACCCGTATAGGACCTACGGGGGAGGGGGGATTCAATTCAGTGTAATGGCCATGAAGACCCTCTGGAACGGTCCAGTACTTCTATGCTACTAACTTTGCTAATGGAGGAAAATAGTGACCTTTGGCTCTAGTAGTAGATATTGTGGTAAAGTCTGGCTGCACATCAGCTTGAATGGACCTCCCCCTGGTGCATTCAATAATCCAGCAGAACATGTGTAAGTAAAACATTAAATGTATTAATAGCATAGTAAACTACACCTTACACTAGATCGAGATTTTGGTTCTAAACGCCCCCAACACACGGAGCCATAGAGCAGCCGATCTGACATATTGAAACCATATCGCAGCTATATCGTTCCGTGTGTGGGCATGATATCGTCCGCTGCGCTCTCTTGTGGGGGTCGTCCGTCGCTCCCCCAGATCTTTCTGCATGCACAAGGGATCTGGAGAATCGATGGACGATCTCATGCAGGTCTATGAGGAGGGGGGGGGGGGGGCAGAACATAGGGCAGTCGGACATCGAAGCGCATTGCTGGGTGCACATTGCACAGTGTATGGGGCCCTTAATATACACTGGCATAACAATTCAGATTTGTTAATATAAGAAAAAATTCAGACCGAGACGAAAACAGCTGCTTGATATGTACATTATTGCTGAAATAGTGTGCTCATTGCCCACAAGGATCCGAAATATAGAACTAAAAATTTTTTTTTATTCTGTCTGTATACCATTATATTCAAATCATGTGCACACCAATTCATTTCTTTACAGTAAATAAGATCCCAGTAATAAAATCTCTACTTTGGCATCTTGTGTCCAAACAGTGATGAGGGCAGAACATCAGCAGCTCAAAGTTACCAACATGCACATACCCCAACAATCTAATCTGATATTTTTTGAGAACACATTTCCAACTAATGCACTCGTATCATGTGTGTTCCAATTCTATATTTCCAAACCAATATAATTGCAAGACTTCCATTTGTGAAAGTTAAGGAGTCGCAAGAATCTTACGATTTATACCCCCTTTCATACTGAGAGGACTATTTACTAAGCAGTGTTAGGAGACAGAGTGAAAAGTGATGTAATAAGGTGCCAGCCAATCAGATCCCAACTGTCATTTTTCAAAGCCTATGAGATGACAGTTGGGAGCTGATTGGCTGGCACCTTATTACATCACTTTTCACTCTGTCTCCTAACACTGCTTAATAAATAGACCCCTGAGCCTCTGACCGGGCATATTGCCGGGGCAACCCAGGTCAGCATGTCAGTGTGAAAAGGTCAACCCAGGTTGAGTGTCCCAGGATCTGGACCCAGGTCGCAGTGTGAAATGGGCAACCCGGGTTATTCAATTCAGGTTGCAGTAAAAGCAGCTCATTGGCGACTGAGGAGCGCTGGGAGATGTCATTTATATCGCTTGTACAGCCGACAAACGATATATAATTTAGTGCATCTGCTCGTGTGTACACACGATACATCTATGAACGTCTTTCACAGATATATCACAACAGCCGTGCAGTATGGCAGATGCGATATATCTCAAATTTATACTGTTCACATCTGTTGGTGTGTACAAACAACCTATCGATATGCTGGCCAGACATAACGTGCGACCGGTCAGTCACAATAGGACGGTCGGCCAGGTGTGTACCCCACATAAGTTAACAAAGCAGACAGCCCCCACAACCATAAACTAAATCAAATGAAAGTGTTTTGTCAAGGAGAAAAACCCACATGGAGATAAAAAAAAACCAGGGTCACTATGCACCACTGTATACAAGAAGCAAACAGTGACTCGTTATTGTGAAAGTACAAGTTCCAGTGTGCCCACAATGCTGGGTGCCCCATTCTGATTCATCAGCACTGATCAGGAAAAGGAAAGTGTTGTGAGTCAGTTTGTAAACTACAGGTTTTTACTTCTTCCTTCTCAGCCCATTTCCTAATAAAAGCTTTGCCACATCTATAATATAAAGTAAAAAATTAGCTAAATAGAGTTGTGCAGTAGAACAACCAATCTAGCACAGCTGTGAAGTTCCATGTGCCGATCGGTGGATTCACACATCATGTGACTTATCACCTCCTACAACACAGCGCATACATGTATTTGGCCTATTTGAATGGTTATTTAAAAAAATGCCATTTAAAATTCCCGGTTAATCACGGCCAGGACACAGACTTTTGGATTCACACTCATATATAACCATCACATGAGTCATTCCATTTTTTAGCTGAGAAAGACTTACGGCAGCTTCATCCTCATGAAAACTCTGGCCATGAAGAAACTGAGCAGAACACAGACAAATCCAATGAAAAGCAGCAGGAATCTGTTCAGCTTGGGGATATTTGGTGCATTAGATCGATCCAGGATTATGAATCCTAAACCTCCCATTGTAAAAAGAAAGCTTGATGCCAGGCCCTCCATGATATATTGACCATTCACTCTGTAAGGGAAAAAAAAACATTAAAGAACATGAGTCTGTAGAGTACAAAAACATTATTGGAGCTATTAAAGGACTATGTATAAATGTGTTATTAACTTATGTAGTTCCCAATACACTCACCTCCTACAACACAGTGGAGGTAGCTACATTGTGGACTTAACCAATTATCAATAAGTATCATTAATTTCTACTAAACTAATACATTTATTAAAAATTTAAATGTACGCCTCAATTGTATTCCATGCAATATGTGTTTATTTTTCATGATAATGTCGCCTTCACGATACTGGTGACTAATACTATTATTTTTACATTTACCCAGATAGAGCAGTATGTGTGACAATTTTGTTTATACATACATTTCACTTAACAGTTACAAAAAAAAAAAAGGTGAAGAAAAAAAATCTTATTTTAAATAGGATATAAAGTAAAAGGTTTAGGGGCATATTTATCATAATTTGTATCTCAGATGTGGATGGGATGCGATAAATATCGACCAACTTCGCAATGTAATATTTGAATGCATCATAAGGATGTATAAAATATCGCATGCAGGAACAGACCTTGCGAGAAAGCTCTGTTCCTGCGAATCCTCTCCCCGCACTTCTCAGGGTTTTTTTCTCAAAATACACCCTGAGTGTGTGACTGCGCATGTGGCGCCAGCTGCCTCCCCCCACGCTAAGCTTACACTTACCTGCACTGGGCATCGGTGAGCCGGTCATCTGGGCTCCTGCTCTGTGACCCCGGTCATCTGATCAGTACTGTAAACGGAGATGCCAGCCGGGACTTCACAGTATCTCAGTTCACAGGACAGATCAGATAACTGGGGATACAGAGCACAACGATCAGATGACCATGTCATCCAGGCACTCATCAAATCACTCGTCCCTGGGTTCAGGTAAGTGTTTTAAATTTTTTTACTGTGCTCAGCCTGTGGTCTATCGGACACACATTGATCACAGAAGCCTACTCCGGGCTCTCCTCTCCCTTTCAGCAGGCAGGGAAGGCTGAGCTATAGTATGCTTAATGAGGGGGGAGGGAGGAGGAGAAAAAGAGATCCCGCTTAACGCCGACTCCAGATTGCATTATTACAGTGCAGGTTGTTTCCCGGTATTCTTTAAATTTCTTTTAGTAAATCTGAATCATCGCATTTCCCATACTTATAATGAAAAATGCAATCGGTTTACTAAAAGAATGCAAATTTAGTGGCTCCTCTTTAACCTATCACAGACACATTTCCATCCCTACACCAAAAGAGGATAGTTATGCATTACAGAGGCTTTTAAAACCTTTCACAGGTAAAGAGGCTTAACTGGGTGAATAAACCAGTCACATTCTGCTCACATTTGGTTTTCACATATTCATCCTCTCCAACAAAAGGCATGTTTATTATTAGTCTGTGTGAGACTGACATTCTAGGAATCAAATATTCACTGAATGCATTTAAAGAAAGAATAATACACATGTGTGTTTTCTCTTAAACAGCAAGTTAAGTACCTATAAAGTATGTATCTGATCACTTTTCTGAAAATGTCTCCCAGCCATTTCTCACCTGTAAGCCAGAAAGGCTACTGGTCTTTGGTGTCCATGTTCATCAGTCATTGAGCCAACGCTGGGTGGCTCCACAATGACATCATAAATGATCCCTAAAAACAGTGACAGATATTTAGGCCATGTAGATTGTAAGATCTTCACAAAAAAATAAAAAAGTATAATGTTGGTCTTCTTGAAAAATATGTGAGTGCCCACTTTACATGTACATTATATTTGATAACTAAAATGTTCTATTTTTACCTTTTAGTCTGACTGATCTAACTGCTGTTTAGATTGAGAATATGCAAAGTAGGGAAGCAATGCATTTTAAGTGTAACTTGTTCCACTGGGATCTACTGGTTTCAGGTCATGTGACTAGTTTGATGGGAACAGTAGGATTACAAATATTGTAAATTGTATGCAGCTCTAGATTTAGCCAAATGTAGACAGGAATATGCATCTATTAAGTCTTGGAGATATGTTCGTGCACTAGAACAACAAGTGTGTTAATGTGTGGACTTTACTTGCACAACATTTTAGGTATATATTTTTAGATGAAGGTATTTATGCAACAATTGTGATTATATGTGTGTAGTCTTATTTGTTGCATTGCGTTTTGACAATATCTGTCATAAGGAAGAGCTATTCAATTTAAAGTTTTGGTGAGCCAATTATAAAAAGCATTTGTGATACTTTGTCAAAAGAAGCTAAGTCAGTAGTTAGTACAGTTATAAATGTAAAGGTGCGTATACACGGTACGATAAAAATGCACAATATGAACGATAATATAGTTAATATTGTGCATTTTTCGGTGCCTCCAACGACCTGCGATGTGCGGGCACGTATGGACGATAAAGATATCGTCCATAGACTATGCATGCAGTCCAACCTGGTCGATATCGACCAGGCTACTATAGGGATCGTGATCGCTGGCCGTCGTTAGTGGGTTGGTAGTGTGCTGGATGATCGATATCGATCATCCAGCACTCCGGGAAGGCGCAGGTCGATCAGTCAGCGATATCACCGATTATACCGTGTGTACGCACCCTAAGACTATTATTTAAGTGAAGAATCAAGATAAATGACAGTATCAATACAAAAAAAAAAAAAGATCCTACAAACTCCAGCCTAAACGTAAATTACATTAAATTATTTCCATCACTCTAATATACAATACTAAATATAAATCACAAATATGGAATGTACAGCAGGTTACTTTAGTAAGTGAATGATTAACCGAGATGTTCTCGAACTGGGTCCTCAGGACCCCATACACGTTTTCCAGGTCACCCAGCAGGTGCACAGGTGTATTCATCACTCACTGACGGTAGGCAGTCGGGAAGCCAGCGGACCTAATCCAGACAGCCGGCTTCACGACTGCTTAATCCCGGTGAGGGTTAAATGACAGGCGTCTAAATCTAGACACCTGTCATTTTACCGACGCCCAGCATCCCAGTCGAAGGGGATGCCGGGCGCGGACAGCAGTGCGTCGGAGGGGGGGGAAGGGGAGGGAGACACTTAGGGTTAGGCACCCCCCCGGGAGGTTAGGCAAGGGGAGGAAGGGTTAGGGTTAGGCACCCCCGGAGTGGGGGATTTAGGCTTAGATGGCGGGGAAGGGGGGGGGTTAGGTTTAGGCACTGGGGGGGGGGTGGAGGTTAGGCACCCCTAAGGGAGGGTTAGTGGAGGGAATTAGGTTAGTCTATACTTACCTTAGGGACGATCGGGATTTTCATTCATGTCGGGCAGCCGCTGTCGGGATAGCGACAAAACATCGGTAAAACATACAGATTCATCACTGACACATTTTAAAAGAGCCGCAGGTGAAGCTAATTATTTCACTTGCAATTCTGTGTGGAAACCTGTAAAACATGCACGGTTTGGGGTCCTGAGGACAGAGTTTGAGAACCTGTGGATTAGCCTATCCAATGTTGTCAGAAACATGTTACACAAAAATATTCTATTTACAGAAGAGGACTAATAGCTTTTGTCATTATTCTCTTATGCACACCAAGTCCCTGACTTGAATCAATTCATGCATTTATTTTTTTATAATGTGAATGGATTTCATGTCCTTGCTGCTTCAATGTGTTTGTTAGTTATATTAATTTCACAACAATACTGTATTGTACTCTTTTATGCCAATGTATAGTGTCAGTGCTAGAAACAATACAAAACTACATAAACACACTCAGCCAAGTTAGACTGGATGTTCCTTCTCTGCTGAGGCTAGTTTTTGGCTGGTCATGTATGTATAATTTATTTATACAATACCAACACAAGTTAACCCGTGTCAAAATCCCAACAGATTTTGGTAAGTATTTCAACCCAAATCTTAACCCTAACCACCCTACCAGCAGCGTAACCCTAACCGTCCCCCTAGTGCCTACCCCTTACCATAAGAATCTGTAAGGAATGTGACAGTCGGGATACCACTGTCAGTATCATGACCATTGGCATTCTGATGGTTTGGATCATTACTACATCCCAATGGGGGTAACCCTGAGTGTTCTGAAGCCAGGATGAGGGATAGCTGGACATTATAATTCCTCTATTTCTGGACTTTGCTCTTTCTGACGTCAGACAATACAGACTACGCAGAGGTATATAATGTGGAAGAGGGGACACTCCTCAGTTTCTCCCTAGTTGCTAGGTACCAGAATGGAAGAGACTAGACACTTTGGGGCAATTCAATTGTTTATAAGGCGGCTATTCTTTGTGTGCCCTCAGCCCCCTCTGCTGGCTCTTTTTTTTGTAGTATAGGGTATAATTGTCTGGTATCACCATATAACAACTTCTAAAGCTGGGTACACATTGAGAAACATATCAGTCGTTCAATCGAACGGCCGATATAATAAGCGCGTCAGCAGGTGTGTATCCTCGATATGTCTGTACTACGTAATTCACAGACATATCGCATCTGACCTGCAGCACAGCAAATGGCTGATATATCAGCAGATATATTGGCGCATCTGGCTGTGTGTACAGGCGGTCACCGGTACACTTGCTGCAGGGACCGCCGGTGACTGATGGCTCAACCTGGGGAGCAAATTCAAATACCCGCCCAGTTGTAATGTCTGGGAACACACAGAGTGGCTGATAGGTATGTCTGTATAGCTAACCTGATCGGCCGCTGTGTCGGCAGTTCCATCAGCACAGTGTGAACACAGCTTAAGGGGCCATATTGTTTGAGAGAGGGGAATCACATCTTTCAAATGTGGATGCCTCTAAAGCCGGCCATACACTGTGCAATGGGCACCTTGCGCTGCGACTTGCAATCCGACGCCCGACATATCGGGCGGTCCCATACATGGAGCGATCCACTGCCCGATATGCCGGCACCCCTCTCCCTCCCCCGCATAGCGCTGCATGAGTTCGTACATCGCATCCCCAGATCAAATGGACATGCAGTAAGATCTGGAGGTGCGATGTATGACCCCACAGGAGCACGCACTAGCTGATATCATGCTCACACACGGTACTATATAGCAGCGATATCGTAGCAACCAGTCGGATCAGCTGCTTTATCGCACCGTGTATGGGCACCCACCTAAAGATTTATCTGTACAATCTGTCTGGTTGGAACGAAAATCTGGTACTGTATGAGAGCAAGTGACAAAAGACCATTTGGTCCCGAACACTGAAAAACATACAATGGTCATTCAGACAAATTGGTTAAATCAGCTTGATGTGACCAATCAGAACCATAGTTTTTGTCCATTTTCCGGTGTTTGGGAATGCATGTAACCAAGGAAAAAGGCACCTATATATAATGCCATAAACAAATCTGACAATAAAGAACTGGGGGTAACAGGTTCAGAGTGTCTACATGTCAGATTTATGTATATTACTACTATGAGCGAGATGCAGGAAGGGGAGAAATGCGGTCAAACCCTGAAAATGCAGGTATGACCACATTTCTCATATACACTAAGCCCCGGAGTGCAATGCACTGTGGGACTTAGTTGCTGTGGGTAACGCCATCTTCCAGTCGGCGTTACCCATAGAAGCCTATGGGCTTCTTTCCGCAGGTTGTCAATAGAGGGATCCAATCGGATCCCTCCCAGCACCCCCCACAGCATGCGCAGAAGGACTCCGGAGAGGCTTCTGGGTTTTAGACCCGGTAGTCCCTCCATCGCAAAGGGCCGCTCTTACCGACAGATAGGTCCTTTGCGGGGATCTTCATGCATACCGGCGTTCCCAACGCCGGCATGCATGCGATGACTGGCGGAATGTGCAACGCGTCATACACCCCGCCCAAAAAATTACCTAATTAGGAAAGGATTATATAAATAAGCTTTTATTTATATGGCACCAAACGGTATCCACAGCGCTGTTTAATTAATGCAATCTTACTATGGAGTGTGTATACAAAGTACAGCAATTACAAAAAGTCTGTAGGACACATTGCAGAGTGCAGACATGGTAATGGGTTTATATGTCACCTTACAGCGGTAGTGTATAGATCCCATTCAATATCTGTACCTGGAAGTGACGTGGAGTGAGGGCGGAAGTGGGGTTCCATGCCCATAACAACCACCAAAAAAAGAAGTTTATCCCCTCGCAGACTCGCTTTGCTTGCCACAAGTTTGTATTCCCCCTCACATGGATAGTAGGGAATGACGTTGGACAATAACTGATATCAGGGTACAAATACTAAAAGAGATCTATACCACACACTGCAGCATAAGTGCAGATATTGCAGCTCTACTTGTCTCACAGATACAGAGATTACATCTCAGTTCTATATGCATAGCAGCAGATGTACTCAGCTCTGTAAAGTGATAAATTAGAAAGTGATAACTTCCCAGCCATTCAGCTCCTAACTGTCATATTCAGAGTTTGAAAAATGACAGTTAGGAGCTGATTGGTTGGCAGTTTATCACTCTCCAATTAATCCCTTTACAGAGTTTAGTACAAATGTCTCCTACGTGACATCTCAGGGCATGGATTATAGAATCCCCCTTTACCCCGCTAGAGGAGACATAATAAAGTGCAGGGGCTGTATGCACTAAGCTCACCTCCAGTGATGAGAAAGTAAGAGACCACTACCATCGCGTACACAGTCATGGCGGAGGGCATATGCAGCCAGGACGGCTTCTTCAGCTTGAGGTTGGGGCATTCCAGCACCGTAAAGGGGATCCGGTATAGGCTCTCCATCCTGCAGCCGCCGCACAGGTCCCTACAGAAAGGACATGTTAGTAATGAGCATATCCCGCTGCTGATGTAGCTGGCTAAGCTCAGGTTCCCGGTATATCCCGGAGCCGCCACTTACAGAGAGAGCACTTACCGCTTACAGCCAGGAAGGAAGGGATGTGCGCCGGCACCTGCATAGGCCTGACGTGGCGGTGCAGCCGAGGAGGGGAGGGCACACTCGGCGGAAGGAGGCGTGGGAAGGTGGGGCTGGGGAAGCAGCTGTCGCTGCCTGCGGGAGTCATAGAATGGACTGGATTTGGAAAGTGACTCTAGTCCAGACTCCAGAGAGACATCGCAGAACGGGTCATCATGATGTGGAACATAAAGCGTAACCTTACCTGTTTTATACTGTTGAGTGTTGATAGCTAAATATTTCTGTGTTAGTCGGTGTGATAGAAACTCTAATCACATTTAGCAAATAAACCTCTTAAAAAATACTGACAAAAAAGACAGCTAAAGAGGCTGGTATAGCAAGAATCTTGAGGGTTTGGTCAAAATTAGCTTTTAGCTGTTATTGTGTTAAAAAAAGGATGTGGATAAAAATAGAATCCATAGCGGGTGGGATGCAGGACGCATCACATTCAGGATGCAATGCTCTTCACATGCATGCCGGCGTTGATTACACTGGTATGCATGAAGGAAAGCACAAAGGACCGCTCTGTCGGTAAGAGCAGTCCCTTGTGAATGAGGGACTGCATGCACAGAATGACACGAGCCGTGGGGGGAGCTGGGAGGGATCCGATTGGATCCCTGTCATAGCACTGTGCGGAGAGAAGCCGTCGGCTTCTATAGGGTACTGCCATCTGAAGATGGCGTTACCCATTGCATTCAAGCCCCACATCGCATTCCGAGGCTTGGCACATGAGAAATGTGGTCAAACCCGCATTTTCTCCCCCTGCTACATCCCGCCCAAGGAGAGATGTATCATTGATCACAATTATATGCTATGGATAACCACCTATGATATATGGTCTGACCATCGAGTTCCAATGGCTCTCCGAAAATTGATGGTACACAGCTCCCTGATTTTTTTTTACTTTCTACTTAGTATCGGGACATGAAACCTAACTTCACTCACCAACAAGACCTGTGCAGCTCCACCCCCACATCTGATTTGCCCGGTGAGTAATAGAGCAGGCATGACCATTGGTGGGTGAAACTACTGATGGTTCCCCTGCTGATGGTCTCATACCATTGAGGTTAACCATCAATGGTACCATCGATGGTTAAAACTCCAGTGGCCATCCCTAATTCTTGGCGGGACAGCTCCATGATAACCAGCTGTCTCAGCGAGTTCGTCACTTCTGACCCATCAGTTAAATGTACATGCACACATCACCCTGCGAAAGTGACTAGACTGTAAGCTCTCATGAACAGGGCCCTCTTCCCTCTTGTGCTCCTCCCGTGCCCACATTCAGGGCCAGATTAACAATGGGGCTAATGAAGCTACAGCTCCAGGCTTCCATATAAAAATTAGGCCCATCATCATGGCAATATGATGATGACCAGCTTCTTAGCTGGCCACACAGAAGAACATAAATCATAAGTATTAAAATAGTTCTAGTTTTCTCACAGAATTATGCAATTTTTCTAATTTTATGTATTAAGTAGATAGTGAAGCTAAATGTGTAGAAGGTGTACATACCCACAAGGCTCTGGGCACACCCACACAGCACTGATTACAGCTCCTCCCCTTCTAAGTATAGGCCATTTAACATTTTCAGCCCCATGTGGCCCTTAATCCAGCTCTGCCCATATTGGCACAAACCCTTAGGCTCAACAGGCAACTCTGTGGGTACTGTAACTGCATATGAAACAATGTTTATACTGTAGCTTGCAATAATCTATTATCTTCAAACTTTACTTTTTCTAGAGAATAGTATTGCCACCTAGCAACAGCAGGTGGGTATAGGCAGGCAAAATAAAACTTCAGAATAATTTCCGTGCCAACGGAGCAGCAAAGCCAAGAAATTCACAATGGTGCTGCTTTGCTAAAACCAGATTTTTGGAAGCTTACTGTTGACAATCATGATCCCTTAACAAACACAGAAGGAAGGATACACATGCTCTGTGACCATATTAAGGCAAATAAGATGTATCCAAAAGTTTCAGGAAAAAGTTAATTTATTGATAAAAGAGAACACTAATGCAAATAAAGCTTAAATACCTTGCACTATGAATGTAAAACTAAACCATCGATGGTAGAAACAAGGTAGAATCTAAATGAACTGCGACTCGGAACAGTAGAAACTTTTAGCATATTTCCATCTTGCATTATGGCAGAACTTTGAAGGATGGCTATGTGTACAGAATTAATGTTTTTCTTGACCAGTTTCTGCACCCTCCTCTGATCTTATGGAGGGTCTAAAGGAAAGGCATCCAAGTACTATAACCAATGTTCCATAGAAAAACTACCAACAGCAATAGCAATTGGGTAGATTGGGATGGGAACTGTTGCTAGGTGGCAATCCTATGCGCTAGAACAAATAAAGTTTGCAGAACATTGAGCGTGATTCAGCAAGAAACCCCAGTGTTCTCCCCAGAAAATTTTTCCAGCCGGGTGGCATCAATAAGTAGGCGGATGGAGGCCTTCACAATAATAAAATGTTTTAAACCTTGACCTTATATTGATTTAAACTTGAGATAACATTTTATATATTAATTATACTCTTATTAGAGGCCCAGTTGTCTGATTCTGAAAAATCTACAAAGTCTGTAGGATCTGGTCCTTTTTATACAGCTCCCAGATACTGTCCCCACTTGCGGGCTCCCAAAGTGCCGGGTGGTAGGCTGTTTCTTGCCGGGTGGTGCACCTGCAAAAAACAACCTGGGGAGAACACTGAACCCAGTTGCTTATACGCATCCAATCGGTCGATTGTTGAGTTCTGCGCATGTGTATGCATCGTAGTGCACGTGTGCGAACTAGTCACTGCGATCAGGACAGCAATCGCAGAGGATACACTGACTCTGCCATTTGTGAGTGGTGATGGGGGGTGGTCGGCGAACGCAGGCTTGCCAGTGCGTTTCAATGCGTTGCATGAGCATGCATAAATTAGTCACTGCGATACCAGACGCCGCCTGGGGCCTCATAGTCCACGCTTAAGTAAGCAATTCCTGAGTGAGGTCTGAGCTTCAGTAACTGTCCAATGTTACTCGATGTTACCGATTGTTTCTCTATGTTGGATGTGAGTAAGGGGAAGTGGGTGTTCTTATGTTAGGCTGAGATCGCAATGTGAATGCAAACATTTACATATCACCGCTGATAAACAACTGCGTAGCGTGCATATAAGCAGAATAGCGATCCATAGTGAATCAGGCCCATAGATTCCAGCAAACTAAAGTTTGTTAGTCGGGAGGCTTTCCACCAAGCAACAGCAGGTGGGCAGATTACCAGATATGTGGAGGAACTTGATTTTATCTAAATTAGATGGCCTCCAATAGAATTTGAAAAGCAAAACAAAATAGTGGTTGCTCATGATCAACCTAATAGTTTTTCACAGGTGCTTGTAAAGGGATGGGTTTATTCCAGGCTAGTAAAAAAAGAAATACTTCCCTCCCGCACACTGCAAAAAGACTTGCTTAGTACATGAGAATAGAAATTCAGAGATCTTTGTTGCATATATTTGCAAATACATGGTTAATCGCTGGGCCACGTCAAGGCTTCTCATGATAACAGCACATAGATATATTTAAGTTGAGAGCCAACTCAGTTGAAGGTACCCCAGAGACCTCCAAATAGCACTACAGGAATCAGCACATCCTTCCAATGCTGGTCCGATCCATGCCTTTCAGGACAGCAATACAAAATAGTGGTTGCTCATGATCAACCTAATAGTTTATCACATGTGCTTGTAAAGAAAGGGGTTTATTCTAGGCTAGAAAAAAAAAATTTGGCAAAGATCGGGCCAATGAACATCAGGCTGCGTGCATAATGGGTATGGAGAGACAAGCACTTTGAGGCAGCCTTCGTAGCCACTGACCCAAAAAGGAATGATATGTATAAGAAGTGAGTAGGACGATAAGAGACTATACTAAGGTTAATCTATATCAGCTTTGATAATATCAAGTGCTCAATGGAATTATCCATGAAAGAAGTTTTTGGGTGGTCAGTTATAATGATGTGACCCTTGGTGCCTGAGTTAGCCATGGGTCAGATATATTAATCAAAGTGAGATTTACCCCACAAGCTGCGAAGGTTTTCACAAATGAGGAGGAAAACTTCTTAAAGCTGGATAACAAGCACGCTGATGCATTTAGAGCTGCAAGACATGATAAAAAAGGATCAATATCCCAAGTTTTGGAATATCACGGATGAATCAGCCTGGATAGAAGACTACCTCTGAGCAAGCGGAGGTATATTCTATTATCTCTGTGAAGCCTGGAATCAACAGATTAATCCATATGATCTGTTAGTGACTGAAACCATAACACATTTAAATTTGGGGGCCAAAACATCTAGGCCTAATTGAAGAAGAGAGGCACTGTTAGAATCAGAAGACTGAGAATGACAGGAAATAAATGATTGGATCATTGCAGTATATCTAGCCTTTGTCCCTGGTCTCAAAGAAGCATTAAAACGAGCTTTTGTAGCTGTAACAAAGGGCACATCTGTCAACAGCCTACAGTAGCAATGGTGCCATCCACATGGAGCAAGGAATGTTCTGTAAAACGTGTTGGGTTTCTAGACGTTGATATACAGAAGGGATTCTGCTGGAGACCATTCTCCCTTGATTAACGAGTCCTGAGCAAAAGCTCCTAAACATCATAGGTAAATGCCTGACGTAATGGAGAGGACTGGGTAAGGTAGAATGAGGGTCCTTGGGGATGGAATAGGTAAAGTGGTCCAACCTTGTATGTCTTGAGTAACTCAATAGGGAAGGCAGTCACAGTGATTGTGAATCAATAAGATAAGGAATCTCTGAGGGCCTCTGCAAAGTAGAAAACTACAAATTAGGACTGTGCTATAAAATGTAATATCTCATATATATCACTTGTTTGAAATGAATCAACGATCAAGGCTCCTCTAAATATAAAAAACAAATTTTTCTACTTCAGGGTCCATAGGGTATCCACAGGATACCTTGGGGTATAGGTGTGACGTCAGTCGCAGGGCACCAAAGAGTTAAGCTTTCAGCCTCCCAGGATGCACTGGGTCCCCCTCCTATACCCCGCCCCCGAGCCAAGGCACCTCAGTTTAGTTTGGTGCCCGGCCAGAGTCGGGTGCACCTGTTGGAGTGGGGGCTAGAAGAGCCCCTGAAGCTTTTTCTTCATGCAGCTGTGGCTGCACATCTGGATGAACAGCATGGACAGTCAGTCCTGACGTCCATGCTGTCTTCCCTACACCCCGCCGGTACCAGAACGCCGGTACTGATCCGGGGATGCTGGTGGGCATCTGGGGTCACAGCTAGCGGTGACCCCAGATGTTCCGGACCATGGCCGGATTCAAGGGGGACAGAGGTAAGCAGCGGGGTCCCGCGGTGGGTCCCCGCTGATCACATGGTCCTAAGTCCCCAGGCAGGGGGCTCCCTGGGGACTGGCTGCAGCGTGGAGCCAGGCGACCAACCTGCGCTTCCACTACCCCCTGGGACAGCGGACCGCAGCAGAGCGGTAGCGCTGCGGCGTCCCAGGGGTTAAATGCATGCCAGGGGAGCGCACCTTCCCTGTCTCACAGCCGGTGCCTCCCCCGCTGCACACAGCCCTCTCTGCACTGTGCTAACTGGCCCTGTGTCAGCGCTCCTCCCCCAGGCCAGCCTCCTCTCTGCTCCTCGGCGGCCATCTTCTCCAACGCATGGTGAACGCTGCTGGAAGCACTGGACGGAAGCATCATGGTCTGGGTCCCCCCGCATACCTCTCCTCCGCTGTGGTCAGGTCTGTGTATGCAGCGCTGTGTCCTACCAGGCCCTGTGTCTGTGTAGTTGAGTGATCAGCGCTGTTAGTGCAGGAATTGATTTTCTTTGCATTGTATGTGACTGTGCTAGCGCTGCCTGTAACTTTTCTTCTCTAAACTGTCAGCTTTATTACTGTCCCTGTTCTTTCTGCTAAGCCCTTGCGGTGCGGTGCTGCAGGGTGGTCTCTCACCTATTTAATATATAATTGGTGAGAGGGGTCACATACATGGTGCCATCATGTCTAAAAGTGATTTTCCCCTCCGGCTACAGTGTACCACGTGTAAAGTACCGTTAGCGGAGGGGGAGGGTAGCGCGGAGGGCCTTTGCCGGCAGTGTTTGTCCATGGCGCGGCCTCTTACGGTTACAGCACCGGTACAGGAGCCGCCCTGGGCTTGTTTCGCTCAGGCGCTAACAGCTTTAGTGGGCCAGTTAGCTCCGCAGCCCGCGTTTACTCCGATGGGTTTGTCCCAGCAGTCTGTGGTGTCGTCACCCATGCAGGGTTTCCCACGACAATTGGTGGTACCCCACAGTCTCCCTATTTCCCCGCTCCCGGTTTCTCAGGAGCCAGCGTGGGTTAACTCCCTGACGAGTTCTGTACAGCACTTGTCGGATGTATTGCAAGGGGAGTCTGTGATGCGGCCTCATAAACGGCCGGTGGCGTCTCTGTCCGCTCCTTATGAGGATGACGAAGGGACGTCTGATGATGGGGAGATTCTGGATCCTTACGATCAGGAACCTCTCCATACTAAGGACGCTGATGCTAAGTCCAAAGTATATATTCCTGGACTTATTCGGGCGGTCCGCACAGCCTTGGTGATTGAGGACGAAGTTCCCCCAGCGGCTAAGTCTAAATATGCCTTTTTCAAAGATGTGAAGGGCGATGTCACAGTCTTTCCTCTTTCGGGTCAGTTGGTGGACCATTTAGAGGAGGCGTGGAAACAGCCTGGCAAAAGATACCAGCCGCAGAGACGCCTGGCGGTGGCTTATCCGTTCGCGGATAATTATTTTGCTAAGTGGGAATCCCCTCCACAGGTGGATTCTCACGTGACCCGTCTTGTCCGTAGTGCCACATTGCCGATGCCATCTATGTCCTCCCTTAAGGATGCTAAGGACCGCAAGGTGGAAATCTGCCTGAAGTCCGCTTATTCCCTTGCGGGGGGGGGCAGCACGGCCGGCTATGGCCATTTGCTGGGTTGCCAGAGCGATGGAGCGCTGGGCGGATTCATTAGAGGCTTCTTTTGATTCTGACTGTCCGGCCGAACAGGCGGAGTTGATTGGCAATCTCCGTGATTCGGCCACTTACATCAACGAGGCGGCTCTAGACATTAGTACTCTGGTGTCTAGAATTTCTTCAGCAGCGGTAGCTGCTCGTCGCACCTTGTGGCTGCGATCCTGGAAGGCGGACGCAGATTCCAAGAAGGGTCTGGAAGCCTTGCTGTTTACCGGAGAAGTTCTCTTCGGTCCGGATCTGGATAAGATTGTGGCCACGCTGGCGGCAGCCAAATCGGCTTGTCTCCCGTCGGCAGCTGCTCCTTCTGGTTCTGGACCATCGTCCTTTCGGTCATCTAGGGCCCAGGGCAGGCCCAAACCACAGTCGTTTCCTCGTCAGGCTGGCCCTAGGAAATCGGTCAAGCCCGGAAGCAGGCATGGAGTACCAGACGTCCGGCCCCCAAGCCAGATGACAAGCCTGCGGCCTGACGGTCCGGGCCTCCCTTTGGGGGATCCCAGGGTGGGAGGCCGCCTGCTGCAGTTCGCCCAGTGTTGGTCGGTCACTACGACAGACACTTGGGTTCTGGAGGTGGTCTCCCACGGGTACGCCCTCTCCTTCCGGCACAGACCCCCGGCTCGATTCTTCACCACGGGTCTACCATCAGACCGGAACAAGGCTATGGAGCTGCGGAAGGTATTGCATACTATGCTCCAGGCTGGAGTTATAGTGCCTGTTCCATTCTCCCAGAGGGGCCAGGGTTTCTATTCAAATCTTTTTTTGGTACAGAAACCTAATGGGTCGTATCGTCCGATTCTCAACCTCAAAGCACTCAACAAGTCTTTGCGGGTACCGAAGTTTCGGATGGAGACCCTACGGTCCATCATTCTGGCGCTGGAACCGGGGGACTACATGGTGTCATTGGACATACAGGACGCTTACCTGCATGTCCCTATTCTTTTGCGCCATCAACAGTTCCTCAGGTTTGCAATCCGCAGCGACCACTTCCAGTTTCGGGCGTTACCTTTTGGCCTGGCGACAGCACCACGTGTCTTCACCAAGGTGATGGCGGTCATGGCGGCTTCTCTGCGGCTGCTGGGAGTCCGCATGTTGCCGTACTTGGACGACCTGTTATTGGTGGCGGGATCTCCAGAGCTCCTGTTACGCCACTTAGACCTGACCATTGCCCTGCTGCAACGGCACGGCTGGCTAATCAACTGGCAGAAGTCCACTCTAATCCCGTCTCGGAGGATTCTGCATCTTGGAGCCTTATTGGACTTGGGACAGCAAAAGATCTTCGTGATGGAGGAAAAGATCTCTGCTTTGCAGTCAAGGGTGCGCAGTTGTCTGCACAGCCGCCAGGTGTCTCTACACTCGGCAATGAGGTTACTGGGCTCCATGGTGTCGGTGTTCGACATGGTGGAATATGCCCAGTTTCACTCCAGACCTCTGCAGCACCTGATCCTGTCAAAGTGGAACGGGCTGCCTCAGTCTCTGAAGTCCCAGACGATTGTGTTCACCCCGGAGGTTCGCCTGTCCCTTGCTTGGTGGTTACAGACGACCCACCTCAGCGAGGGACGTCCGTTCTGGATTCCAAATTGGGTCCTGTTGACTATGGACGCCAGTCTTCGGGGCTGGGGAGCAGTTTCGGGTCCACATCTGTTCCAGGGCAGGTGGACTCCGACAGAAGCGGAGCTTCCAATCAATATCTTGGAACTCCGTGCGGTCTTCAATGCTCTCAAGCAGGCACATCGGTTTCTCCAGGGTCACCCGGTACAGGTCCAGTCGGACAACGCTACCACCGTGGCCTACATAAACAGGCAAGGAGGAACCCGAAGCCGGGCGGCTCTCGTAGAGGTGTCTCGGATCCTGGTTTGGGCGGAGCACCATCTTCCGGCCATATCAGCGGTCTTCATCCCAGGAGTGCTCAATTGGGAGGCGGACTTTCTAAGTCGCCAGGACGTTCATCCGGGGGAATGGTCCCTGCACCCGGACGTTTTGCAACTACTGGTGGACAGATGGGGTCTTCCAGAGATCGACCTCATGGCGTCCCGGCACAACAACAAGTTGCCGGTGTACGGGTCTCGCACAAGAGACGAAGGGGCGTCTCTGGTGGATGCTCTGTCCGTCCGGTGGACGTTCCGATTCGCAAATCTGTTCCCTCCGGTCTCCCTTCTTCCACGGGTAATCCGGAAATTCAAACAGGAAGGAGGGACGCTCCTGTTGATAGCTCCCGCGTGGCCCAGACGGCACTGGTTCTCAGACCTTCAGGGTCTGTCCGTGGACAGTCCTCTGCGGTTGCCGCTACGACCGGACCTCTTGTCTCAGGGTCCTTGTCGTCACCCGGACCTGACTCGGCTGTCTTTGACGGCGTGGCTGTTGAGACGGCCATGCTGAGGTCCCGGGGGTTTTCCAGCTCTGTGGTGCGTACCATGTTGCGAGCTCGGAAACCGTCTTCCGCGAGGATATACCATCGCGTGTGGCATACGTTCTTCCAGTGGTGTCGACCGAGAGGTTATGCACCGCGGGAGTTTCGTCTGTCTCGGATTCTCGCCTTCCTGCAAGCGGGACTAGATCATGGGCTTCGCCTTGCTTCTTTGAAGGTACAGGTTTCGGCCCTGTCTGTCTGGTTTCACCGTAGGATTGCTACAATCCCGGATGTGCGCACCTTTATGCAAGGTGTTGTCCGCATTCAGCCGCCCTTTGTTCCACCTGTGGCGCCTTGAGATTTGGCTGTGGTCCTGAGGGCTCTCCAAGGACCGCCGTTTGAACCACTGGGCTCAGTGGATCTTAAATGGCTAACAGCTAAGACTGTTTTCCTTCTGGCTATTGCTTCGGCCAGACGTGTTTCTGAGTTAGGGGCTCTTTCTTGTAGACCCCCTTTCTTGGTTTTTCATGGGAACAGGGCAGTGCTCCGCACTCGGCCCGAGTTTCTTCCCAAAGTTGTTTCCCAGTTTCATGTTAACGAGGAAATCGTTGTTCCGGCCTTTAACTCACCGGGTCTTTCCGTGGGTGAGGCCTCTTTGGATGTTGTGCGGGCCTTAAGGACTTATGTTGACCGCACTTCTTCGTTTAGGAAGTCGGACGCTTTGTTTGTCCTCTATGGCTTCCGTAAAAAGGGTTGGCCTGCTTCAAAGCAAACTTTGGCAGCCTGGATCCGTATGGCTATTTCTGAAGCTTATCTTCATGAAGGCCTGCCGGTTCCTCCTTCTGTGAAGGCTCATTCCACTAGGTCTGTGGGTCCTTCGTGGGCAGCTCGACGTGGTGCCTCTGCAGTCCAGATCTGCAAGGCTGCTACGTGGTCCTCTGTCCATACCTTCGTGAGGTATTACAGGTTTGACACCTTCGCCTCTCAGGATGCTTCCTTCGGGCGGCGGATTCTCCTTTCAGCACAGGAGCGTCCCCACCCTTAAAGGATACTGCTTTGGGACATCCCCAAGGTATCCTGTGGATACCCTATGGACCCTGAAGTAGAAAATATGAGATATGGTAAGAACTTACCCTTGTTATCTCTATTTCTACGAAGTCCATAGGGTTCCACAGGACTCCCGCCCTGTCGCACCTGTGCTGCAGATGGGCTTTGCTCTGGTCACCGGTTTTCCGTCTCCCTCTGGTGAGAATGTGATTCTTGTATGTGTCCATATCTTTGTTCTCTCTCTTCCTTCTCCTCCGGCCTATGGCTTGGTAACTAACTGAGGTGCCTTGGCTCGGGGGCGGGGTATAGGAGGGGGACCCAGTGCATCCTGGGAGGCTGAAAGCTTAACTCTTTGGTGCCCTGCGACTGACGTCACACCTATACCCCAAGGTATCCTGTGGAACCCTATGGACTTCGTAGAAATAGAGATAACAAGGGTAAGTTCTTACCATATCTCATATTATTCACAACCTACAATAGATAGAAGTAAAAAATAGATATAATAAAACAAAAAACACGTATCTAAAACACACAGTAATTGTATAAAATAGCACTGGTAGCAATTACATTTAAATCACTTGTGACATGCACATAATCATTCCACATAAAGCTTAGTGCATCAGCAAATGTCCTGATGGAAAAGAAGGAAATATCTCTCCTTTAGTTGGTAAATATCTGTCTGTATACGCTCTTATCCATCTGCATAATATCAGTTACAGAAAGTCTTTTCATGCACTGTGCGTGCCTTTAGTAGCTAAAGTATGCTCTCAACACATATGTTCAAATTGTAGAAGTAGCGGAGCATTACTGTCTGCCTGTGTTCAAAAGCCGTCCTGGGAGACCACAGTGTGGTGAATGAATAGAGGCCGCTCTCACACTGGATGTTTCCCTTTGTGTACAGGAGACTCCTGGTAGATTAATACAATCTTTTTCCAACCACACTGGATAGTAGCGCAAGGGGATGAACAGGTAAGTACACAGGTAGGTACACGAATCGTAGGCAGGGTCACTAGTGGATTTTAAAACCCCATGAATGTTGACATGTTTCACTCCACCAGGGAGCTTTTTCAAGACGGGTATGTTGCAAAAGGTCCTTCCTTATATAGGGAGTTGATTACTTAATCTTTGACGTGTGTCATTTAATTACATCATTAATTTAATACATTTGTGTGTTCATTTCATCACATATACATTTACCAGTTAAATTGCAAACTCATAGAGAAGCCTTGAATCTCATTATTTCATAACATCAATTGATAAATAAATGAATAAAAATTATATGTATATATTAATTTCTTTATTTAATTAATCTATTCCAATTTATTAATTTATTTTCCAATTTCTGCTATGTATAAAAAAAAAAACATTCCCTAGTATAACACAAATAACTACCACACATAAATAAAGTGTATTGTATATATTTATGAAGGTATGCAAGCAAAAAAGTTTTTGTATATATAACTGCATATTGAATACAGGCTGAATAAATATAATCCTCTAGAGACTTCTGGTGGGCGGGTCATCCAGCATGGCTGCTTTTTAACACAGCTCCACGCAGCAGGCACAAAATCCGATATAATCCTCCTTTTCTTATCGGTGGATTGTCTCATTAAGACTCTCACAACAAACATCTCCAAATACTGAACCTGGAGATACCTGTATTGCCTGGGAGCAATAACGTTTTCCCCAGAGTCCGGCCATCAGACGCGCTGGCATGCATGACCGCCAACCACTAATTTGGCGCAAAACCACTAATATCCCTGCCTATCTTTTAGCGGGGCTCCCTCGCTGACCCTAGCTTCGCAGCTATCTCTGGGTGTATTGGAATCCCGTTGTCGCCCATTCCGACCTGGACATTGCTCCTCCTGGTGGAAGTTAGAGGTGCGAACGGGCGTTGAAGCTGCCCGCACATTCCCATCATCAGGACACACCGAGGGTGATCACTTACCCGGCAGACTCTGTGCTGTAGCCAGCTGGGCTTTCTGTTGCTGAGATCCCCTGGGCTGGTGCTGTTGCTGGCGTGTGGCTCCCGCTGTGTCCAGCCATTTTCTGAGCCTGCCGTGACCATGGCCTGTTCGCCCTGCGGAGCTCCCCGGTTACTGAGACGCTGCTGTGAACTCTGTCTCTGGCCAGTGAGACCATCCTCATCCTGGCGGGGCTTGGTGGCGCGGATGGGCGCTGAACTAACTCACCTCTCCACCGCTAACTGCGGCATAAACCTGGCTTTTCCCACGCTGTTTCAGGCGCAGCTCCGTTGGCGGCTCATGGGCAGATGCGGAGGCCGGTGGAAATTCTCTGCTGAGATCGGCCGTTTTCCACATTGTTGGTAATTCACAAGAGCTGAGTCCCCCTTTGCTATACGGAGTCCGATTCACACTGGGCAACTGTGTGGAGTGGCTGCTACGATGCCGGTCTGGAGGTAATTGGCGGCTTCCGTGGAACCCATATTGCTGATCAGGATACCTGGGAACTGTTTGGCTGACTCCCCTGCTACACGGCGCTGTACCTGGAGGAACACAGCAGCTGACTTATTTCGGCTCCTGCCAGTTCCCATAAAAACTGAACACTATTCAAAACGTCTGTGGCTGTAGTGTTCACATCCGATGAGTGCTGCTCTGAACCAGTGGTGTAACTAGGGCAGGGTGAGCGGGGCACGTGCCCTGGGCGCCAAGGGACTGGTGGCGTGTGGGGTACCAGCCCATCCTAGTTACCCAGTGTAGTGCCGACCGCAGTGAGTGCGGTCAGCGCTACACATTTACTCAGGACCGGCGCTAGGCTTCCCAGCGCCGGTCCTGTGTTGCATAGCCGAGCCCCTTCCCTCCCCCTGAGCGCTTGCCCAATAGCACCAGGAGGAGGGTGGGAGTTGGGCAGGCTCAGGCTGTGCTTACACACACATTACCGTCGATGTAAATTTCACAAAAAGCTGGGTCTTCACTTTGAATCCTAGCTTTACCTTATGTAATTACTATCCGAGTTAAAATTTCTAATACTCTGCTACTACCTAGTGGTTAAATTTGTGTACTCTTGTAATATTATATATTTTCATTGGATTTTATATTTAGCTTATTCACGGATAGTATTCACTACATACTAATAATGTAGAGCATTATTTTTCTGAGTACTCCGTACTTTCTCTTTTTACCATTGTACTTATTGCATATTCTTATTTATTTATTACCAGTTATTTATATAGTGCACACATATTCCGTAGCGCTTTACAGAGAATATCTTACCATTCACATCAGTCCCTGCCCCAGTGGAGCTTACACTCTATATTCCCTACCACATGCGCACACACATACACACTAGGGGTAATTTGTGGTGGGAGCCAATTAACCTACCAGTATATTTTTGGAGTGTGGGAGGAAACCGGAGTACCCAGAGGAAACCCACACAAGCACAGGGAGAATATACAAACTCCACACACAGTTAGGGCTGTAGTGGAGAACGAACCCACGACCTCAGTGCTGTGAGGCAGTAACGCTAACCATTACACCGTCTGTGCTGCCAATAAATAATTTGGTATATTGTGAGAGTTTTCCTGTTCATACTCCTATTCGTATCACGCCATTTCTAATCGTGTCCCCAGTGGCACGTTATGGACAGATACTTCCAAAAAAATACAACTAACAAATCATCAAACCCATCTGCAAACACCAGAATGAGCAGATCTAATAAACCAACGGGGAAATCTGGCCCTCCATCCCCTTCCTCAGACTCTGCTCCAGTTGATTGAAGCTGCCCCTTCTAATCACCCTTCCTATCCAAAATCCTTATGCCCTTGATTGATAAAAAACTATAGAGTTTACAAACTCTTTTTGACACAGCACTGTCTAAAATTGAAGCTAATTCTTCTAGATTAGATTCCCTGGAGCAACGAGTTAGCAATTCGGAAGACCAAATCCATACAATTCAACAATCTTCAGATACTCAAGCTGTGTCAATCCAAACCTTACAAACCAAAATAGATGACCTGGAAAACAGGCACAGGAGAAGTAACTTGCGCTTCATCAGTATCCCTGAGAATATCTGGGAAGCCCAGTTATCGGAATATCTGTCAACATTTTAGGGGCTTTATATAGGCATGATGATTCTATAATTCCACATATTGAACGTGCCCACCGTATAGGCCCTGACCGCCCTGATGTTAAAGCTAGACCCAGACCGGTCATAGCAAAATTCCTTGATTTTCGCATGAAGGAACACATTTTGCGGGCATTCCGCAGACTCCTACATCTTACAATCAATGAGTCTCGCATATTGATATTCCAAGACTTCTCTGCATCTGTATCCCAAAAACGCAGGGAGTTTTCAGATGTGTGCAAACAGCTCCATGATAACAACACTAGGTTTGCCTTAATGTACCCTGCTAAGCTCAGGATCCAACATAATGGTCGTACAGTGTTTTTTACTGACCCAGCTCAAGCCAAAACGCATGTGACCCATTGGCCAAGGTGGCTGTCCAAACAGATAACTCCATATATAATATGCCTATTACCTACTTCTGTTTTACTCTATATGAATATATATTTTAATAATTGAGCTACTCAAACTCTGTTATTTTTGTTCTATTGTTACTCTCGAGTACCATTTGACTATATGGTTCTCGCTAGGTTATGGTGGATTCTGGAAAAAAATTAAAATAGTGGTATGAAGCAATGTATGTTGTTTTATTTCTGTTTATGTATTTTGTTTGCTCGTCTCTTCCCCTCACATATTATTGTTGTTAAGGGCCAGATTTCATTACACCTATTTCCCTCCGCTTGCTGGGACGGGGGGCTGGTGATAGAAGAATTTAACCCATTCATTATGCACCACCCAAGTAAGGGCATTGGCTAACATTCCTATAGATCCTTCTGGGTTAAATGTCCTTCCCTCTAACACACATTTCAAACTTGTCTCCTGGAACGTGGGGGGTCTTAACGAGTAACTAATCATATAAAACGATTTCATCCCCAATTAATTTTTCTTCAAGAAACTCACTGGAAACAGAGCAGTGGGTCCTCTCTCCAGGCACCGTGGTTGGGACAATGTGTTTCAGCAGATTTCCATAGGAAAGCCAAGGGGGTTGCAATCTTGTTCCATAAAGACCATCGCTATTCCATTCTTCATTTGGAAGTGTACCCCAATGACCGCTATTTCCTTTTAGATGTAGTGGTGTGGGGCTCCCGTTACACCTTAGTAAACATTTATGCCCTAAATGTGGCAACTTCTGATTTTCTGAAAGATCTCACACCGTTTAGCACAGAGAACTAATATTCCCCTGATCCTGGGTGGGGATTTCAATTCCATAGATGACCTCATGCTTGATAAACAGCCTCCCCCCAGAAACTTTAACCATTCATCATGGAGACAAGTCCACTCCCTCAAATCCTCCAGCTCACTGATATCTGGCGCCTTCTTAACCCTACGGACAAAACGTTCACCTTTCTTTCTGGGGTTCACCATTCATGGTCCTGGATTGATACAATTTTAATTAGTGATTCCCTAGTGGCGTCTATTCTAAAAAAGGGGGGGTACCTCCGCGCTTTGGTATGTGCAGCAGCCCAATGTAATAATTAAACTGAAAAATAGGAAATGAGCGCTTAATTGAAATATATAGCTATATATATGTGGCACCTGTAAAAGAATTGGATTAAATTGATGTTTACAACTCCTGTATGGAGATAAAAATGGGTGGGTTCCGTATAGCAATCACTGTGCCTGATGATGGAAATGGGACTAACTCTCCCTATCTTACCCTTACTGGTAGATCCGGTTCCTCCGTTCTCTCTCCAGAGAGTCGGTCCGGTCTACGCTCAGGGGGCTGTTGGGTTGAGCCAGGTCCTGGCTCCACATTGACCGCCGGCGTCTGGCTGTGGGCAGCCGATGTTGATGACGTCAGTGGGTCCGCGGCGGGAGAGTGAGCGGCCGTGCGGCCGAGGTGTGCAGTGTGCAGGGAAAAAAGACCACCAGTTGCCACCAACGCGTTTCGTGCGCATGCGCACTTTGTCAAGGATTGAGAGCAGCTATAGCCGCAGTGGTTGCTTCTTTTCAAGACATTCGTACTGACAATACTTTAATTAGCTTAGACACAAATAAAGCATTTGACACCATGCTATGGCCACATCTGTTTTCTATTCTCTCTCGTCGAAACTTTCACCCCACTTTTATAAGTCTCATCCGATACCTTTATATGTATCCGTCCATCTCCATACTCTTAAATGGCTATTGCAGTGAACCTTTAACCATGTCCCGTGGCACCTATCAGGGATGTCCGCTCTCCCCACTCCTTTTTAATGTAACTATTGATCCCCTTTTGCGTATAATAGAAAATGCTGGTATCATTAAGGGCATCCCCATTGGCTCCAAAGTCATAAAACTAACTGCATTTGCAGATGACATTCTGTTATACATTTCAAACCCCTTGGACTCTTTAACATATTTAATTGAAAAACTGCGTTTGTTTGGAGAGGTGTCTGGCTTTGCAGTTAACTGGTCTAAGTCAACGGCTCTTTGATTAGGTCGAAATATATCTAACTTTGCGGGAACAGATAATGTCACACTTTCTTGGCACTCTGATCACTTTACTTATTTGGGAGTGAAAATTCCTAGGAAGCCAGATCTTATTTATAGCCTTAATTATACCCAACAATTAAGTAGGATAGCCACTTAGCTGGAAATCCCTCCCTGTTTCATATAATGGCAGGGCAAACCTAATCAAAATGATAACCTTTCCCCGCCTTATGTACTTGATACAAGTTCTACCACTGTCACTCACTCCCAAAGACATTACCCATATTCATTTTCTTTTCCAACGTTTTATTTGGCAAGGAAAAAAAACGCTATTGGCTTATTAAAACTACAACAACCTAAATCAAATGGTGGAATTAATTTCCCAAATGTACAGTGGTACTCTCAAGCGGCTTTTCTGCGTTACCTTAAAGATTGGCTGCACGACAAGGAAGTTTACTCAAATACTTCTTTGGAGAGAGAATTTCTAGAGGGGGGTGACTTGATATCATTTATGCACCTCTATGATCAGGAGGTCCCGACCCATCTGAGAGAGAACCCGTTGCTTTGTCCCCCCAGGAAGCTGTGGCATAGTTTGCGACATAAGCATAATTTAAATGCACATAAATCCCTATATCTTCCTTTTATGTATAATATAGCCCAACACTATGTTAGCCATACCATTAGATATTTCTCCCAAACTGATTGGTCAAACATTTGGATACCTTGCTACAGCAGGCACCATTAAGAAAAAAATCGATTTCTATAGCTTACAGCCACTTTCAACATCTCTTAGACTATTCTACTTCTCAGGGAGGGCCCCAAACATGGATCTCACAGCTTCCCAATGTGCAAATGGTGGATTTTTTTAAAAGCTCATCACAGGTCATGTTATCATCTTCCACCATATACACAGAGATGTTTTTGAATATACTGCACAGGTCCTATTTGTGCCCACATAGAAGATTTATGATTGGTTTCTCAACCTCTCGTGTTTTAAGTGTGGCCAGTCTCAGGCTGATTTATTTCACTATTTATGGTCATGCCTGCTAATTCGCAGATTCTGGTTGCAAGTACTAAATTACTCTAAAGAACACTTGGTTAATCACATGACTATGACCCCTGAATGGGCCTTGTTTGGCATTCTTCCAAGTGGAACTAGAATTACAAGAGGTGGTAGTCATCTATTATTAGCGGTCCGCGCTGCAGCTCGTAAGTCTATTCTGAAGGTGTGGATACACCCAGAGCCTCCCACCCTATCCCTCTTCAAAACAAAATTATATTATCTGTTTCGTATGGCCTGGGTAGAGGCGGTGCAAGAAAAGAGATTAAAACTGAAACATTTTGTGACATGTCGGAAAGTTTTATTGCAACTCTTTCTACGAGTATTCAAAATCAAATTCAAGACTCCATATGATATACATCCTGGTATCTTTTGCAAGAGATCGAAGGTGTTCCGCCAATTTCTAACCTGAGGTGAGAGTGGGGGGGGGGTGAGGGAAGAGCGAGCAAATTTTCTTTTCTTTTAATTTACTTAAATCTTTATTATGTGTTTTGTTTATTTTGTTCAGTTGAGAAATCGACAATTTAATATGTATGTATTTTAATATTTGAGCAAACCTATTTGTTGTAAGATGTATTCTCAAAATGATGGCGTATTGTTTAATTGTCATCATTATCGACTGTATCATTATGCCTTATGTAATAACTGTTTCATTGGGTCCAACTGTTTTTGATCCCATACATGTAATTTTGCATTGTAAATTATGTTCACGATTTTTGCGCATTGCTTCAATAAAAATATATATATAAAAAAATATATAATCCTCTATATCTCATTTGAGGGCTAAAAAGGGAAAAGGAGAAATCTCCACAGCCTGTATTCAATATGCGGTTATATATACAAAAACTTTTTTGCTTGCATACCTTCATATACCGTGGTCTCCCAGGACGGCTTTTGAACACAGGCAGACAGTATTGCTCCGCTACTTCTACAATTGAACATATGTGGTGAGAGCATACTTTAGATACTAAAGGCATTCACAGTGCATGAAAAGACTTTCTTTAACCGATATTATGAAGATGGATAAGGGCGTATACAGACAGATATTTACCAACTAAAGGAGAGATATCTCCCTCTTTTCCATCAGGACATTTGCTGATGCATTAAGCTTTATGTGGAATGATTATGTGCATGTCACAAGTGATTTAAATTTAATTGCTACCAGTGGTATTTTATACAATTACTGTGTGTTTTAGATAGATGGTTTTTGTTTTATTATGTCTATTTTTTACTTCAATCTATTGTAGGTTGTGAATAAATTTGTTTTTTATACTTAGGAGTCTTGATTGTTGATTCATTTCAAACAAGCGATATAGATATTATATTTTATAGCGCAGTCCTAATTTGTAGTTTTTTGTGGGTGACTTTATTGAGACCAGGTGGTACTGGTCTATTTGGACTAGCAGCTTGAATTGTTTTATTTACACACCTGTTTTATTAGCGCAAGGAGCTAGTTTTTGTTTTTGCACCAACTAGATTTGAGTTTTCTTTCCTCTGCAAAGTAGAGGCACAAGAAAATAACCACCATCTTACCCCAGAACAGCCGCCAGATCTCAGAGATATTGCTTGTGTATGCTTACATATATATTCTGAGAGGGTATTCTGCACCCCCTTACATTTTTCCGGAGGAATGCTGAGAGAAATAGAATGGGAACCGAGGAGAAACTCCAGAAACCTAATTTGATTGGATAAGAATTGACTTATGGTAATTTATAGTAAACCCAAATCTACCAGAAGAAACAAAGTGATATTCTGGTGAGCTCTGAGTTTCTATGTGTGAATGTACTAAAAGATGTAGTCAAAATAGAACATGCAATTATGCCTTGCTGACGAAGGTGGGCTATGACTGCCTTAATTACTCTAGTGAATGAAAATAGGGCATCTTCTAAGCCAAAAATCATCACCATCCATTGGCTGGACGGTGGACCTGAATCGTAACAGGTGTCTGTGATTTGGGTGAAAAGGAATAGAATGGAAGGTGTCTGTGAGATCTTTATACAGAAACAATCTCTGGTAAGAAGGAAGATCATGTCAACCTTCCATATAGAACTTTTTGTTTTAGAAAACAGTTCAGTCTTTACATTCAGGATTGGATGTACTGAGCCATCCTGTTAGGGAAAATGTGGCCTGTCCAACTCTTCCTGGAAGATTCTGCAAGCTCGATCTTGCCTTGAATGAAGGCTTCCTGTAATGTGGCATCTAAACAAAAACTGCAATTTTTTAATTTGTCTTAATGAGGAAAATGATTAAAATCAGATTTAGGCCAAACTGAATAGTTTTCAACAACCATGCATTTGAAGTAATCTGGGCCATTAGTGAAAATAATCTCAGTGTTATATGGGGAGGAGTACTCACTGGCCAGACTTTCTCGGCCTGGGTTTGACCAAGAGCTGGAGGGATTTGTCCCATGTTCTGCGGACCTGGGTGTAAAACCTCCTCTCTGTGTTCTGCTGTAGCCACAGAAGTTCAGGGTTGGTCACCCAGCTCTGGCTGCTCAGTCCACCTAACAGAAAGTGCTTCTTTCTGACCTCATAACTTCTGGGCTTGAGATCATCAAATGATTTATGAGCTTTGTAACGGGATCTGACTTCATTATTAAACTCAGGGCCAAATAAGTTCTTATCTTAAAAAGATCATGATATCAATATCTTTAGGAGCAAGGCCTGAGAGACCAGCCCTAGCTTTATTTCATATACTTAAAACAAGTTCATAGTTTTTCAGGTAATAGAAAAAAAGAATATGGTAAAATAATAACAGAAAAATTACAGTAAACAGAAAGTTTAATGAAATGATTTAAATACTAGAAATAATACTATACCACTTCTTTGTATGTGTGCTTTATTTGTATTTATTTTTAAACATTATTAATATCAGAATAGTTTACAATACTCGTAGAAACTGTATTGATATATACTATTTATGCTGCTAAATGGGACTTGTGCAATATGTTTAATTAGGTAGTAAATTTAATGAATTAGCTCATCATTGCTGCTAAAACTGAATAGGTGCAATTGATCAATTTATTTTTATTTTTTTGCTATTCTTATGGAGTCTATCCACAGACAATTTACAATACCTGTATTTATATATGCTATTTAAGATGCTAAATGGGATATGATTAATTAGGTATCAAATTCCATTAATGAGCTTAACATTGTTGCCAAACTGGATATTCAATTGAATATTATATGCGATTGACTTTTGCTGTCCCTATTGAATTTATACACAGATGTATCCGTTTTGACTGTTATATGGGATATGTACAAAGATTATGAAATTAATATCCAAGATTAGAGGATATCACAAGTTGTGTGGATTTAGAATGTAAGCTTTTACGAGCAAAACCCTCTATCTTCTTGTGCTTCTCCATACTTTAGTTTCATCTACTTTAGTCACCACTAGGGCACCTAACACTTGGTTGCTTATGCTCTGTTGCTAATCTGGGTGTTATGGTCGCTAATGTAGCAATGTATATTATCCATGTCCTGGTCCTGTATTGTATTGTTCTGTAAGTCGCTTGTCTACAACTTGTTTATGTACTTTGTAAGGCGCTGCGGAACATTTGTGGCGCCATATAAATAAATAATAATAATTTATTACATCCTCATTAAGGTGGGTTTCCTTTTCTTCTGAATGACATGTGATATATGCAATATTAAATAAATATCCAGGAGGCCTGGAGACCCTTCAGAAATGTGAACCTTGCAACCTCATTAATGTGAATTTTTTTTTTTGCTACTGCAAATAGGATATGTGCAACTCCATTAATCAGGATATTTAATGTCAATTAATATCTTATGTACAAACAATTTCTTTACTAAGAAGACTTTGCTGCTAAATGAGACAACTGACATTGGTAAACATCTCATGCGCATACCATTGCAACCCATTTTATGTTCCTTTTGCTGCTAAATAAGGGAATATGCAATTAAGATATCTGACCTCATTAAATATTTATAAGCAAACTCGCAACCCATGTGTTTTTCTCACTTTGTTTTTTTCATTTTCTATGTTAGATGACAGTGTACATATAAGATAACACTGCCACCCGTCTGTGAGCAGAGGTAATCTTTTCCAAGAATTCTGGTGAATATATTGCTAAAAATTACTTTTCTTTTTCCCTAATATTTCACAAACTTTTTTTATTTAATTTTTTTATGGTATTAACCATAATTCATTTTATAAAAGTGTGCATTAATTATTATAACCAATACATAGGTTCATCACATAAGAGTGCCCCACAAAGGGAACTTTTCTTTATTCTGCCTGTGCAAAACAAAAATTCAATATTGTGATATATTAATTCCTGGGAGCACCACCAACACTGTATTTATTAAAAAGGACAGGAATCAAGATAAATCATTTTACTGCTGGTTTATATACATTCATTTATAGTCATAACATACAACAAATCCTGTGCAGGTATCTATCCCCAACCCTATTTCCCAATGATTATATAGAATACTTAATGCTGTTATTTATACCTTTAATGGTTGAAGTTGCCAGACCATTTCAAACCCATCATGTAGAAACTGCAGTACTTGGGGTGTATTGGCCTTCATCAAATCAAATCTTGAGCCAGCACAAAATAAAAGGTTTGCTAGATTATATAACAGATATCTGAAGATGCTCTCTTTCTTGCTTACATAAGAAGTTGTACCACTTGTTCAGACTAAATGGGTATGTTATGCCGGCGGTTCAAATCCAAATGCTGGAATCCCGATGGTGCAGAATCCCGACGAATGGTAAGTACCCTAAACCTCCCCCGATGGTGCCTTCCCCCCATTCCCACACCCTAAACCTAACCTCCCCCGATGGTGCCTAACCCACCACAGGAGGTCCCTAAACTTAACTCCCCCATGCCTGGGCTAAGTGTCATATCATCAAATGAAGACTTTGTACCAATAGCTGTGCTCCCCATCCTCTGGAGCTTGCGTCGGTAGTTAGAACCAAACACTGGGTTTCTGACGATGTTGTTCTGAAGTTTAGTTCTGCACTTGTCCACCAACAAATAGTCTCTCTAGTGTCTTGAGGTAGGCTTATCTGGTAAGACAGATGTACTATTGTACCAAAGTAGGTTCCACTGTAACTTCCTCATTCTCAATCTTGCCCAGGGAATTATATCTATGGTAGATGACATCATTCCCAGTAGACGTGACCCTAGACGTAACAGTATTTTGTTGCACACCTGAACTAAAGAAGCCAGCCTTCGAATTTTTGCACATCTTTCTTCTGACAGTGCGATAGTGTATTTCCGTGTCTACCTGCACAACTAGGAATTGTATTTGCTGTGCTGGATCTAAAGGACTCTTCTCCCAGTTTATTATTTAACCATGATACAGAAGACATTCTATTGTTCTGTCCACAGCTTCTCTCACCATCTCTCAAGCTTCAGGCAATTAGCAGATCGTCTAGATATGGTCAGACTGCTATTCCTTGTCTTCTCGAACAAGATATGAGGGTCACCAAGACCATTGTGAACATTCTTGGGATGTTGCCAATGCTGAAAGGAAGACCGGTAAATTGGAGGTTTTCCTTGGATGCAGAATCTCATATTGGCCATACACACTGAGCGATGCGGCGATAGGTCATTCCAAATCATCCAGAAACAACATATGGTGGCAAAATAGTCTCTCGGTGTGTACTCAGCTGTACTCCTGAAACCCTTGACGCCACAGAGACACCACTTCCAGAACCCAATTATCCTTAACAGACTCCTTACATTGTCTGGCAAATTCCAGAAGTCTGCCCCCTACTGGCACGTGTGCAGGGATCCTGTAGTAGTCATTGTCTCAGATTGCCTCTCCTGTAGGATTGGGTAAAGGACTGCCTCATCATGCCTGAGGAGGGATCCAGTCAAGATGCCGGAAGTCAGGATACAGATGCCCATCAGAATGCCGACACCGGCACCCCGAAGGTAAGTCACAGTTAGGGTGGTATGTGGGTGGTTAGGTTTAGGAACCTGCCGGGGTGGGTTAGGCACCGACCGGGGAGGGTAAGGGAAGGGGGGGTTAGGTTTAGACACCACCGTGGGAAGGTGAGGGTGAGGCACCACCAGGGGAGGGTTAGGGGGGAGAGAGGAGATGGGTTAAGCTACTTACCAGCCCGTGTCGGGATCTTCAACATTGGAATGTCTGACGGTCTTCTGACCGCTGGCATCTCGTCTGTAGGTAAATCATACCGATTCCCCTGAAGAGTATCTGCCACTCTATTGACGCCCAGGATTATTGGTTCTAATTTATTACCTGTTTTTTGAATGCAGATCAGCTGCCCACGAACGCAGCCATGGAGCTCTTCTTGCCATCACTCCTGCAATCATAGATTTTGCAGAAAACTCTAGCACATCAAGCAAGGCTTCACACAGGTATTCTATAGCTTTAGTCATAATAGAAAGACTTCACTGTAAATCATTTCTTGACATCTTCTATTCCAAGTCTGTGTGCATAACAGACACCCGAGGCCAAATGTAATCGGACGAGTTTAGAAAATGTGAATTTAGCAGTAAACCCTCACACTTTTTAAACACACCCAATATAATAGTCTGAAAACATGTAAACTCACATGTTTTTACTCAAAAAAACTCACAAATGTAAACTCACGCAGATGTTTTCCCATTTTTGAAGATAAAATTCGACCAATGTGAGAATTTACTGCTAAACTCTCACATTTTCTAAACTCTCAACCTGTTACATTTGGCCCCAGAGTCTCAAAATTTCTGGATACTGAATCTATCACAACACCAGGATTTCAGAGAAACTGCTGCAGAGCTATGCAATTTTTTTTTTAAAGAACTTTCAACCCTTTTATCCATGCTCTCTCAATACAGCCCCATCTTCAAGAGGGATAATGAGTGTTATGGTAAGAACTTAAAATTGTTAACTTTCTTCGAAGTCCATAGGGTCCACAGGGAGACCTTGGGGTGTAGGTGATGGGAACCAATCCGGGCACTACGCAGTTAAAGCTTTCAGCTCCCAGGATGCATTGGGTCCACTCTCCCTATACCCTGCCCCGAGCCAGAGGCACCTCAGTTGGTACCAAGGCAAAGGCCGGAGGAGGAGAAGAGAGAAGGAATACTGGAACACTCAAGAAACACACTCACAGAGAAGGCAACGGGAAACCGGTGACCAATATGATAGCCCATATGAAGCCAGGTGCGTCAGGGCGGGAGCCCTGTGGACCCTATGGACTTTGAAGAAAGAGTTAAGAAAAAGGTAAGTTCTTACCATAACTCATTTTCTTCTTCAGGGTCCATAGGCTCCACAGGGAGACCTTGGGGATGTCCCAAAGCAGTCATTTTAAAGGGTGGGGATGCTCCTGCACTGAGAGGAGAATCCGGCACCCAAAGGAAGCATCCTGAGAGGCGAAGGTATCGAATGCATAGAACCTTAGAAATGTCTGGACAGAAGACCATGTGGCCGCCTTACAAAGCTGAACAGCAGAGGCGCCGCGCGGTGAGCTGTCCACGAGGGACCCACAGACCAAGTAGAATGAGCCTTAACAGAACTCAGGACAGGCCTGCCTGCGTGTAAGCTTCTAAGATAGTCATGTTTATTGGCTGGCCATCCCTTCATGTGAAATCCATAGAACACAAAGAGTCTGATTTCCGAAGATAACTGGTACGTTCCACATAAATCCTGAGGGTGCGGACCACATCCAAGGAGGCCTCACCTCCAGAGAGGTCTGATGATTGAAAGGCCGGTACTATAATCTCCTGATTAATATGGAAACTAAAAGCAACTTTAGGAAGGAACACAGGGCGAGTGCAAAGCACAGCCCTGTCCTGGTGAAATATCAGAAAGGGAGAACGACAGGAGAGAGCTCCCAATTTTGACACCCTCCTGGCAGATGCAATAGCCAGAAGAAAAAGAGTCTTAGCTGTTAACCACTTAAGTTCCACCGAATCTAGTGGTTCAAATAGAGGGCCCAAAGAACTGTTTGGATTTAGGGGCTGGCTCGTCATCCTCTATAACCAATACGGATCTGACTGCACGCACCAAGGCAGGAATATTAATCCTTGACTTAGTCTAAGCCTCTTGCATAGGGAAGTCTGGGTTAGAGGCGTCAGCCACTTCTCAGTCATCAGATGACATCTCAGACTCTGATAGCTGTGGATTTAATGACAACACTGGACGCTTAGCTGGCTGTACAGGTTTCTCACTCTGCAGCATGGTCTGAATGGCCGAAGAGAAAGCTGCCAGACTGCACCGAAGTAGAGAAAACATCCACCCATGGTGGAGGTATACCCTGTGGTAATCCCGCTGTGGGAATGATAGCCTAGTGAGACACAGGAGGGTTCTGCAAGGGGGGTCCTGTACAGATGTCGGGGAGTTTGAGGTACCTGGTGGATTATAGCACCTCGAACATAACCCATCCCGAACCAAAACCTGTAGTACATAATCTGCATTGCAGAATAGGTGCAGAAATGTGTTCATTACCCTTGTCGGACATCTCTGCAGAGTACGATAACACACAATATGGCACTGGATACAATGCAACCACGATTATGTATGAAAATACTAGTAGGGAAGCAATATACTGGCCCTGTCTTATGCTTGGGTAAGCTGCAGGGACCTGCTGCCTAAATATTATAGATTATAAAAACTGACACATTGCTGCCACTTAAAGACAAGACACCTTTGCTATCCTTGCGTAAAGGTGCAAGCCTAAGGCAACTTTTGAGGAGACCAACAGTATGGGAATCGTCTTCTTAGACTAAGGTAATACGTACTGGTTGTTTTAGGTGCATTAATTGCATAACCTGCCACATTATGAATATTGACAGTTCATTTAAGCATCCCCATACAGGTAGATTGATAAAATTAAACAGACTCACATGCACAAGTGAGTTTGTGATTTATATGCTCACCTTCCCTTGCTCCTTGGTATATATTGGCCTCATGACGAAATCCTTCCGTGAACGGATGGCCAATCACTGAAGTTCGGTTCGGCAAGCACCGACCACAGGGATGACTAATAAGCCGGTGGCAACACATTTCCTTGCGAAGGGACACTCACTTGCGTCTTTGAGATGTATGGTCATTGACTGGCAGCCACCATCGATAAGGGGAGGTGATAGAGAAATGGCACTTAGACGCAGCGAGGCAAAATGGATTTTTGATTTAGATACTGTTGTCCCTAGGGGCTTAAACGAACAAATTTCATCCAATGTTTTTCTATAATTATTTTTTGGTCACCAGTCCTGTTTTGTTCTGGTCTTTTGATCTTTTTGGGTTTGCTGACTTTTTTAATATGTATTCTGTATATAATATACAAAACATTTGGTTAAGGAATGGCGCTGATTTGCCAAACAGTGTTAATGTCTACCTAACTACAATCACCAATAGGAAAAATGGGTGTCTTACTCTATAAATAATGTTCAGAATAAAATCAGCAGAGTTTATCCGTGCATGGATTTTTGGAAACTTCGATTTTATTTTTCCAACAGTAGAGAAATCACGCCTCCATATATTCCGTATAGTCTTGCCTCTTCTTCAGTCTCTCAAAAAAAAGAGAAAGAAAAATAGTGTAGAACAGTAGGTACAAATGGACAAAGGTTTAATTTGTACATTAAACTCACATTTAGTAAGTTTTAAACAGGCATATAAAGCCAACATATACGATCTCCAAGTGGAAACAGTCTGTTAGAGATGTACAACGACTACCGCTCAGGATGGCAAATGGAGTAGGTCACAACAGGTCCCGGTAGTCCTTATTTGGCGGGGGTTGACAGCAAAAAAAAAAACAGTAAGTCCACCTGAAGGGAAATAAATCTCACCACCAGCTTGACATGTTTCGGACCGCCTGGTCCTTCCTCAGAAGCTCTGTATATGCATCTATAATATTGAATTTGCATTAGGTATGCTTACAAGTGAGAGCCTTATATATCTAATTATGAGCAGGGATTATTAAACAAAACGTCAGATCTAGCCTTTCATATGACACTGGTGGTATGTAAATGGAAAGTGGACCGTGTGTGTGTGTGTATATATATATATATATATATATATATATATATATATATATATATATATATATATATATATATATATATGAGAAACATACACCTGTATTAGGGCATGAACTAGAGAAAGGGTATAGCCATATGCTGACAGATAGAAAAAAGGAGAGGCAGGCAGCACTATTTTCAACTACCTGGTGGTCTAGTGGATCACGATGGCTGGAGCCTGCGTTCACACTCAACCATCCCCCGAGACCAGAGGAATCGACTGCCTTAACATGCGGGTCCTTTAAAGTCCAGTTGCAGTCTGGGTACTCTCCGGGGGCCCTGGCTAGCGCTGACCCCCGAATGCCCGCCAAGATCCCTAGATCGGTACTGGTGTTGCGGCACCGGTGGGGTGATGGAGCGGCAGCGCAGACGTCCCTCGGACAGTCTGCTGCTGCGTACTCAATATGAAGAAAAGATAAAACAAATCATAAAAATAATAGTTTACGGGCTGCCACCCTGCATAATGGTGACCCAACTCCGGCCGGGCACCAACAAAACTGAGATGCCTCTGGGAAGGGGTATAGGGAGAGTGAATAATGCATCCTGGGAGCTGAAAGCTTTTAACTGCATTGTGCCCGTATTCAGTTCCATCACCTACACCCCAAGGTCTCCCTGTGGAGTCCATGGACCCTGAAGAATTGTGTTCTATAAATGAACACACGCATGCGAGGATCTTTCAAAGTGAGCAAACACAATTATCTGATGAAAATACAATGCAGCCATAGATGCTACCTGCACTAAGGGTATGCTGTAGTACTAGAAAATGTTGGGCTAAAGAGAGCACGTTCTTAGGAAAATGCACCCAGCACCCCAACCCACATGTTCAATGAGAAGAATGTGCGAATAAACACCTAACGCGTGCAGCTATTCCCTACTGCACTGTCACAACATGACAAGTTAACAATTAATAACATAATTAAGTCTATGTCCAACTTCATGCACAGAGCTATAAAGGGAGGAGCACCCGGGTGTCCCATTAAAGAGAGCGACCTTGTGTGCTTGTAGTAAATTAAATTGAATGCCAGCTCCGTGTGTGCGTACTGTAAGGGAGCTATGATGCCTCAGAGCGAAGCTCCTCAATGGAGTTGCTGCGCTGCCGTTAAGCCCCGCCCCCAGCTAACGCTGGTAGTGAATTTGGATATAGTGTTAGTTTAAATAAGCTGCAGATCTCTTACCGATATGGCGGGACGTCATAACCGAAACAGCAGTGAACTTCTAAATAACCCCCAGCCTGCGCTAACAATGGGGGAGGGGGGAACGCTATACACCAGGGAGCTACCACAGCCATTTTGGGGAAGGGAAAGAGGGGTTGAGAGCACAATGTGCAGCGGTTTGTAATAGTGAGTCACAAGCATAGCTGAACAGTCATAGCCACCTGTATAAAGTCTCTACTGTGACTGCCATGTGAAGCACGCTGTCATTGAGCCCAATCTTTGTCTTTCTCCAGAGCGGTGGCGATACTTACATATTGCTGCTGCGGCCGGGATGCTGGGCTCGGGGGGCTGGTGAGGGACCCGGACACAAGCTGTTTCGAGCAGGTGGCAGGCCTCAGAGACAGATGTGTCTAGGCAGGGCCCCCCCCCTCTCAGGGCACCAGACACAGGCAGCAGTAGCCGTAGCGGTCCCTTCCTGGCGGCTCCCTTGCAGCAGGCATGCTGCCTGTCCTTACTTGGCAAAATGATTACAAATAAAATTTTAACTAAAATACTACATGGGCTGGAGACAGCCCACTCTGTGCACCAGCTCTCTCTGGCACAATTTCTAAACTGGGGCATAGAGGGGGAGGAGCCAGTCACACTTGTAATTATTTTAAGTGCCAGGCTCTACTCTACCACCATCTATACCCCAGTGACTTAAGCTCCAGTGTACCCTAGTGGATGAAGGAGAAATCGGAGTGGGGTCCACTACTGCCAAGTCGCATGGTGCATAAAAGTCGCCAACACACTGCTGATTCCATAGATGGAGAGTTCCAAACTTCCACTGGCAGTAATGTAAGCACAAAAACTGTGCGACGGGAGCTTAATTGAATTGGTTTCCATGGCCAAACAGCTGCATACAAGCCTCACATCACCAAGTCCAATGCCAAGCGTCGGATGGGGTGGCGTAAAACATACCGACACTGGACTGTGAAATCGTGTTCTATGAAGTGACGAATCACATTTCTCTGTTTGGCAGTCAGATGGGCTTGGTGGATGCCGGGAGAATGTGACGAGGGATGATGGTATGGGGCTTTTTTTTTTTTTTTTTTTAGGGTTTGGGCTAGGCCCCTTTTCTCCAGTGAAGGGCAAGCTTAATGCTTCAGCATTCCAAGACATTTCAGACAATGCTATGCTTCCAACTTTGTGGCAACAGTTTGCGGAAGGCCCTTTTCTAGTCCAACATGACTGTGCCCCGGTGCACAAAGCAAGACCTATAAAGACGTGGGTTGAGGAGTTTGGTGTGGAAGAACTTGACTGGCCCGCACAGAGTACTGACCTTAACTGGAACAGAGACTGCGAGCCAGGCCTTCTCGTCCGACATCAGTTCCTGACCTCATAAATGCTCTGCAGAATGAATGGGCACAAATTCCCACAGAAACACTTCAAGATCTTTTGGAAAGCCTTCCAAGAAGAGGGGAAGCTGTTATAGCTGCAAAAGGAGGACCAACTCTGTGTTTAATTACATTATATTAAAGTATATGTATTTGCAGTTCCTGTTGGTGTAATGGTCAGGCGTCCAAATACTTTTACCCATATATCTAGATAGACATTGTAAAGAGAATCAAACAGGGAATGATTTAATTGCATTAGGTCACATCTGTTTACATCAGGGATACAAGTGTCACCTTGACAGAGATTATACCACAGGTTCTCAAACTTTGTACTCAGGTCCCCAAACAGTGCATGTTTTACAGGTCTCCTCACAGAATCGTAAGTGAAATAATTAGCTCCACCTGTGGATCTTTTAAAATGTGTCAGTGAGTAATGAATACACCTGTGCACCTGCTGGGTGACCTGGAAAGTGTGAACGGTTTGGGGTCCTAAGGACGAGTTTGAGAACCTCTGTATTATATAAATACATAAAAGCTTTAATTTGTCCTTGTCATGACAACACCAAGCAATGGTAAAGATTCTGGCGTTTGGTAAATTTTGATATTACATGTTGGCTTATGATTATGCTGCCCAGGGTATATGCCTCAGAAGCTCTTGGGGTCAATTCAATTGCAGGCTATGCACGGAATGTGTAGTTGGAATACCAGCAACAGCAAACCTGATCACCTGCAATTTACCCTGAAACTACGTATTTTAGTTGGCAGTCCCCACAGAGGTGAATATTAAAATAGGTGATCTTGGGGAGTCAGTTCGTGCAGCATATTTGCGCACAAGAACGTGAGCATCGCCTGCAATTGGATTGAACCCTTAAAGTGTCACCTCCTAGTCCCTTTGAAGGGTGAGATTAAGCTGTGAGAAGTGATGTTACTCATTGGGTGCAGCAAACTTTGAAATCTGTTATGGAGGAGAGGGCATATATGGACGATGGATATCTATTTCATTCTAGTTTTTTTTTTTTTTTAAAGCACATTTATTGCTTTAAAATATAGCAAGGCTTGAAAATGTTATCTGCTAGCAATTATATTCATTAGAATTGTATTGCAAATGTTAGTGGTAATAAGGTAAATTGGCTGCCATGAGGTACCCAGGTATTAACTGATTGAGTACCACCGATGGTTGCTGATATGCCGGGAAGCACACGCATAATAATTAGTTGTTTCCAAAAACAGCCTTTAATGTTCTTCAATCAGCAGTGTTAAGCTGCGTACACACTAAACAGATATATCTGCAGATGATGGTCGTTCATACACACTGAATGGCTGTGGTTACAGCTGGCGAGTCCCGCCCCTCTCCCACACGGCCGCCTCTGCTGCAAGTGTACGGGGAGGACGGCAAACTGCCTACAGATATCTGCAATCGGCTGTGCAGCAGAGTCGACACGATATGTATGTGAACGATGCTGGTGTACACTGGCCAATCAATTGATCAGCCAATATATCCGCCATTGTATACCTAGCATTAGATTAGCTGGTGTTTCATTCAACTAAACCCCCATTGAAAAAAAATAAAAAAAAAATAAAAAAAAAAAGATACTGGCCACAGAACAAGATACAACAGAAATATTTATTTTGATGTGAGCAATACAAACAGGTTACTTTGTCTTCTGGCTCTGTGCTTGAGCCTTCAGCACCTTTATGACAATTTTTTGCTCCTCAATTAGGAATGCCCGCTTGATCCTGCAAATAAGTAATGGAAGGTTAAATCAAACTCTTATAAAACCTGAAAAGTCATTACTTAAATCGTAGTAGGTCTGTAACAGTTTCTCTTATATTTTGTAGTACAATTTAAAGATGGATAAACAGGCACTATTTAGCTTAACAATACATCTAAAAAAAAAAAATCACACCACTTTTTAAAGTGTTTCCAGTCCTAGAACACACCCCTCATGTCCACCCTTTTTAGGGGATTAAAGATAATTACAAATGCCTAGCATGTTCAGTAGGACATGTTAACATGCAAGCCTAGCTGGCACATTTTTATCTTACTGTTGTCTCCTATGGTCACCCCCTCCTTCGCTATTTCCAAGCTGCTAGGAAGGATTTTTCTCTTAATTAAGTTTCAAGGACAAACCATCTCTAGATACACAGCATACAGAAATACTCAAGGTATATTTTCAACCAGGGTAAATAATTTAGAAGGGAAACACCAACCACTCTTCAGGCTGAGCTGTACAAGGTGGTTACAAAAAAACAAAGGAAGCATATTGAAGAGATGCAGGACAAAAACATTTAATGTCTTCAAATTGCTTTTATTGAAGCATTTCACATGGTACAAATAAAGAGTCATGAATTTCAAAAGGAATACAATACATTTTAGAGACCTCTTCTGAAGAGGTTTATAAAATGTATTGTACCATTAGAGTTATAAAAGATGTGTTAACAATATTTTAAAATATCAAGAAACTTCGAAGATGAGCCTCCTTTCAACTAGCCATTTGTTGCTGTACCATAAACACAAATTGTATTACTCTGCAGAAAGATTCTATGCCTACACAACAATGCGACCGAGGTAAAAGAAGTGGAAAACTGCTTTAATGATAAAAACAGGACATTTCCTTACTGGTCTAGTGATTCATGAACACACCACATAAGTGAGCCTTTCAACAATACCAGATTAATATTAATTCCTTAACATGTCCTAACCATTAATTTTATCCTTACCTGCTGCTAGAGGAGCAAACACTTCCAAACTGAAGTTGAAACAAATACCACAGTATCCACACAGTAAGGGCTTTTACACAAGCAAAAACATTCTAAACACCTTTTAGTGGAGAATAACTGGAGGCATGCACATAGGTAGCATATAAAACAGAGTGACCACTTATGTGACACTAGCCATTTGCTTCCACATTACACCTTGTGAACCATCACAGTGTCCCTTCCTCAAGTGTTAATTCAGTGCCAAAACCCACAATATCCACCTATGTATACAGGCTCTAGTCACATACAAACAGCAAGTTCCCAGCTATCAGACTCTCCACAAAACTTCAAACGGGCTCTCGATACTTACTTATCAAAGCCTTCCAGCTTTCATTCTAACCCACTGTCCCCCATACTCCTTGCTCAGTATCTCTCCCCTCTGTGTCACCCGTGTCTATCTGTTGCTCCCCTGCAGACTAAGCTCTCACGAGCAAGACCCTGTTCCCTAATGTGCTTTGATTTCCCAAGCATTTACCATCATCTCCTCCCCTCTGCCTACAATGGCACATTTCCCTTGCTGTTGATGCAGCAAAGTTTATAAATCATGTCCTGCACTGTACGTAACATTGTTCTTGTTTTGTTAATAACGTTTCTGTACCTCGTAAAGCACTGCAGACCTCTTGTGACGCCATACATAGGAAAATACTGTATATGCACTGCTCCTTTAAGTCCATCAATAGGGATGCCTGGTATTGTCCCAGCGCAAATGACAATAGTCCATTCCGAAAACAGAGCACTCACCAATCCACATGAAATAATCCCTTTAATCATTTTCACCTTTAAAAATCTCTCAATAAGTCATGAAAAATAGCAATCTTTTGTTATTCATACCACTGTGTACATCACCACCACATAGGCTCTTATGTCAGCATGTATGACATCGTTTGAACCAGTCTTTTTTAAAGATCACCAGCTTCACAACAGTCACCTTCCACATGCAGCATCAATGATAAAAGGGTTCTGACCAAAAACTAGCATGTTAAGAGAACATACACACACTATTTACCTGTCACGAACACATTTTGCGCACATGGAGCCACCATATGCTCTGCTGACATGTTTCTTTGTCTTTGACAGCCTCATGAGCACCTTGGGTCTAACTGCTCGGATCTGTAGAGATAGGAGCCAAAAGAAAAAAAACATTTCAACCATATTTGCATTTTACACTAGCTAGATTTTAATTCACTTGTACTCAATTTCTTTTTTTTTTATTATTATTATTATTATTGTCTACGGTTAAGAGGACACAGAAATGTAGTAAATAAGCAATGGTTCCAAATCTTAAACTTAACATTGGTAATGGAACCAATAAGAGCCTCTACAGTAGTCACTGGTACATGCTACAAATTATTGTAATATATTGATACATAATGATTCAGGGGTCTATTTAGTAAAACTTGCAATACACTGTATAATATTATCAATTAAAAATGTCTCCTTTATTTGAAAACACTTTCTCGGACAGAACAAGCGACAAGGATCTGTCTTGGTGAGGTAAAATCTGCCCTCCAGTGGGATCTTTTTGCAAATGCGATAGACTGCAACATATTGGAGCCCAGGGTGTATGTGCATGTATGCGCAAGCAAACAGATCCACAGGACCCTCAAAAGCAGGAAGAGAGCAGTTTCTTCACCAATTTTGTTTCCCCGTGTGAGTAGACCTAATGCCATCCAGAGACGGTGTTATGTTTTTGTGAAAAGCGGTTTCTCATCTAAACAAATATCATTCGAGCTTGGCCCTAATTGAAACCTATAGGGGCTAATGGACTTGCAGACAAACAGAGAAATCAGTCATTTCTCCACACTTTTCACTTTACTAAATAGAGAAATTATATTTTAGGCTATCACCAACTAAAATGCTGGAGAAAATTATTTTTTTAAGTTTTAAATAGAGACTTCAATATTTAATCATACCTAGAAACATCTATTTGGTTGCAAGTTCAACAAAACTTAATTATTTTGAATGCAAATGGAGCACTTACACCACGGAGTCTTCCTGGGCAGATTCCACATGCCGATTTGGGGGCCTTGCCGACTTTCTTGGTGTACAGGTAAACAATTCTGTTTCCTGGTGTTCGAGACCTAGAAACAAGACAGTCCATAAAGTTCTCCATATGCACCATGAATAATAATTTAACATTACAAAGTGACATGAAAGAATATACTTACAAACGAGTTTTGTTAGAGGCTGTATTGTAGGACAACCTACGACGGTATGTCAGGCGCTGGACCATTTTTATATCTATTGGGGAATAAAGTAAAATAAGGTAGGAAAATACAGAATTCATCATGTCAACAAAAAGAATGGAAAAATATATGAAAAATAAGAATTGAAATACATCTTAAAAAAATTAAATCTAAATACTGCAACTAATTATCTCAAATCAGACTAGCTTAAAAACATAGATAAACATCCATGGCACTTTGTTGTGCATGTATACTATCCAATGGTTCTCAAACTCTGTCCTCAGGTCCCAAAACAGTTCATGTTTTCCAAATCATTAAAATGTGACTAAAGTTGGGTACACACTGGCCAATATATCTGGTGCCCGTCGGCCAGTGTGTACCAGCGATATGTCTGAACAACGTTGTTCACAGACATATCGTGTCTGCTGTCCGGCACAGCCGACGGACAGATATATATGCAGACATATCTGTCCATCGGGCAGTGTGTACAAGCAGCCTGCAGCCACAAGGAGGGGGACGGATACCGCGCGACCAGCAGGACTTGCGGCTGCATGGCAGATGATAGCCGTTCAGTGTGTATGAACGACCATCATCTACAGATATATCTGTTCAGTGTGTACCCAGCATAATACATCTGTGCCCAGCTAGGTGACCTGGAAAACATGAACTGTCTGGGGTCCAGAGAACAAGTTTGAGGACCACTGCTGTTATTATCTGTACATTTTCCACTTCAATACAAAACTATCAAGAATTTTATTTATTTTATTTTGGGGGTGGGGGGGGGGGGGTTGAATTAAAATCCATGCAATGTGCTGCCCACATAACAGCCTCTTACGGTGGTGCAGACATTGAAAGTATTCCCCTTGTACCTTAATGGGCTCAATTCGATTAAACGCAAATTAAATAGTGCCAGGAGAGAGCTCCCAGGCTACTCAACTCAGCGTGCTGTTGTGCGAGAGAATGGACATTCTCCAACTAAACTGCCCGGTACGATGCTGTTTCCGCAGCACTAAGTGCAGAAAAAAGCATTGCACCTGTACTTTTGGCAGATTTCTCCCATGGAGGGGTGCGAGAAGAAATCCTTAACAGCGCGCTGAATTGAATAGCTCCGGGAGCTCCCACCCAGCGCTATTTAATTTGCACTCAATTGAATCAAGCCCAATGTGGTGTAAAGGAAAACTTGAGATGCTGGTGGACAGAATGTGCAGTTCTGTAACAGAACATTACATAGACGCTGATGAATCACAATCCCCACTTTAACCCTAAATGTATCAATATTTGTGAAGTACATTCAACTATCAACTGAAATGTACAACATTTTACAAAACACTATACAAAACAAATTTGTTAAAAAAAATTAAATAAAAAAAATTAAAAAAATCATTAAGATTATTGGTCAGACTAGGAGGGGTATTCAATATGGGAGCGAAAAGTCCGTGCTGGACTTTTCGCTCCACATCGGAGATTTTCCTGGGATAAAGTATCGGGCGCACGCCCGCTTTATCCCAGTATTCAATATAAAAGCTACGAAAAAGGGAAACTGCGTAGTGGGATCTGCGTAAAAAAACGAATTTTTCCTTGAATAAATTGTAGGACCCTGTAAAGTTGTAAAAACATGGGGGATCACTATGGGTACCCCTGTTTTAGCCTGCAAATGAAAGTCGGGGATTTAAATAGCCGCAGCAGGTGTTTTATTCCGACATTGAAGTGTTGCAGAAGAGCACTTAGGTTATTTTTTTCGGTTTTTTTAAGTGGTCCCATCAAATTTGGGGTACATGAAAATGGGTACTAGCATATTTTTGTCCCTAAAGTAAGTTTTAAAAAATTCTACAACTATGCACCTGCCGCTAATAATCTATTCTAGAATACACCTGCCGCATATTTGCAGAATTGCCCTGAACCTATTTCCCTATTTTTAAACACTTTTTTACCCAATTTTTAAATTAATTTTTTGGGGTGTCCCTATATTTTTTTTAACAGTTATATTTAAAATGTCATTCCCATGGGTGCAGGCTATTTTTTTTTTAAGCCTGCACCCTAAACCCCAATTCTGCACTTTTTTTCGCCACCTATACAGTGGTGAAAAGTTATCCCCGTCTTTTTTCAAAGACTTTTCGAACCTGCGAAGTCTTTGAAATTGAATACAGTGTAAAACCAAAACCAGCAAAAATGACGTCATTTTTGGCGAAATTATCGCAAAAAAAAGGACTTTTCGTTCCATATTGAATACCCCTATAGGAGTAGATCCTTTAGATGCAGGTTTTGCATAACATTTTTAATACAAATATAGCAAGGATGAACATTTGTATCGGATATGTACACATAACTATACATCTATCACAGTTATCCATGTTGTATCTCATCTTATATGAAACCCTGGGTACACATACTATCCTGTTATTTTGGCTCTCTAACCAATATCAATCCAAGTTCCCATATTTCCAGCATACAGTGACAGGCTACTTAGCTGATCTACAGGCTGTGCCAGAAAGTCAATTCTACATTTGAAAATAGTATTTTTGCAACTAAGGGCAGCAGAACTAAAGTGCTATTGTATACATATAGGAATTGATAGAAGTGGCAAATAGATGCGTAGACCCTTAAAGAGATATTTCATCCAAAACATAAGGGAAATAATCTAATACGTAACCAAGCATTGAGCACACGTTAAGGCTTTTTTACTCTTTCGCTATTGTAACGGGCAATAATAACATATGTAATGGCATTCCCTGTCTTGGCAGACGCGCCGCCTACGTGTAGCCCCCTCTCTCCATACGCAGCTAGCTGCCCCTAGTAATACAAGTCTCGGCAGACTATGGGCTGCTCTGGGAGAACGAGTCCTGGGCTATGCCTCCAGGGAATCTGCCGGTGTGCGGCGCACAGCCGGCCTTGCCCCTCCGCTGCCGCCTAAACAGATAATAGCACAGCCTGTAGTTCGGAGAACGTCTCGGTCACCGTCCCGCTGCCGCCCGGATCCCGAGAGCACACGTAGAGCAGGATGGAGACGGATTCGTGAAACAAGACAAAGCAGCAACACACAGAGCAGCGGCCATACCTGGTGCCGCCGTCACCGGAAGAGGAAGGAAGAAGGGTGGAAGGAGCCAAGCACAAGAACGCTACTAGCCGCCCACTTGGGTAGCTTAGAGCCTCCGTACTTCGGGCGGAAGTGACAACACAGACCCCATATTCCGGGCGGAAGTGATGTGCGTGGGGTCGTCTAGGCTAAAGGACCTAAGATGATGTCATAACTATGAGACCGCTCTCTACATCAGGGGGAGGAGCCAGGGTGCCGGTCAGTTATTGGATGGCAGGGAATAACGCTGGACACTGGCTGATGACGTCAGGGTCCTCTCCGTGAAGGGGATTTATTTAGGGTTAGGTCTAGACTATACAGGGCTGATGGCCCTGTGACGTCACACCCACGTGACTCGGCCTGAAAGGGGGAGGGGCGGGGATGGTAACGGGGGACCAAAACTGTCCCCTCGCGGGCTCGCTACGCTCGCCATGCTTCGGGCATATTCCCCCTCTATGCCCTAGTGGATGGTAACGCAGGAGCGGTCCAGCCTCCTGCATCGGTCACGTGGTGTCTACGTCCAACTTGGAAATAGCAGCAACCATTTATTTAGACATTATCGTCAGTTATTGGTGTCACTGCTGCAATTAGAATTGGCTGCACAGTGCACACACAGAGTAGTATCTACGTTTACGGTTACATCAGGTACAGATTCCTGGGGGGAGGGGGGCAACACCCTGCCGGCCAGGTTACACAGGGTCTATTTACCAAGACGTGGATGAAGAAAAAGTACCAACCAGCTAGTATCATTTTTCAAACACAGCCTGTGATATGGCAGTTAGGAGCTGATTGGCTGGTACTTTATCTCCGTTCACTTTATCTCCATCCAAGGGTTAGTAAATAGACCCCTAAGTTTATTTCATTTCTGTCTGACAGGCAGACTCTTTCCGGTGGCAGATATATCAGGGAGGGTTGTGGACAGTGGCCCTGATTCAGAGCTGGACTCTGACAGCGCTCGCTCTGAATCAGGGTCGTCCTTAATTTTTAGAGCGGCCTCCTGGCCGCTCATATACTGTGGGTGCCCACCCACAGCTATAGTGAGCGGCCAGGAAGATGGTCGCGATGGTCAAGACCATCGGGCTTGCGACGAGACCTTTGTGGTAGGGTCTCGTTGGCGCAAGCCCTGGAGTACTTTCGGCGCTATCAGAGCCGAGAGCACTCCCACTGACATCACTTGTGATGTCAGTGGGGCCGGCCCCAGACGGTAGGTGTTCTCATGGGAACGCCTCCGTCTGGGCAACCACGCCCTGGCACGCCCACCAAAGCTGGCGTGCTGTCATTCAACATCGACAGCACGCCCCCTTTGGTACGAGACCTGGAGCGACGGCTTGCCCGTCACTATCCGGGTCTCGCGCATGCGCACGACGGAGCCGGCTCCGTCGTGCGCATGCACACTGGGCCACCATCGACCCGCTTGTGAGCGCTCGCGAGCAGGTCTGAATCAGGCCCAGTGTTCCCAACTCTGAAATAAAAATAAGCAACCGATGAGTGAAAAACAAGCCCAACCCTACTTGCCAACTCTCCCTGATTGTCAGGGAGACTCCCTGAAATAGAAATCTCCCTGAAGAGTCTAGCAATCTCCCGCATTACACCTGTGAAGCTGTTATATATAAATATAAAAAAACCTGATACATACTTTCAAATGGGATCATTAGTATAATTTCCCTGCATTGGTTATAAGGCACAATGATCCCTATGGCTACATACATTTTCTAAAAAGTAACTGTGTTTTCATCAACAAGTAGTTCTTGCTAACTACTTTGGGTCTCGTTTACATTTGGATGTAAAGCAATTAAGACACACCCCTCAGATGTAACAGTACACATCCACATGACCACCACGCTAATAGGTGTTGCTTCACAATGCTTTTTCAAAAGTAGGCAAGTATGGCCCAAACCAATCCAATAAAGCCCAGAATAGAAGCCCAACTTAATGGGTTGAGCTTATTTCTCCTTCACTGTAAGGACCTGGAAGTAAGGTGAGGGCGGAAGTGCGGTTCCATGCCCATAAAGGTCACCAAACAAAGAAATTTGTCCCCTCGCTTCAGGCATGGTGGCTCGCTTTGGCTCACCACAGGTTTATATTCCCCCTCTATGTCCACATGGATAGTAGGGAATGACATTGGACAGTTATACCCCTTTTCCACCAAAATTCCGGGTCTGACCCGGAGTTGGAACAGGGTTCCTATCCGGATCAGATCCGGAATTTAGCCGGCGCCAATTCGGGATATTCCGAAGTCGGTACCGCTCACACCGCAGTCGGGTCTGCATAGACCCGGCTTTTCGGTGTGAAATTGGACGCTTGGAGATGACGTCATCTCCAAGCGCCACTGAAGCCGGACCAATCGGCCGGCTTGTGGCGCACTACAGGTCATCAAGACCCGGAGTGCGCCGTACACACAGCAGGGTTTCACGGGCTACGCCCATGTTAAACCCTGCTACTTACCTGGGTTGGATTGCCGGGTCACTCGACCCGGTGATCCAACCCTCACCCCTTTTACACCAAGGAGCTGCCCGGGTTAACCCTGCAATAACCCGGGTTTTAGCTCCGGTGTAAAAGGGGTATAACTGATGACAGAATAAGGAGAAAGAGACAGTACTCTCCTTTGTGGGGCACTAATCCAACACATGAAATCAGTAGATTTTAATATATGCTAAAACAACTTTTAATTAAATATATCAATGATAAAAAGAAAGAGCTCACATATATTACAATATAACAACAACACACAAACAAATAATGTCACAAATCAGTAGTATGTCGTTAAGAAGGATTTTTTGGTCCCATAATTGTTGAAATAATACATATATGGTTCAGACTCATCAGATGTATACTTTAAATAACCACAGATTTATGCTTGTGATAAGAATCATATTAAATTCAATCGGGAACAGTTGGCAAATTTTATATAGTCAATCAAGGTGTATGCAAAAATAATCCATTCCTTTAGAAATAATGCAATACTATCCCCTGACGAAAATATATAGGATACAGTTTCACCGCATTTGGCTTTGTCACACAGCACATAGCAGCAGCTAAGGTACCTTTTCCCTTTCTACAGGCACAGTTGGTTTCTTACTCCCTGTGTCTAGCCTGCACTGATCCAGCAACATGCAGCCCTAGGAGAGAGAACCACATACAGTGTTCTGTTATATATTTTTTCTCCTTTCAGGGGTTAGGGACCTGGGCAGAGACCGCTCACTCTTCATTCACTGTGTAGCACAGGCACACATACTTCGAGTGGGAGCACCCCAGTTCAGTGTCCTCTTTTTTTTTTTTTTTATCCCTTCCCCCACTTTCCTACTGCTTGCTTTTCTGATACTCTCATTCAGCCTGGAACTACAGATTGTCTGATTGCAATACTAAGTGACAAGCTGCCGCTGGAAGGATCGCTGAAAAGCAGATATTTACTTCTTCTATACCCCATGTACTCTCAGCAAGTCCGCTCACATATTATTCACTGCATCTGAACATAATATGCAGCAGCCACTTGTCTTTGCAAGGTGAATAGGAGCAATCTACTTCTTAGTCCAATTAATATGGATCTGATCATACTGATCTCTGGGGGTCATTCAGACCCGCTCGCGAGCGCAGGATGCTCGCAAGCGGGTCGATGGTGCGCTACTGCGCATGACGGAGGGAACTCCGTCATGCGCATGCGCGAGACCCGCCTAGCGACGGGATAGCCGTCGCTCCAGGTCTCGCACCGAAGGGGGCGTGCTGTCGATGTTGATTGACAGCATGCCCACTTTGGTGGGCGTGCCGGGGGCGTGGCTGCCAGACGGAGGCGTTCCCATGGGAACGCCTACCGTCTGAAGCCGGCCCCACTGACATCACTAGTGATGTCAGTGGGAGTGATTTTGGCTCTGATAGAGCCAAAATCACTCCAGGGCTTGCAGCAGCGAGACCCTACCGCAGGGTCTCCGTCGCAAGCCCGATGGTCGCGATGGTCTTGACCATCGCGACATTCATCATGGACGCTCGCTATAGCTGTGGGTGGTCACCCACAGCTATGCGAGCGTCCAACAGGCCGCTCCATTTTCATGGAGGAGGGCACTGATTCAGAGCGAGCGCTCTGGTCACAGCGTTCGGCTCTGAATCAGGCCCTCTGTCCATATGCGGTCTTAGGGCCATATTCAATTTGAGGCGAAAAGTCGGAAGTCGGACTTTCCGCCATCGCTTTTTTTTCCTGGGATAAAGTATCGGGCGCGTACCCGCTTATCCCCGTATTCAATTAGGAATCAGCGAAAATGGGACCCGGCGGAATGGTAAGTATCGAAAAGTCCTGTCACTTTCGGGGAAATCAGCCTGTCACCCCCTAGATCAGGAGTGGGGAACCTTTTTTCTGCTGAGGGCCATTTTGATATATATAACATTATTTGCGGGCCCAGTGCAGGCCACACCCCCTCTGTGTGATGTCACACGGGGGCGGGGGCACAATCGCCAGTGATTACAGCAATGCCTGGAGCATCCTGAGGATGCTCCAGGGAGCTGTAAGGACAGCGGTGTGACCGTCTGAAGCATCCTAAGGACGCTCCAGGCGGCACCGCTGCATAGATTCTGGCTGCAGGGTTCCATTATAGGCACCCTGCTATCCAGATGAGGCTAGCAGAAAAGAGCTCAGAGGGCCAGATCAAATGATTCCAGGGGCCTTATACGGCCCCTGAGTTTCCCCATCCCTGCCCTAGAAGATGGTCTGACATGTGGGATCAGTATAGGTACCCCCGATTTGGCCTGCTGAAGGTAATTGGGGTTTTTAAATAGCCGCGGCAGGTGCGTAAATGCGTCTTGGAAGAAGTGGTGGAGAATAGCACTTAGCTTTATATTTTGAAAAAAAAACAACTAGTCCCATCAAATTTGGGGTACATGAAAATGGGTGCAAGCATATTTTTAAGTCCCTAAAGTGATTTTTAAAAATTCTTCAAAAATCTACCTGCCGCAACCACCCGCATTCTAGAAAACACCTGCCGCATACTTGCGAACCCCCATGGAGTCTATTTCGCTAGTTTAGAAGTTTGTCCCCCAATATAGGTTTTTCGTACCTTTTTTGGGGTGTCCCGAGGAACTTTTTAAAACAGATTACTTTACCAAAGGCTGCAGGCTCTTTTTTATTATTCCGCACCCCAAAACCCCAATTCTGCACTTTTTTCGCCACCTGAACAGTGGTGAAAATGTATCCCCGTTTTCTTACAAAGACTTTTCGCACCTTCGATAAGTCTTTGAATTGAATATGGGGATAAGTGAAAATGGCGAAAATAACTGACTTTTCGCTCCAAATTGAATATGGCCCTTAATTGTGTATACAAAAGCATGATTCACTCTACTGACTGCCAAAGGAATTATATACACCTTTATCTCAGTGCTAATTGTATACAGATATGCAGCCACTTGATTATGTGAGGTTAATAGGAGTAATTTACTTCTGAATCTAATTATCATGGATCAGATCATACTGATCTCTGTCCAAATGCAGGCTTAATTGTTAAGGTGCGTACACACAGAACGATGTAAGTAATGAACAAATTTTGTGGACGATTTTCGTTCAGTTTTACCTTTGAAAAAGTGAACGAAAATCGTATTACAAAGTAGTTGGTATTACTTTACTTAATAAACGATTTTCTGTGTGTTGAAGGAAAAATGTTGCAACTGCTATTGAAAATTGTTCATTAACCAGTCTGACTGAACTACAATCGACAAACGTGAACGCGCATGAACGATAATCGTTCATCGTTTTACAATGAACGAGTTTTTAAACGATTGAACGATAACGACGTCGTATTAGTTAAATCGTTCAAAAATTCATTGTGTGTACGCACCTTAAGATTCACAATATTGACTGCTAAAGGATTTATATATACCTTTATCTCAGTGCTAATTGTATACAGATTATATGCTATAGGTAACAAGCTTTTATTTGATCATTACATAATTTTCATTATTGCCTTAGTACTGAGTCTCATTTTTTAACCTGGTACTAAATCACATTGATCTTCAAATACTCTTACAGTTTATTATTTTATACAGGATTATGGTTGCTCTATATCAGGGGTTCCCAACCACGATCCTCAAGGCACACTAACAGTCCAGGTTTTAGGGATAGCCATACTTGAGCACAGGTGACTTAATTAGTACCTCAGTTATTTTTATTTAACAATCTGTGCACAACCATGGGTATCACTAAAACCAGGACTGTTAGTGTGCCTTGAGGACCGAGGTTGAGAATCACTGCTCTATATCATATACTTCCTTAATTGTGTTGTATACTAAATTTGTTCCCAGAGTTACATACATGATATATTGCACTATGAAGATGACAATCATCTTTTTTGGAGACCATGAGAATTGATGAGCTACTATTTATGTTTGGTATTGGTGACTGCTGCTTATTTTCATTAAGGATTTTTTTCCTTTGGAATTTGATATACTGTAACTGTATCCTATATATTTTTGTCAGGGGATAGTTTTGCATTATTTCTAAAGAAATTGATTATTTTTGCATACACCTTGATTGACTATATAAAGTTTGCCAACTGTTCCTGGTTGGATTTAATATGATTCTTATCACACGCATACATTTGTGGTTATTTAAAGTATACATCTGATGAGTCTGAACCATATATGTATTATTTCAACAATTATGGAACCAAAAAAATTCTTCTTAACGATATATACCACTGATGTGTGCCATTATTTGTTTGTGTGTTGTTGTTCTATTGTAATATATGTGAGCTCTTTCTTTTTATCATTGATATATTTAATTAAAAGTTAAGTTTTAGCATATATTGAAATCTACTGATTTCATGTGTTGGATTAGTGCCCCACAAAGGAGAGTACTGTCTCTTTCTCCTTATTCTGTATACTCTATTTTACTCTTTTTTACAGCGTTTCACTGTATTTTACAGCGTTTCGCTGGGTGACTCCCAGCTTTATCAAAGGACTTTGATAAAGCTGGGAGTCACCCAGAGAAACGCGTTAGTTGTGGAGCATCCTTCTATTCTCTGGGATTTAATTTGACCTACATCTTATGCCACCACTTGCATTGTAACCTGGACCAGACTCCATGGACTTCTATACTTATCGGGCAACAGCTGAGCAACAGGCTGATACAGTCATCTCTAAAGAACTTTTTGTTTTCATCAAACTTCTCACCACTCCAAGGAACGCCAAAGCGAGAGTGCTGTTCCGCTACAAAATTCAGGACCCCTGTACATCGTGAGTTGGTTGGAGATTAAACAATATACATCTGGATACACTATTTTACTACCTGTAATGCCATCTACCATGGAGAGTCACATAGGAACAGGACACTGAAAACTTTTCATTCATTTATTGATCCACATAACCCAGAGATAGGTGCAGTGCTCTAACAATTGGCCTATTGTCATTGTTTTTATTGTGTTATATATTGTTTTTATATATCATTGCTAGTGGAAGCATTAAAATCTATAATTTATTACACTTCATCTGGTATAGTCATAGTATCTATTCAATACTTCATATCAGCGCTGTTCTTCCTTGTTTTTATCTGTCCTACCGTGCCCTATGTCCTGTCACCTCTGTCCTGCCCTGTCACTTCTGTCCTGGTCCTGTCACCTCAGCATTGTCCTTATCACCCATCTCTGCTGTCCCCTCTATTCTGTCTTGGCCCTGTCACTCTTGTCCCATCTTTGCTTGCCCTGTCACCTCTATCCTGGCCCTGTCACCCCTCTCTCCTGTCCCCTCTGTTCTGTCTTGGCCCTGTCATCTGTGTCTCCTCTTTCCTTGCCCTGTTACCTCTATCCTAGCCCCTCTGTCCTGGTCCTGTCCCTATCACCTCTATCCTGGCCCTGTCGCTGTCACTTCTGTCCTGGTCCTGTCAATTCTGTCCTGGACATGTCACTGTTGTCCTATCCCCACTATCCTGTGCCTGTAACCTCTGTCCTGGCCCTGTCACTTCTCTCCTATCTCTGTCATCTCTATCCTAGTCACATTTGTCCTGCTCCAAAACTTCTGTTACTATCTGGTTGAATCTCTGTTGCATGATGATGACATTGGCTTTATTACAACACAAACAGGCGGCTTCCAGACCATGTGATCTCCTGCATGAATAGTAAATACTGACTCAAGACACAGCCTGTCCTGGGAGGATTAATTTATTCAGAGGTTCCCTCGTTGCAGAGAAATCATATAGGTAAGAAAATACTCATTCACATGCTTGCTGTGCTTATTCACTAGAGAGAGGGACTGTGGGCATGGCAATCAGCTCCTGGAGATGTGGGCATGCCCACAGCATGATGAAAATGGGGGGAGTGGCTTGTGGGCATGGCTTTTCACATTAGTCCACACCCCCTGTCACAAGGCCACAACTACTTTTTCGCCCATGGGGCGGATTTGCCATTTATATCACCGGGAAGATTCCCAGTGGGCTGACACCTGTGGGGTTGCCTGTAGGCAGCTGACATTTTTTAAACCATGTTGAGGCCGCTGCCCTGCAGCGCTCGATATACCAGAGACAAGCCGCCGCTGAAATGTGATGGCCCTACCCCCAGCAATGATGTACTTATGGCAGGCAGCCCTCCGGCGCCTGTAATAATGACTTTAACCAGAGCAACCCACAGAGCAATCTTGTACAACCGGTGCCACCACCCCTGCTGAAGTTGGGGGAGTGACTCACTCAGTGTGATCCTTGGCCAGTATCTACAATAAGTATAAAGGTATTAACCATGCAGGCAATAACTACAGAGCACAGCATGGCCCCCTGCTCCTCTCTTCAGACCCCTTGCATACCACGGTGAGATCTTCTCCCACTGTATGCTGCCGTGGGGTTGCCGACCTGACTGTCCCAAAGCAGCTGAGCTGGTATCACGCAGGCAGCAAGTAGCAGTTCCAGTGATCAGTGGTAGCAGAGCCAGGCAGAGTGCTTCAGGGCTAGGAGACACACAGCCAGGCAGCATTACCAGCTCCTTCTGCACTCCTGTCATGTGCCAGCTGGGATCATTGTGCTGGTACTAATGCTGGGGCTGGGTGCCTGGTGCTGCAAATTCTACCCATCTGATAACATCTGGACAATAGGGTATGGAGTATGTGGGCAGCTGGGGTTATAGAGAGGAAACTGCAGGGACCATATAGTTCAGAGGAGCACTGTCAGACTATAAGAAAATGGCTATGACTTGTGCCAAAGGTGCAGCCCAGTCATTAATAAGTATATAGGTCAGCCTCACCAGCAATTATGCAGCTCAGCTGCTGCAGAATATCTTATCAGGCAGCACTGAGAATAGTTGCAGAAGTAATTTGTCCCAGAGTTCCCAAAGATGTTCTGTAGCAGCTTGTCTAGCCCCCAGCTGTGAATTCCTAGAGATGCCGGTATGTAAGTGTTACATTGCTGATGGTGTTATATGAATGTTAACATGGCAAATGAGTATTATTTGATGAGAACTATTGCATGCTACATGGATTTAGTCTTCTATAACAAATCACAAGGATATATGTAACATACTGTATGTAATCCACTGCAACACTAGGATTTTGATTTAGGCAAAATGTGCATGCAATGCTCTAGGGTGTATATCCGAAACTACTGTTAGTTAATCTATAGATTTATGCTCTGCATGCATAATGCAATTACCTGGAATCGGTATGAAATACCGATGGACGGGATGCCGGCTGTCAGTACACTGACAGCGGCATCCCGATTGTTCAATTCCCGACAGGGAAACGATAAGCAATGTTCACCTGTCCTATTTACCCCCTAACCCTCCTTTCCTGCACCCTTATACTAACCTTCCCTACCCCACACACTAACCCTCAGTGCCTGACCCTAACCCTTCCCCCTTGGTGCCTAACCCTAATGCTCCCCCCTTTGAACCTATCTCCCTCCCTGGTGGTGCCTGAACCTATCCCCTTCTGCCCGGAGCCTGACCCTAACCTCCCCCCTCCCGCAGCCTAAAACTCTAAGCTCCTCCGGGCTGCCTAAACCTAACTCTCCCCCCCCCCCCCCCGTGGCTGATACTTACATGCACCCGGTGTCCTTACGATCAGGACACCATCTGCCGGGATCCCCGCGTCAGTATCCCGAGTCATGTCAGGATTATGGCGCTGGTGTTTTCTCGGCGATGCCGGGGTTCCAGCAGACAGCATACTGGTTGTCGGTATGTTAACCGCATTCCGATTATCTGGCCGATCCATATATGATATATATTGGCAGTCCAGACAGATAACTGTATAGTGTATGTGCGTGACTGACCTCAAAATATCGATCGGATCAGACATGCCAAATCGACCAGCATGTCCACCAGATGCAATATTTTTGGAGTTGCACTGCTGCTACTGGCAGTGTATGCGCTCCCGTGGCCGAGCGACCAACAATTCCCTTGTTCTTTCACAGGGGAGGAACGGGCAAATATCTCCTCCCCAGGGAAGGAACCCAGATATTGTGTGGCCATACACTGTAATATAGCTTACATTAAATTATACTTTCCATATTATCGCCAGGGGATAGTGGTGGAGTTTTTCACCTCTATCAGATGATTGGATTACATGCATTTTTATCTATATTTTGCTTGCCGATTTTTCCTGATTTAATTAGAAACCTTTTGATGATTATCACATGTGTTACGTCCAGAATGTGTTGGAATCTTATGTCAATATTGGTATGATTAATGGGAAAATTTTGAACACTGTGATATCCATATCAGTCTCTCAAGACAGAATATCATTCAATCTGGATTATTAAATTTATGATGAATTACACATGTATCATCTTTTAGGAGAATTTCATGACAAAAGAGGTCTGATATACTGTAAGTGTATTTTTTCAACACCATAAGACCCAGAACATTTTTTCAGGATAAGATAATACTTAATCCTGTAACTATATGTTTGTATGTTGTGTTATTGTCGCATTTTATGTGAGTTTCTACTGAATATTTATATACTCTTATTAAAAGTTAAGTCTTAGGGCCTGATTCAGACCCGGTCGCTCTGACAGAGCGCTCGCTATGAATCAGGGCCGGGTTTTGTTTTTTTTTTAGAACGGCCTCCTGGCCCCTCGCATAGTTGTGGGTGACCACCCACAGCTACAGCGAGCGGCCATGACGATGGTCGCGATGGTCAAGACCATGGCGACCATCGGGCTTGCGACAAGACCCTTGTGGTAGGGTCTCGTGGCCACAAGCCGCAGAGAGATTTTGGCTCTAACATAGCCGAAATCTCTCCACTGACATCACTCGTGATGTCAGTGGGGCCGCCCCCAAACGGCAGCCCTTCTCATGGGAACGCCTCCGTTTGGGCAGCCACCGCCCCGGCCCGCCTCCCAAAGGGGGCGAGCTGTCACTCAACATCAACAGCTCGCCCCCTTTGTTGCGAGACCCAGAGCGACGGAGTGCCCGACGCTAGCTGGGTCTCACGCATGCGCACGAAGGAGCCGGCTCTGTCGTGCGCATGCGCTGTGGGCCACCATCGACCCGGTTGCGAGCGCTCAGTGCTTGCGACCGTGTCTGAATCAGGACTTTAGTTATACCTTATCATATATGATTATTACTATTCATGATGGATTAGTGCCCCACTAAAGCGAGTACTATTTTTTCTTTCCTTTTACCTACATATACTCCACCTACTCTCATGGGAGCACCTCTGTGAACCAGTTACATTTATTATTTCATATTTATTACTCCTCACAGCAGTATGGCCATCATTTTTTATTTTTTCTGTATCTCCGTTCATGAGGTTATTTTGCCAGTGCGCTAGTCGTGTCCCATTCCCCCACCCCACATCTATATATGTAAGTGTATGCCCAAGATATCCCCTGCCAGATTAAATGTCATTTGGTCTGACAGGCATCTTATCTGATATTGTATGCCCAGCATTAAAAGCATCATTAGTATATTTTTTGTACTTGTGTCAGGCATCAAATTATAGTCTATCCACTAGACGATTAAATTGAGCGATTGAACGATAACGATATCCTCTTTGATAAAGCTCCCATTAAAGGAGCAAAACTAGTCAGAGAAATACCTGCCCAGTGCTGACAAACTGCAGAGTGACATTGCCTTGTTTTCTGGAACCTGTAGCATTTGCTGCTGTTCAGTAAAGACTGTATTATACGGAGAATTGAGCCCTGAAAGAAAATTATTGGTCGCCTGTTACAGCTGTTATAGAGACCAAAAACTCCTTTTACCAGCGGTGAGTGATATCATAAAGCCATTTGGAGATTGGAGCCGCAATTACTTACCAGTGCTGGTCCCGCTTTTGGTCTAGGCGGAGACCCGGAGGATCATCAGTGACGTCCGGCCTGAGGGGCTGTAGATGTCATACGCTCCATCTAACAACAGGAACGTGCATATAGGTTCCAATTATCTGAAGGCTCAAATACTTCCACCATACAACTAGGAGTAAAAACCCAAGATGTGCGTAATAGGAGGAATTTTTCATCCATCCAGCACATAATTATCGAGACTCCGTAATATGTTATATTGTGTGGTGAGATCACTGACAAATTGATATTATTTTGAAACAGTTTGTAACTGATTGTAATTCATATTTTTCTTTCCGTGTTTGAGGCTGTCCTTATCATATTATTACTCTGCAAAATTCTGTTAGCAGTGTTATATATTTTTAATGAGAAGCTTTATATGTTTAGTTTTTAGAAATTGATGTATACGTATTTATAATATAAAATATAGTGATTTAAACAGACGGTGTCCTGAAATTCTGTTTCTGCCATATTGGGAACATTACCCTTTTGATTAGCGCATCACCATTTTTCGGTTTAAGTAATTGTTTGCAAACGCTAACTAAAATGTCTAAAACGACTAGCGATGCGCGCTCCCGCTGGTCGTTTAGACACCTATCATCGGGCAAAAATGCTGGACAATCTGATGATAATGTTGTCATTTTCTATCATATTTGTAGCAGGATCTTCTTTTAGGATTATGTATGGGGTTGGGTACGGGATGCCGGTGCTCAGGATCCCGGCGGTTAGAATCCCAATGCCGGCATCCTGACAGAGTTAGGATACTGACACCTGTCAGTAAGTGCCCTAACCTTACCCCCCCGCAGCCTAACACTAACCATACCCATAGTACCTAATCCTAACCCAAATACTTACTGTCGGGATGCTGGCACTGACTGGTGTTGGAATTCTGGTGCCAGCATTCTGAGTACTGACATCCCGTCAGTCAGGATATAAACTACATCACTATTTATGATGTGTTAAATCCACTTCCACATGTTTGTGGTTTCAGGGCCTGATTTAGACCCGCTCGTATGCGGCCGCTCGTTCGCTCCGAGCGATGTTCGCACAACTGCGCATGCGTATGGGTCGTAATGCGCATGCGCCAACCAGTCAGTCAGAAATCAAGCGCTCGCAAAATAGCGAGTGCCTGCTAATTTGAGTGACAGGGTGAGGCGTTTGTGGGTGGTAACAGGGGAAGGTGCTTGAAAACGGGGAGTGGTGATCCGAACGCAGGCATGCCAAACGGTCAAAACGGGCGTTTTAAGGGTGTGCATAATTAACAAAGCAGCGTCATCGGCCACGTCACTTGGTTGTCTCTTTGCCTGAACTGTTCGCATTATTGCGGTAGGAAAATCCAACCACAAGCACTGCGAGCAGTTCAGACGCCTTTCGATGTACTCGATTAATCTAATAAATAGCGGAGATGACGTAGGATGCGAGCCGGCCCCTTTTTCTGAACGAGCGACCGCAAATAGCGTCCGGCTCTGATTCAGGCCCTCAGTGTGGCTCCTTTCGCTTGTGCATGTGAATATATTCTCTGTTCAGTGCTATGTATATAAATAATAATATGGCAGATCAGTGAGAATGGAATCTTTGGTGGTGTCCCAAACTAGTGGGTATTAGTGGGGTAAGGCATAACTAGGTAGGTGTATGGGCTGCACTTTGCACAGAGGAAAAGGAGAGCAGAATACGGTTCATGTGAGTCTCATATATAATTGGGCAATATGGAGAGGCTTCTCAGAGACCTGGGGTTATATGTAATAGCCTGCGAGCCTGCCGCTGCTTGCATGTGTTCCTGCAGAGGCATCCGCTCGCAGGCTATTACATTTAGCTCCTGGCATTTGTTTGTGAGGGGTCACGGAGCATAAACAGGCAAGATTTTTGCATGGTCAGTAGACATGTCATTTTTAATGTGATATACAGCCTCTTTGTCCTTTCACTGCCCTGAATTGTTTAATCACAAAGGGGCTGACGCAGAGTGCAATGCAAGTTGGCATTAATAGCTCTCACATTGCGTGTTTGGAACGAAATATAGATATTTGCCCTCTAGCTGTTGTACTGTATGCATCGTTGCGACCGGACTGCCATATTCCGTATGCTTGGCTTCATAGCCGTCATTATTTTCATTGCGCTCTTGCACCAGCCGTATCAGTGGTGCAAGAAACCCTCCTGAATTTACAGGTGTGTTTACACTTATGGAGCGTACACACGGTCAGATTTGTCAGACTTGTCAGATTTGTCAGATGAACGACTGAACGACTAAACGATTTGAACGATTTGACCAAAGTTTTGAACGATTTGAACGATTTGAACGATTGAACGATTTTTGACTGCATTAAAATGAATGGAATCGTCCAAGTCTGACTGCAAACCCATCAGATGTCAGATATCGTTATCTGACAAACGGGAACGCGCATCGTTGATCGTCCATCGTTCAGGCATGTCAGATATGAACGATTTTCCATCAGATATGAACGACTGAACGATTTTTAAATCGTTATCGTCCATATCTGAAGAAAAAATCTGATCGTGTGTATGCACCATTAGGCACGACCCTGCATAATCAGTAATTCCATGGACCTGCTCCTAATAAAATGGTATGCAGTCGGGAAGCCGGCAGACCTAATCCCGACAGCCGGCTTCCCGACTGCTTTATCCCGGCGAGGGTTAAATGACAGGCCTCTAAATCTAGACGCCTGTCTTTTTACCGACACCGGGAGACCGGCGACCGGCATCCCGATCGAAGTGATTCCGGGCGCCGAGCAGGGGGAGGGGGAGGGTTAGGTTTAGGGCTCCCAGGGGGGACTTAGGGTTAGGCACCCCCCCGGGAGGTTAGGGTTAGGCTAGGGGGAGGGAGGGTTAGGGTTAGGCACCCCCGGGGGGGACTTAGGTTTAGGCGGCGGGGAAGGTGGGGTTAGGTTTAGGCACTGGGGGGAAGGTTAGGGTTAGGCACCCCTAAGGAGGGTTAGGGAGGGAGGTTAGGTTAGTGAATACTTACCTTAGGGACGATCGGGATTTTCACCCATGTCGGGCAGCCGCTGCCGGGATTCCAACCGCCGGACAAGCAACTGGCGGTCAATCATATCGAAATTCCTAATAAAATATATCTACTTGTTACTAATAGAGGAAACTATGCCCCTCTAAGATGTTCCATCCTAGGTCCAGGGAGTATTTTAAATGTCAATACCCAGGAGCCACAACAAAATGGAGCACAGCATACAATCTGACCTTTACATTAATGAAATACTTGGGGTATAGCAGAATACTTTATAGCCTTGTTTTGTGTGTACGTTCTGCCTACGGTGATATGCTCCCTCCACGTACTATTGAATGTTGTTTTAGCCTTGAACACTAATCGTGTGCTAATCCCACCTACTTTTGTTAGCCCCACCCAGCTATCTTCGCCAGCCTTGTCATCTATACACAAGAGCCGCTACACAAGAGCCGCACACTCCCTCCCCCACATCGGAATTAATACAGCAAAGCCTAAAATACATTTCCCTATGTGGGTAAGGAACACTGCTGTCGGCGAGACCTGGACCCAGGGTGAGGTTGAGATAAAGCGCTGGTAAGCGGCTGTATAAACGGCATTATACCTCTCAGTTCATAAGGGCAATTGGAACTTTTGTTATATATTTATTCCCGATACATGGATGATTATATACATCTATAAGAACTGCCTAATATAAGCCAAGAGTGTGGTTTTTTAATTGAAAGAGGCACGCTACATGAACTTTTCTTTTTTTTTTAAATATTCACTTATGTGTTTGTTTTTGCATTCTCACTGTGGCTTTAATAGTGCTTATATGTAGAATGTATGAACATTGCTATTGATCTCTGGGCCTGAATCAGACCCGGTCGCAAGCGCTGAGCGTTCGCAACCAGGTCGATGTTTGCCCACTGGGCATGTGCACGACGGAGCCGGCTCCGTCGTGCGCATGCGCGAGACCCGGCTAGCGACGGGTGCTCCGTCGCTCCGGGTCTCGCACCAAAGGGGGCGAGCTGTCGATGGTGATTGACAGCTCGCCCCGTTTGGTAGGCGTGGCCGGGGGGTGGCTTCACAAACGGAGGCGTTCCCAAGCGAACGCTTGCCGTTTGTGGGCTGCCCCACTGACATCACCAGTGATGTCAGTGGGAGAGCTTCCGGCTCTATTAGAGCCAGAAACTCTCTGGGGCTTGCGGCCATGAGACCCTACCACAAGGGTCTCGTCGCAAGCTCGATGGTTGCGATGGTCTTGACCATCGCGACCATCAACCTGGCCGCTCGCTATAGCTGTGGGTGGTCACCCACAGCCATGCGCTCCAAAAAAAACCAAAACGCCCTGATTTAGAGCGAGCGCTCTTTCAGAGCGTCCGTCTCTGAATCAGGCCCTATATACATTGTTATTAAATTGTGTAATTTTATATATAAGCGCTCTTTTGTATAATATTAATTATTATAACTATTTAGTAGTAACATCAAAAACAACCTTTGTAATTCCACTCAGCTTTGGTCTAAAAGTCATTGCTTGATATAGATCTGTCAGTTATCAGCTGTATTTGCTGATATGAAAGTGTAAAGTAAGCTTATTTAACCTAAATGATTTTAAAGGTTTTTGTTTTTTATTTTCACAGTTTAAATTCTCAATATACCCAAGTGTGCTGGACTAGTTGTTCACCTGTAAAAACAATATTATTTAAACAATTAAACATTAACTCTGTATCCACCACCATTAGCGGTATGGGGAGATTCCTAGTTCTATGGCTTCTAGATCTGGTTAGCCCTAGGAGGGGAGCTCACAACTGATCTTGGGCTGGTGGAATCATGATGGGGGACCGCCACACAGTGGGTCTTCCCTGTATGGTTTCGCTAGTTCTGGCTCGTCAGCCTGGTGCTGGTAAAGGATTAGGAACTCCATGCATTTTTTTATTGATTTATTTTTAACTATTTACACACATGGAGCACACACATTATTAGCTGTCTTGCTGTCTTCATTAACGTTTATTATTCTATAAGTTACTCTGTCTCAAATGCAGCTATTTTACAGTTTAAACACTATTATACCCGGCAACTTGTATGTTTAACATTAGACATCTGGAGGGTGGTTTTTGTTGCTATGAAACTAGTGTGGTCAAGATTCTGGCAAGTTAGGCTTACTCGCATTCTGTTACATAGGTCAGCTACAATCTTCCCTGAAAATTGAGAATTTCTAAAAAATGCAACTTATTAAATTTCCTCCTAATACATCCCCTGTCTCCCATTACCTTACAAATTACTTAAATCTGCCCTATGGAATGCATGCTCTGTAACATATTAACATGCATCCATGACCTTTTTCTCTTAAACTCTACCTTCTGGCAACAACAGAAACATAACTCATGCAACTAAACACTGCATCACCTGCAGCCTTTTTGCATGATGGTCTCCACTTCACCCACACCTAAAAATCTTAAAGCAGTAAAGGAGGTGGGGTTGGAATATTATTGTTTCAGTATTGCATATTCATAGATCTGCCACATGTTCCATCACACACATTGACATTTTTAGAAGTACCTGATCTCCTGGATTTTCCGCTCTCTCTGCATTTTGCTACAATTCTTTGAACATCATTCTGCAATTGCAACCATTTCTTAAACATTTCTCTACTTGTCTCTCTCATTTCTTACTCTCTGACATCCCAATCATCAGCTTGGGTATTTTAATTTCTGCTTATAGTGCACATTTTCCTTGGGCGTCCAAACTTTTCTCTCTAACCTCCTCCAATCAGATTCTAGCCATTATCTTCTAGAAGGTGCTAGTTAAAGGTTAAGTAGGATCTATTTGGTTGCTATGGGCAACATCTCCATGTCTTAAAAGTCTCACTTTAGTAGATATACCCTCTAGCCCACAGGTTCTCAAACTCGGTCCTCAGGGCCCCAAACAGTGCATGTTTTCCAGGTCTCCTCACAGAATCACAAGTGAAATAATTAGCTCCACCTGTGGATCTTTCAAAATGTGTCAGTTATGCTGGACATACACTATACAATTATCTGTCAGATATCTGTCCAATCTGGCTGGTTGGAATGAAAACCTGGTAATGTATGGGAGCAAATGACATTCGACCATTTGCTCACAAACACTGGAAAATGGACAAAAATGGTTGTTCTGACAAATTAGTTAAAACACACGAATTTAACAAATTTGAACAATTGTTTTTTGTCCGTTTTCCAGGGTTTAAAACCATATGATCGACTGTCATATGCCCAACATTAGTAATGAATACATCTGTGCATCTGTTAGGGGCTCTGGAAAATGTGAACTGTGTGGGGTCTTGAGGACCGAGTTTGAGAACCCCAGCTCTAGCCTCTCCCAGTGATTGACTTTTTAACTTGTATTCTCTAGACCAGTGGTTCTCAAAATAAGCCCTCAGGACCCCAAACAGTTAACGTTTTCCAGGTTACCTATGGCTCTTTAAAATGTGAGAGTTGGCAATACACCTGTACCTAGTTAGATGGTCTGGAAAATGTGAACTGTAAGGGGTCCTGATGAATAGGGTTGAGAATAATTGCTCTAGACTATGTTTGGTTTCTAATTTCCTTAACACTCCTTTCCCTCTCTCAGATTACAATCTTATTGCCTGCAAGCTCTTCTTCATTGGTTCAACTGCTTTGTTATTGAACTCTGCCAAACCCCCTCAAAAAAATATTTACTCTATTAATTTTTAGCAACTCTCCACTTCTCTGCAACAAATTCTCTCAACAATTTCTAACTGTACCACATCTTAACCAAACCCTAGAAGTAGCTTTTGAGGAGGTGGCTCTAGTTACTCTTCACACTCAACCTCAACTTAGATGTCAGCCATGGCATTCTAAAGTAACATTATTTCAACAAAAACTCTTTTAAAGTAGCATATTCCTAATTACTTCCTAACATGTAAGGCTTTCTACCACTCCTATTGAAAGGTCCTAGACACTGCTAAACAAACATTTCAAATTTAATTTCAAGCTTCTAACCCCAAGTGGCTTTTAAAGTATTTCTTCTCTCCCCTCTCACACTAAGGGGCCTATGTATCAAGCCATTTTTTACATACAATTATGCAGAAACTTCAGTTTCTGTATAATTTTATGTACCAATCCTATGTACTAATGGCACATTGCAGGAGATTTCACAGAAATCTCCTGCAAAGTGCTAATTAGCACTTCAGATCGCAGTCCCCATTATTATCAATGGGGACTACAATCTAACCCCCTATGTACTAAACTCCTAAAAGTAAAGCTTTTCGGAGTTTAGCACTTCTTCAGATGGTGTAAACTACTGTTTGCCTATGGGCGCACCAGGGGAAGGAGAGAGATCTTTCGATCTCTCCACCTGGAGCCCCGGCCAGTCCTGGATCTGACGCTGTGCGCATGCGCAGGGAGAAGTCTATTACTTCTGTGAAATACTTCTCTGAAATGCCGGGGACATAACTCGCGGGGACAGCAGTTACCGCAACCGATGTCCCCATGCGTTCCCAGGAGTACAAAGCCGGGATATTTTCATAAAAAATGTAAATATTCAAGGCGGGTTAGATCGTTAATAATCGCAGCAGTACCACAATTATTAATACATAGGCCCCTAAATCCATTGGCTGCAATCAGTGCCCAAGATCTGGCTTCCTACTGCAAGGACAAGATTGATACGATCTAAGATGAAATGGTACCGTATATACCTACTTTTACCACAAAAAACTGGGAAAACTTATTGACTCGAGTATAAGCCTAGGGTGGGAAATGCAGCAGCTGGTAGTGCCCCCAGTAGTAATTCCCCCTGGTTGTGCCCCCAGTAGTAATCCCCACTTTCAGTGCCCCCAGTGGTAATCCTCCCCCTTTTAGTGCCCCCAGTAGTAATCCCCCCTGGTAGTTCCTCCAGTGGTAATCCCCCCTTTTAGTGCCCCCTGTAGTAATCCCCCCTGGTAGTGCCCCCTGTAGTAATCGCCCCCTGGTAGTGCCCCCTGTAGTAATCCCTGGTAGTGCCCCCTGTAGTAATCGCCCCCTGGTAGTGCCCCCAGTAGTCCCCCCCCCAGTAGAGAGACGTAATAAAACCCCCGCTCCTGGTCCCGCCGCTAACAGCTCCTCCGGCCGCTTTGCATGGGAGAGACGTCATTACTCATGACGTCTCTCCCATTACCCACTGCGGGAGCCGGAAGGTGGCTACCGCAGTGGGAGCAGCAACAGCCGCTGAGAATCTGACAGACTCTCAGCGGCTGTTGATTTCAACAAACACACAGCTGCCAGCTCCGGCGGTCAGCGCTACACACTTCACTCGAGTATAAGCCTAGGGGGTACTTTTTCAGCACAAAAAATGTGCTGAAAAACTCGGCTTATACTCGAGTATATACGGTATGCTCTTCCTTTGCCAGCAACCTGCTCAATTCCTTCCCTAAGATCACTGGCACCTTCTCTTATTTCATCCCACAAATGAAGATGAAGTATCTACTCTTCTTATGTTCCGAATCTACTACCTCTTCTTGATTCTAAACAATCAAAAAAACAGTTGAGACTTATCTACTGTGCTCTTCCCAACCTTAACTAACATATGTAATTTCTGTTCTGTTATCTTTCCATCATTATTCAAGAATGCATTTATTATTCCTATTCTGAAAAAAAAAAAAACAGATTGACCCAAACTTTCCCTCAAATTACCATCCCATCTCAGTTCCCTTGCCTCTTCTTACTAGCCTTACACATTCTTGAGTCACACAACTTTTTAGACCCACTTAGGTTCAGCTTTTGTTTCCAACACCCTAAAGAAGCTGCACTGTTTAAAGTGGTCAATAATTTGATCACTGCTAAGTCTAAAGGCCATTACTCACTTCTAATTCTACTGAATCTCTGTGCTGATTTGGCACTGTTGACTGCTCTTTGTTTATCATTTCCAGATCTCTCATATTACTGAATGTCTTTCTGCGTTTTGTCCAGAACTCCCCGTAGCCACCCACATAACGGTCTCTTCCTGTCAATCAGTTGTGAGTGAATCCTCACAGCGTGCTCGACTGCAATTCATTCCTAGTACGAGCGTAATGCGGCTGGGATGCACACGCAGACAACCGATAATCGCTCAACTCCGTGAAGATCGGAATAGCGTTCAACTTTGAATCAGGCCCAATGTGGAGTAGCAGATCCTCCAATCTGTAATCCTCTGTTTATTGTTGATTTGTTACTAGACGTTTATCTACCCAAGGTGCAAAAATAAAAGTGAGGAGGTGATGATAGATAAATGATGAACTCCTACACTTCTTATGGAAATATTAAACAGCGTACCCTACTCACAATGGAGTAGATTACTTTTAAAACACTGGTCTTCATACACATGCAGTATTATAATAATTCACCATATTATGTAGGTTTCATAGGTAGTGGGTGTACCCTACGCACAATATACACCACCTATCAATGCGCATCAAGGTTTTTTTTGGCTACCCCTCCGGGTTATCTTCTCCTTGCCCCAAATGTGAGAATGAGTATCTTATTGCTCTAAATGTCACTATCGTTTTGGCAAAGCACCATTATCATTCTTGTTATATTGCATAAATTGTGTGTGGAGCTTTGGATAGTGCTCTTTTAGACAGTGTGATATAGGCTGCATCATATGCATAATTTTACGTGACACAAACCCCCAATTTCTTTTTTCAGTATTGTTTAATTGCATTTTTGTACAATCACTTCTTTAATATCTACATATTATATGTTTTTAATATTTGCATATTATATTTTTCTTAGCATATATATGTAGTTCAACAAACTTTTTGTATTTATTATTTTATATAACAATATTGTTTATTATAATAATCTAGATTATAACATAGATCATGTTTATTATAAACACTACCCGATCCTCTTATAAACAAATAGATTGATGTTTGCTGTACGAGTCTCATGATTCCTTCTTGGTGGGAATTCTATCAACTCCTTGGGGTTTTTCCTATTCACTTTAGATTCTCCAATGCGTGTTACTACATGACACGCGGTGCTGCTGGTTGTCATGGACAGTGCATTTTTTAAACAGCTTGTTGAGCTTCTAATAAATGATGTATACAATTTGGGATTTGATAATGTAAGACACTTTAAATGGTATTTATCAAAGCTTGAAGAGAGATAAAACTAAGAAATAAAGTAGCAACCAATCAGCTCCTAACTATCATTTTTTAAACACAGCATGTAAAATGTAAAGTAGAAGCTAATTGGTTGGTACTTTATCTCTCACAATGTTATATCTCTCCAAGCTTTGATAAATACCCCCACTTGGGACAGTAGTTTTTCTTCAGATTGTTATATGCATGATTAGCAAGACATGTTATCATTTCAGTAAAACAGAAACTCTTATATGCACTAGAGCACACACTTATACCAGTGACTGTCACTTGGAGGCAGTACATATTCATAAATCTGCTACAGTACATTGGCTTTTATATTGAAATAAGTTATACACTATTCTCAAACTGGATATGGATATTCTTATAATTAATGGTGGAAAAAACATTCAGGAGTGATTCAGAGGTGGACACAGGTAAAGCATTGACTGCAAGCACCCAAAGTTTTCCCTGTGTGCATGTGTCCCGATGGGGGGATGGCTAACAGCTTCTGGTGTGTTGGTGTTAGTGACTGCATCTAAAGACACAGCGGCGGCCATAGTCACAGGGACATTCTGAGCTGCGCCTGCCTTAGGCAGTTGCCACTACTGCAACTGTGTCCACCTCTGAATCACCCAAATTTTGGTGCAAAGTGTTCATCTCATGCCTCAATTTGTGCTTTTGCATCTACATTTTCACCAAAGTACAGTAAATAGGGTTGTGGCAAAAGGTGATAGTTTGGGTAAGAGAGTAAATTTTCACAGGGATCTTAGTATCTTAGTAAAAGTCCCTTGTAAATTATAGAGCTTTTGGGGTCTACAGGATGTACATACTGGCATATTTATTAACATTATTTTTACTAAAATAATGTGAAAAATGGTGTTTTCACTCCCATTTCACATTATTTTAGTATCACATAAATTTATTACAGGGCAATTGGAGTAGTTTTCATGAAAACTACCCAATCCCTTCAATTCACATATTTTTAGTGAACAGATCACATTCCTATACTTGTAAAGGGAAATGTGATCTGCTCAGATTTACTAAAAATATATTGTGAAAAAATACCGGGGGAAGCCCTGTGATAATCATGCCACCTTCAGGCTTTTAACCCAGTTTCCCGACTCCTGCTCTGCTCTAACAGGCAGAGCAGAGGCGCCGGGAGCCTTCCCCCTGTGATCAGCTTTGTGGCCTTAATAGACCACCTGCATACAGGGACCAGTGATTGGTGCTCCAGTGAGGTCCTCTGGGGCTCCAGTCAGCTGGTCTCCAGGCTCCTGCACTACCCTGGTCAGCTGCTGCATAGAAGCCCGGAGATCAGCTGACCGGAGCCCCAGAGAGAGGACCTCACTGGAGCACTGATCACAAGGCAAGTAAGTGTAAGCTGGGGTTGCAGTCACGCAGGGGGAGCGGCAGCCGGCAGCACATGCACGAACGCTGAAAATTATGTGAAGTGGATTTGCAGGGACAGAGCTTTATCTCAAACTCTGTTCCTGCATGCGATTTTTGATATAGCCTTGTGATGTATTCAAATATCGCATTGCAATATTGGGCAAATTTATTAAAGACAATCCGCATCTGTGATGCGGATTGTGATAAATATGCCCCTAAGCCTTGGAATGAGATAAAATTAATGGAGATGAAGTACCAACCAATCAACTCCTAACTGTCACTTTACAGGCTGTGTTTGAAAATGTGTTTCATCCACATCGATCTTGTAAATATAATTAAGCGCAGAGATCTACATTTTCTACTGTTTGAAAAATGACAGTTAAGAGTTGATTAGTTTGTACTTTATCTCCACCCACTTTATCCTTCTCCAAGGCTTAGTACATAGACCCCTTGCTGAGCAGTCAAAAATTAGAGTTTGATGGTGACATGAAATAAAGGGATTAAAAGATCCCATTTCCTTTTCATACAAAAAAAAACAATTATAACAGACGTCAACAAGGAACAGTCTGCAACTGATGACACACCTAATAGCTGTATAATATGTGATACAGGGCTATGTGTAAATATGCTATTGCTGCAGGAGGAGTCTGATGGAAAAAGACACCTTCTATCAGCACCTGCGATCCAAGTGCTGTGTCTGAAGACGCAGCATTGGATCAACATCGCAACCATCAGTCGTTTCCAGCATCTGTCATCTGAGTAAGATGAAGCTTGCTCAGGCTGGCCGTCTCCTGCCCGCTTGCCAAACCAGGAAATCTACGTCCTCTAATGCAGACCCTGGCATCGCCACTTCCAGAAAATGGGAGGTGATGTCTCAGTTTCCGGGAACGCAGGCTGGTGCCACCCCCTCCCCACCCCAAAAAAGCCACAGTATATACTGTAAATCATGCTGCAGCTTGGTGGGACTCGTTCTGCATATACGCACAACAGGTCCTACGCAGGCACTCCACCATCAGAGATGTCCGTAAACCATCAGGATTACGTACTTATCTGAATCAAGCCCTCTGATAAACTAAATATAGAATGAAGAAGTGTTACAGACTGTGACAGAACAATGGACATGGCAAAATTAATAAATTATTGGAATCAAACACATTTTGATGAAACAGTAAAACAAACAAGTACCACATCAAGGGCCCTATATATTTATCAATATTATTTTTACAAAATGTTTTTGAAAAGTGGTGTTTTCAGGGGAGTATTTATAATGGGTGCAAGGTGTGCGGTGCACATGGTTCCCTGCGTCCCAGGGGGGCCCATGCACCACCGCTCACCCTGCACCCAATTTCATATACTTACCTCTCCGCCGGCCCAGGGCTGGCTGCAGGACTGCAGAAATCGCAGGGAAAATGGCCACCGTGGCCACTTCCCCGGTGATCTGTGCATGCGCTGTAGAGATGTCCCGGTAACTTGGTGCCCGCGCCATGTTCCCGGAGACCTGCACATGGACTTTAGACTCTGGCACAAGGTCATGCTCCTGCAAAATGTCATACCAAAGGTATGCGCACAAAAATGGCGCATGGCCTTGTGACAGCTAGCGATCAGCTCTTCAACTTGACCAGAGTAGTTTTTGGCTCTTTGCCTCTGACTGGTTGGCCACCCCTGCATTAATGTATTAAAGGGCTTTTGGAACAGTTTTCATGAAAAACTATTCCAAGCTCTTCAATTCGTATATTTTTAGTAGGCAGATCGCATTTTCCATATGTGATCTGATCAGATTTACTAAATATAAATTGTGAAAATATACCAATGAAAGCCATGTAATAATAATGCCATCTTCAGGCTTTCCCCTGTTTCTCCGACTCCTAGTTTGCACTGACAGCGTTGGGCTTTCGGGGTGTCTGACCTGGGTTTTCCCAACAGCAGATCTCAGCCTTTACTTCCTTCCTTCACAGCTGGGACAATTGGTACACGCTCTTATTCACTGCACAAGCAAACACAGGGGCAGTAGAAGTGAACCACTGCCCATGTAACTGTGATCTATTTTTTTCTCTTGAAATCTATCCCTACTTCACGTTGTATTGCAGGCTGGTAATACAGGATGTACTTGTCATGCCAACCAATTGTGTGTCATATTGAAATCTGGGAATAGAGAGTGTCTTTCTTATGTGCATAAGATTGATGCAGCTATATGTTTGGTGACACATGTAAAACAGCAATTACTAAAAACCCAGTTGACTGATGTATAAGAGATATGCTGCTATATTTGACAATGTAACCATCAATATTATAAAAAGATTTTCAACTGTATGATTTCAGACTGATAATAGGGTCACTACTAATTCCTTAACTGCTGCATATTGTGGAATTTGGAGAATCTGATCTTCACATGTTGTTTTACTAATGTTCACACAATAATGTCATATGGCAATATATGAATTATCTCAGGTTGATATAAAAGATATTAATATAACTGTGATTTAGAAAAACACACACAAAATGTGCAAAAGAGTACACATTAGGAACCCAGCTAACTTGTGTATAGATATATGACATTTAATTCAATAAACACGTCATCAGCGTTGTGGAAGGGCTTTCAACTGAATGGGGTAAATTTACTAAGATTCGAATTTGGTCGTGTCAGCAATCCCTGGAGAGTTTGGGCATTTTTTTCCACTCGCAAATTTACTAATGACAAACTCGGGAGAGAAATCTCCTATGCTACGGGAAAATACTGGAGAGTTAGCAAACTCTCTTCACCATCAGCTAAACTCCGAGTAACTTTCACTAGTGAAGATAGGATTCGGAAATTTACTAAGATGAGAGTTTATAAACTCTCATGAGAACGGACAACACTCCTGTAAAAATTTGTGAAATCAATTCACCTGTGAGCTGCGAGTTTGGCAGAAAGATAAACAGATCAGTGTGACCCATGTATGTTTCTGCCTGTAAATAGTAAAAAACGGGTTAATTGTAAAAAAAAATTACGTTGGGTCCCCACACAAAAACACAAGTATGTATGTGTGATTGGGAGTGGTAGGTATGTAATAAAGCTGTACTATTTACGGTGTCTGTGTTCTGTCTTTTTTTAACTATTTATTTTACAGTGGGGGTGTGGGTGCCGGCTGCCTGCTGGCACTTGTTGTTCCACAAGTGCCAAAGGGCAGGCATGCTGGCACCTATAGTTCCACTGTAAAATACAATAGTTTATAACAGTTTAACACATTATTACCCCTGTACCCACAGCCCAGGGGTATGGGGAAGTGCCCTCGGCCTCAGCCCAAGCCTGGGGTTTCGGGAGAGGGAGGACCCCTTCTTGGTGGTCCTCACCTCCCCTGAGATCACCGGCTTAGGCTGACTGGCTTGGGGTGCGAATGCTTTGGCCATGGAGACCCGGAGATAGGGTCTCCTGGCTGTGGCATTACACCATGGTCGGTTTGGGTCCGGTGCTGGTTTTAAATATAGGGGGATCCATACGCATTTTCCCCCTATATTTAAAACCAGCATTGGCCCTGCAGCCAGGTACTGGTTCCTAAATCCCTACTCATTTTGTTCCCCATATTTTAGGAACCAGGACTGGCTGGCAAGTCTGGGGCTGGTTATGCTATTTTTTTTTGGGGGGGGGGGCCTATATTGTCATCATGTCATATACAAGTTACACTATTACAATATATCATGGGGTTTGATTTCTTCTACAGAGCGTAATTAAATAAGAAATGTTTTGCTTTATAGTCTGTTCTATTATTTTTCTAAGCAGCTTATAATATAGTTGCTGTAAGAGATTATGGGGCCTATGTATCAAAGACTGGAGAGATAAAATTGTGAGAGATGAAGCATTAATCAATCCGCTTCTAACTTACATCTTACAAGCTGTGTTTGAAAAATGACAGTTAGGAGCTTATTGGTTAATACTTTTTCTCTCACAATTTTATCTCTCATCAAGCTTTGATACATAGGCCCCTATATCCTTTATACATGAAAAAGTTATGTCAATACGCAAATTCACAAGGGATCAATTAGAAATCTTTATTAATATTTGTATAGTGATGCGATTGTACTAATACGAAATATTTTCATATTTTCACCACTGACGATTTAAAGTCACACACACACACATAGGGGCCTAATATGAGTGAGAAAAAATGGGATACAATATAAATGAGACAATGTCACATTCAGGCAAAACAAGTTCTTTAGTATGGTGTTTATACAAGCTTGTAGATCTTAAGGGGCATATCCACTTACAGACATAGAAACGAGTGCACGATTACGACATTGTAATCGTGCTGTCGTTTCACAGTCTGTTGATGTGCCTACACTGAACGTTCATTCATTCAGTGTAGGCACATTCATCATCCCCGTACATGCTGAACCTAACGTGATCGTCAGGTTGGCCAGCATGTTCAGGCGATGAAAGATGTAAAAAACGACCAGCAGGCACGTGCACCGTTTTTTACTTTAAAATGCCCGATTTGCAGACGATTAACAAACGATTGAACGATAATGATGTCGTTATCGTTCAATCGGCCTGTTTGATTGCATAGTGGATACACATCTTTAGTCTAATGCTGGGCATACATTGTCTAATAAAATGTCTGTCAGACCGACAGATATTTTATCTGACAGCCTGAACCCATCAGATATCATGGCCATACACTGGGAGATATTTCACAGTGTATGGTCACACAACATCTAGGTTCCTCCCCAGCTTGTAATCATATCACTGTTTCTCACCTGTAAAGGAACAGGGGAAATTCAACTTTGCTACAATATGTTTCTTTAGTGTGCCATGACTGGTTCCATGGTTGACACAGAGTGTAAAGTATAGCTGGAGCCACTTCCTGTTGTTAGGGTTTGGTTAATATATACTTCCAGATAAAGATAATGTATAAATTGGGGAGATCAATAGTTTTAGCCATGTGGGAAATTAGAGATAATAGTGAGAATTTTCAGACACTTTTTTTTTGTCTTTTTATATTTTTGAAACTACTGAAATTAATTTCTTGGATAAATTATTACCAAATATTACACAGAGAAAGTTCAAACTCAACCAAAACAAATTTGTCCATTTACTTTACAAAAGACAATTCACTGTGAGAATATGTCTTTGTTAGTTAAACCCATTGTTACATTGACAAGAAGTGTGCAAACCCAGGGAATTGTCTTTCAGAAGCAGATTTGACCACTAATACATTGAAACAAGTATTTATATCAGCCCCAGTGTTGTCACCTTGATAATCTACAACATTTGATTGGGGAGGTTGCTGTCCCTGAAGTTAGTGATCTTCTCTCTCAGTATTTTGGGATTCCGAAGTAACTTTACCCTCTGTTCTCCATGGATTTTTATTCTGCCATGAAAAGCTATGACAACATACGTACCTGAGAATTATGATGGTATTTGAAGAATAGATCCAAGGGATAAAGGTGTCACAAAATGTCTTCTAGAGTACCCTCGCTCCCTCTCCACAGTCCATGCTGGCTTGTATTGCCAGCGCCATCTTGCTCTCCCTATAGAGCACTTGTACAGATTTATACTTGCTCTCATGTGACCATTGACATCAGGGAGGTTCTCCTCTATAAACCTTACTCTGGTTGCTGCAAGCTGCTAGAGTATTAAAACAACAGAAGTAAAATACTAAAACTGCAGTTATGGTGATTTTGTTAATATTATGCAGCTACTAATAAAAGCAATTCATGTGGTGCCTTAATTGACAAACAACTCCATGAAATTTCTTTCATATTTTTTTTTATGAGTATCTGATTTATTGATTTTTTTGTGTTCCTATGATTATGTGCTGAATCTTTATCATAGCTCCAACATCTTGTACTTTTGATGTGACACAGCTTTCCAGTGTTTGCAGTGTATGACCCAGTCTGACTTCTATGTACTTAGTATTCCCTGTGGTATTTCTGAGACTTCTTTGTGTACCAGATCTTGGTTTGATTTGTGACATACCTTTGTTTAATCCATGTGGCCTTTCCTTGACCTCACTGTATACCAGTCCTCAGTTTGCTGCCTATTCTTTTGCATACTGCTACTAACCTATCATGCTAGCAAATTGGATGCAGTTAAGATGCTGGCAGTCTGGATGCCCGCAGTCGAAATCCTGGCACCAGAATCCCGACCCGCACCCAGCATACTGGCACCGGAATCCTGACATCACTTGAGATGCGGATGAGGCGCCTGCATCCCAAACATAAGTATAGTGGGTGGGTTAGGTTTAGGCAGCGGGGGGGGTTAGGTTTAGGCAACACCTTAGGGGGGATAGGGTTGGGCTGCTGGGGGTGGGGGTGTACATGTGTTGCTGCAAATCAGGCAAGACTCATGGACTCTGGCGTGCAGAAGAACACCTTTACTTAAACTGCCTAAACACTTAGCAATATTCTACACGATTTGCCCGATTCCGACGCATCGTGACGACAAATCATGTTAAGATGCCTACACACTTAGCTATATTTTACACGATTTGCCCGATTCCGACGCATCGTGACGACAAAATCGTGTAAAATATGCCGAAATCGTGAGTCCACTCACGATGCCGATGCGCGTCCCCACAAGTTGTACATCGCATCTTCAGATCTGCCGTGCTGTAAGCAAGATCTGTCAATCTCAGTCATGATGCACTGGAATAGTTAGGAGGCACGATTGATCGTTTGTCACTTTGGACAGTTTTTAACACCAACTCGTGCCGACAACTGCCAGGGAGCTGCTGGGGAGAGTTCAAGGGGAAATCGGACACGATATCACATCGTGACCACATCGCCAAGTGTGTAGGCACCTTAAAATATGCCCAAATCGAGCGTGTCCACTCATGATGCCGATGCGCATCCCCACAGGTCGTACATCGCATCTTCAGATCTGCCGTGCTGTAGGCAAGATCTGACAACCTCAGTCATGATGCACTGGAATAGTTAGGAGGCACGATAGATCGTTTGTCACATTGGACAGTTTTTAACACCAAATCGTGCCCACGACTGCCGGGAGCTGCTGGGGAGAGTTCAAGGGGAAATCGGACACAATATCGCATCGTGACCACATCGCCAAGTGTGTAGGCACCTTTCACATCAGGAACAGAACTAACAAAACAAACAGGAAATTCCCTCCCAGTATGCATAGCCCCAGAGAAAGTCTCAACCTGCAGGGTCCTAGTAGGATACACATCTACAGAAGGTTAGGTTTAGGCTGCGGGCAGGGGGTGTTAGATTTAGGCACCACTAGGGAGGTTAGGGTTAGTCACTAAAGGGGGAGGGTTAGGATTAGGCACCAAGGGTGGAGGATTAGGTTTAGGCACTAACAGGGAAAGTTAGGGTTAGGCTGCAGGGGGGGGGGGGTTAGGGTTTGGATGCAGGAAGGGAGGGTTGTGGAGAGGGTTAGGATACTTACCAAGCTCCTGTCAGGTTTCTGAGCATCGGGATGCCGATGTTGGTCTTCTGACTGCCGGCATCCCGACTGACGGTCTCTCATAGGTATTCCTAGGAACCATGACAGGGTGGTATGACCTGTGTGCTGAGCACTGCAAAGCCCAAACCTCCTTGCGGGGGTCCCTGGTAAAGACTAACAAAAAGTTAGACTTCATGCCATTGTTCCTTGAAATGCAAATTCCAGTTGATAGTATTAGGATCCAATACTATCTCTATATCCTTTCGTGGTGTATACTGATCTTCAACACCTTATTTGTATTGAATCCCCTAATGATTGAATTCCAGCCTAAAACTAGAGTACTAGAAAGTACATTTTTTCCTCATGATTCAACATTAATCTCAGTTACAGATCAGAAACAAAACTATCAAATTTGGGGGGAGATTTAGGAAATCTTGGAGAAAGATAAAGTGGAAAGAGCTAAAGGACGGGATGTAGGAAGCATCGCATCCGCAATGCCGTACATACAGCCCATTATCTGATACATACTGGCGATAATACATACCTAGAAAATCACAAAGGACAGCTCTTCCGGTAAGAGCTGTCCTTTGCGATAGAGGGACCTCCGGGTTTATGACCCAGAAGTCCCTGTGGTGTCCTCCTGTGCATGCCACCGGGGAGCTGGGAGAGATCTGATTGGGTAACGCTATCTAAAGACTTTCTGGTTACTTTCTAGAATAGTTTGGTTGCCTACGAGATAATAAAGCTGTATTACCACTTAGTGTTGGACATTTTCATTCACCATTTTAAGATGGCTGCTGAGCGAGAGGACCAATCAGAAGCCACATTGTTTATGATTTATGATGTGAGATGAATCACAGTAACACTGGCTGCATGAAGCAGCTAACAGTTCTCTGGAAAGAGGGAGATATTATTTAAATTGCAATACAGCTATAAGGTGTATATGGATGCTTATGAAGTGTGCTCTAGCTCTGTTCCACTTGCTTTGCATCAAGCTTTGCTCATCCCTAAAGAACAATTGATTTTTATTGTTGAGTACCTTTATCCAAACCATTGTTTGCAAGGTCATAAATCGCTTCAGTAAAATATCTTATATATTCCCTTGACCTGCTTGTTTTCTGCTAAACAAATGGGCATGATACTACATTTATAGATTAAGACTTGCACACTTAAACAACCAGGCTATTGTAGGATTTCTGGTTTCACTTCTTTTGCCAGTTTTCTCTTTTGTCTTCCACTTGCATTCTGGTTGCTGCACAGTTAGGGCCTTATTCTGAGTCACACACAAAAAGTATTATAGACTACAATTGTTTCTCTACACTCAAGCCTATGGTTCTTATGGCTCTCTATATCATCTGGGCTTGCATTTGCATCTGGGTCTATTGTTACCTTTCACGCTTTAATTGCATTTCCATAGCAAAGTTCCAGGCAGTATAGTTCTCTTCACCTTCTAGCTTGATAAAACCCTTCATGGGTGTAGCTCCTGTATTTATGCTCCTTACAGATATGACTGTGCAGCTTCTGTACTTTAATCAGCTTCACTGCTGCTATAGTGCACTGGAAACACTCTGTGCTGTCTTCACTCTGTGTTCTTATGCAGTCTGCAATACACATGTGCTTAAGATGGCATCTGCAGGGCTGTAGACAGCGTGGCCCTGGCACTGTAGGTGGTGTGGCCTAATTGTAGAAGTGCGGTCGTGCCCCCTAAAAAAATATGAAGAAACAGTAGCCATGCATTGGGTGGGGAAGGGCACTGTGTATGCACCTCAACCAGCGGCAGATCCGTGGGCGGGGGGAGGTGCGATCAGTGTGATTGCTTCTTCCTACCCATCACATGCCCAAATACTCAAATCATACTTGCCTACACTCCCAAAAGGTACTTGAGACTCCTTATTTTTTGGCCATCCCCCGAACTATGGAGGAGTGGCAGGATATCTTATTGAAGTGGTCAGGATGGGGAGATAATGCTGGGACTCGACAAGCCGTAGGGTGCAGATGGGGCCAGTGGCGTCCCTACCTCATTAGGCCCTTGGTGCGAGTTGGGACTTGGCCTCACGGGAGGGTGTGTGGCCTCACAGGAGGGGCATGTCCTTGCGGTCCAAGTCCCATTTTTTTTGTCACACCGGGGGTGCCGGAGGTGCGGGCTGTCCCCGGGGACCAGACTGTCTGAAGTGCAGGCTCCCACACTGAGTCACTGTGTCAGGAGCCGAGTGCTGCACGTAATTCTACAGTGCAGCACCCGGCTCCTGTCACTGAGGGGGAGTCTTCAACTTGGTGTCACCCCTTGGCGGGGGACACCCGGGTGCGGCCCACACCCCCTTTGGGACACCACTGGATGGGGCTAAAATGACATGATTGCATGTGGCTCTGCCCCTAAAGTGGTCGGCAACGTCACCTCTCCCGGCTTTTCCAGCAAAGGACACCTTCCAAGTAGGCAAGTCAGGCTTAAATTCTAGAGCCCATTTAAGTGGGATATGAAGAGGGGGTGAAACCGGGATACTTTTGTTAATTGAGAAAATATTTGATTTGTCCCAGCTAATAGTCAGACTATGTGTCCAAAATATTGGCAAGACTAAAACTTTGGCCACGTAGTCTCTGGCATCAGATAGGAAAAACAGCATGTCAACTGCATGTAATATAATTTTGTCTTCATGATGCAATCTTTCCAGTTTTTTTTTTTTTAAATTTTCTAAATAATCTGCAAAGCTGGTTTACAAATGCGCATTGGGACCCAGACTAGTCAGTGAAAAGATAACTTCAGGCTATATATAATAAATTGCAGCAGATTCATAAATAGACCCCTCAGGAGTCAGATCTATACTCACAAAGATTTGCTTTGCATTATGTTTTTATTGATTTGGACAAGGCTAATATTTATTTTCTCCCAGAAAGGTTGTAAAACCAGACAATCCCACCAGATATTAAGCTGGGAGCCTACAGAACCATTACCAGCAAGAACTAGGAATGCAGGATACTTTTTGTAAGCACACTAGGGCATCAGTGCCATGTATAGATAACCTTATATTTGAGTTTTGGGCAGGATGAAGTGGTTAGAAATGTTTCATTCTAAAGTATAAGAAGCGCTGACTCAAAAAAAAAAATATATATATATATAAGTGTGTGCGATTGTAAATTATATTGTGAAGAATGTGAAATATGACTAAATAGCATTACTGTGGATCAAATAAATCTGCAGAACCATTCAAACAGAAAGAAAGGGGAGGGTTAAATAAAAGGAGGGGGGGGGGAAACTGATAAGAAAATAAAATAAAATAAAAATAATAAATAAATATAAATAAGAATGATGGTGTTTATGCTCTTTCAGGGGTTAAATGGGTGCCCGCTGCTGTACTGCAGTGCTGTGGGTAACTGTCCCTACCTTTCCCTGAGACACGGGGTTAGTTGTCTGCACAGTTCTCCAATGCCGGTGGTAACTTCGGCACTCAGTGTTGGGGTGACACGTGCGCTTTGTCCCGTCTTGGATGCGGTGATGGCCGGTTGCCGCTTGCTCCGGCTCGCTCCTGATCTGCTCTAATCCTCAATCCCCTTGCTGGCCAAAATGGGAGAATGCCGATAGTGTGTTTGTGTTGAAAAAGGCTCCAACGCGTTTCATCCACGTGAGATCATGTTAAAATGATGAATAAACAGATAAATCAATAAATAAATAAAAATAAATATAAAAATAAAATAAAAATTAACAATCAAAATAAATAAATATATATTCATCATTTTATCTGTTTATTTTTATTTTATGATTGTTAATTTTTATTTTTATTTATTATTGATTTATCTGTTTATTCATCATTTTAACATGATCTCACAGCATTTAATGTGTTAAACCGCAAGCAGCATACATGGCTTGCACATGGTGTTTTTAAAGTATTTTAAAGTTTCTTACTAATAAAGTGTAGAACCCTAATGAGGTAATTAATCAACACTGGTGTAACAGCACCTATCAGCCAATTATTGGATATCCCAGAGTACTAATGGGAGCAATTACTGGCAGTTTGGCTTCCTTGATAAAGCCCGTCACGTGGACGAAACGCGTCGGAGCCTTTTTCAACACAAACACACTATCGGCATTCTCCCATTTTGGCCAGCAAGCCAGAAAGGGGATTGAGGATTAGAGCGGATCAGGAGCGAGAGCCGGAGCAAGCGGCCATCACCGCATCCAAGACGGGACAAAGTGCACGTGTCACCCCAACACTGAGCGCCGAAGTTACCACCGGCATTGGAGAACTGTGCAGACAACTAACCCTGTGTCTCAGGGAAAGGTAGGGACAGTTACCTGCAGCACTGCAGTACAGCAGCGGGCACCCATTTAACCCATGAAAGAGCATAAACACCATCATTCTTATTTATATTTATTTATTATTTTTATTTTATTTTCTTCTCAGTTTCCCCCTCCCCTCCTTTTTGTTTAACCCTCCCCCTTTCTTTCTGTTTGAATGGTTTTGCAGATTTATTTGATCCACAGTAACAGTATTTAGTCATTTTTCACATTCTTCACAATATAATTTACAATCACACACACTTATATATATATATATATTTTTTTTTTGAGTCAGTGCTTCTTATACTTTAGACTGTTCTTTTTTATTGCAAAATAAAAAATATAGAAGCAGCTACAGGATTCCAGGTGCGCTATTTTTATTACCTTCTGAAATAGAAATGTTTCATGTCAATCATTTCTAGCTGTATGCGGAGGTCTTGTTCCAGGGTCCTGATTCAGCAGCTTTCGTAAATGTAACTATGTACGCAGATCGGGCAATTGTTAGCCATTGCGCATACGTATAAGCCGCACTGCGCTTGCGCAAGCACAGACAAGTTAATCGCAGAGTGAGCGACAGGCTGTGAGCATTTGGGGGTGGTGACAGTGTAGTGGTCAGAAAAAGGCAGGCGTGCCTGTCCGTTTGAACGCCGTTGCTTGGGCATGCATAAATTAGCCATAGCGATTGCCTACGCAGCTTGAGAGCCCATTGCTTGCAATGGGACTTGCAATATCTGCAGCTGGTCAGACCTGGTGTAAATGCTGCTTGACTGGCCAATGTGCGTTGATGGTACTGATGTTTACACAGAAAAGCGAGGTTAGACACATATGAGATGGCAGCAGTGGGCGTCTTTATGGCGGTTGAGCTATGGCAGGCATTAGCATATTTTCGCTGCTGCGTTCCGTATGAAATTGCAGCTACGTACGCAATAGGGATCCTTACTGAATCAGGCCCCTAGTCTTTAATTTATCTAGAATATTTTGCATTATTTTGTACCCCACAGAAATTAAATTTGCTGAAGAGACCAACTATAACTTTTCTAGAGGGGTAAGGCACCTACCACAGACGAGACATTCTCTCACTCTAAAATGATTAATTTGCAAAGTAAAGATTACCCAGAGGAAAATCTGATTTGTCAAACACTGGTACCAGAGGAAAGACCACGAAGCCCGCTGACTCCTTAGCTTATTCCAACATGCCAATGTGGGTGAGAAACAGCAGGCACCTTGGAATGAAGAGGTCTTAAATTCTGACCCATTGTTTGTCTAATTGTGCTTGTGTCCATTCTAAAACGTGTCCCAACATAACAGCTTCATGATAAGTAGAGAAATGAGAAACCCGAAAGGTCTACATTTAAAAAGGATGCCATATCTGAATCTGGGCTACTGAATGCCCCACACAAGTCTCCCATCAGCCTTTATCAATAAACTGCTATTTGGGAATATGCTTCTGGACTGTTTTTGAAGGAGTTATAGGATTCGCAGTAAGATGCTAGCCATTGGCGTAACCATAGTAGGTGCCATTGCTACAGACCCCAGAGGCTTAGGGTACATGTGACTATACATATAATGTACTTGCATACCAATTTTAGGGGCAAATGCAGGAAATTTAGGGGGGTTTACATATTTTTTATATACAGTCAGGTCCATAAATATTGGGACATTGACAGAATTTTCATATTTTGTCCTCTATTCACCACCACAATGGCTTTGAAATGAAACAAACAAGATGTGATTTAACTGCAGACTTTCAGATTTAATTTGAGGGTAATTACATCCAAATCAGGTGAACGGTGTAGGAATTACAACGGTTTCTATATGTGCCTCCCACTTTTTAAGGGGCCAAAAGTAATGGGACAAACTAAACAATCCTAAATCTAACTTTCACTTTTTAATACTTTGTTGCAAATCCTTTGCAGGCAATTAGAGCCTGAAGTCTGGAACGCATAGACATCACAAGACGCTGGGTTTCATCCCTGGTGATGCTCTGCCAGGCCTCTACTGCAAATGTCTTCAGTTCCTTCTTGTTCTTGGGGCATTTTCCCTTCAGTTTTGTCTTCATCAAGTGAAATGCATGCTCAATCGGATTCAGGTCAGGGGATTGACTTGGCCATTGCATAACATTCCACTTTTAAGCCTTAAAAAGCTATTTGGTTGCTTTTGCAGTATGCTTTGGGTCCTTGTCCATCTGCACTGTGAAGCGCTGCCCAATGAGTTCTGAAGCATTTGACTGAATATGAGCATATAATATTGCCCGAAACACTTCAGAATTCATTCTGCTGCTTTTGTCAGCAGTCACATCATCAATAAATACAAGGGAACCAGTTCCATTGGCAGCCATACATGCCCACGCCATGACACTACCACCACCATGCTTCACTGATGAGGTGGTATGTTTTGGATCATGAGCAGTTCCTTTCGTTATCTTCTCTTCTCATCACTCTGGTACAAGTTGATCTTTGTCTCATCTGTCAATAGGATGTTGTTCCAGAACTGTAATGGCTTTTTTAGATGTTGTTTGGCAAACTCTAATCTGGTCTTCCTGTTTTTGTGGCTCACCAATGGTTTGCATCTTGTGGTGAACCCTCTATATTCACTCTTGTGAAGTCTTCTCTTGATTGTTGACTTTGACACATATATATCTACCTCCTGGAGAGTGTTCTTGATTTGGCCAACTGTTGTGAAGGGGTTTTTCTTCACCAGGGAAATAATTCTTTTGTCATCCACCACAGTTGTTTTCCGTGGTCTTCCGGGTCTTTTGGTGTTGCTGAGCTCTCCGATGCATTCTTTCTTTTTAAGAATGTTCCAAACAGTTGATTTGGCCACACCTAATGTTTTTGCAATCTCTTTGATGGGGTTGTTTTCATTTTTCAGCCTAATGATGGCTTGCTTCACTGATAGTGACAGCTCTTTGGATCTCATATTGAGAGTTGACAGCAACTGATTCCAAATGCAAATGTCACACCTAGAATCAACTCCAGACCTTTTACCTGGTTAATTGATAATGAAATAACGAGGGAATAGCCCACATCTGTCCATGAAATAGCTTTTGAGTTGATAGTCCCATTACTTTTGGCCCCTTAAAAAGTGGGAGGCACATATTGAAACTGTTGTAATTCCTACACCGTTCACCCGATTTGGATATAATTACCCTCAAATTAAATCTGAAAGTCCGCAGTTAAATCACATCTTGTTTGTTTCATTTCAAAACCATTGTGGTGGTGAATAGAGGCCAAAATCTGAAAATTCTGTCAATGTCCCAATATTTATGGACCTGACTGTATATATATATATATATATATATATATATGTGTGTGTATATATATATATTTTTATATATTACATATACAAAAAACCTTACGGTTTCCCATGTCCCATTAACGCTGCTTAGACATGATCTGAAAATTCACAAAACCTATTGAATTTCTGCCACTCAAACTCCAATAAGCAATGAAATTACGATCATTAAGGCTGACGCCTTAATGGACGTGTTCCTTGCGTAATACACATATGGTATGCCATGACACCATGTGGTTAACTGCAGATTCAGCACTCTCACAGAGTGAGATTGAGGTCACTCACAAAATGGTGGAGCTGCTAATTCACAGAATTGTGTGCTCTTTGAAATACACACATGCAGCCTATGCAAATGAGGTCTGAGCAGAACATAGAGCTGCGCAGATGAGATAAGAGTATGGTGGATGGGGGAGAACACAGGGCATTGTGGATGGGGCAGACAGAAAGGCGTGCAGAGGGGAAGATTAAGCAGTACAGACGGGGCGAGCCAAAGTGATGCAGTTGCGTTGAAAACAGTGGTGCACATGGGGGGGAGACAGAGTGGCACAGTTTGGGGGAACAGAGCAACATGAATGGGGAATACAGAGTGACATGGATGCGGGAAGATAGAGCAGCGCAGATGGGTAAAGACACATTGGTGTGGATGAGGAATACAGACTAGCACAATGGGAGAACACACAACAATAGGGATTGGGGAAGACAGATTGGTACGGATGGGAGGGGAAATACAGAGTGGCATGGTTGGGGGGACAGAGTGGTAAAGATGGAGGAAGAAAGAGTGGCAGAGATGAAGGGAAGACAGAGTGACGTGGCTGGGGCAAGGCAGTGGTGCAGATGGAATGAAATACAATGGCACAGATGCAGGAAGACAGAGCGGTGCACATGGGGAAAGACATATTGGTGTGGATGGATTAGGGCATGCATACTAGCACAGTTGGGAGAACACACAGCTGTAGGGATTGGGGAAGTTATAGCAGCAAAGAGGCAAAGATAGTGTACATGTTTAGACAGAGTATGATAGTTTTAACATTTAGGAAGCTGAATGTGTATAATAAATAAGATAGATGTACTGAGTTAGAAGGAGGTTGGAACCCAGTGGGATTATTGTGGTGACTGAATGGGAAGATTGTGGGCACTGAATGAGATGTATGTGCTCAGACCTCAGTTGTATAGACTGCATGTGTGTATTCCAATGACCACACAATTCTGTGAATTAGCAGCTCCACCATTTTATGAGTGACAGCAATCTCACTCTGTGAGAGTGCTGAATGCAGTTAATCACATGGTGTCATGGCATACCATATCTGTATTACGCAAGGAACACGTCCTTTAAGGCGTCAGCCTTAATGATCGTAATTTCATTGCTTTGGAGTTTGAGTGGTAGATATTCAATAGGTTTTGTGAAATTTAAGATCATGTCTAAGCAGCCTTAATGGAACATGTGAAACTGTAAGGTTTTTGTCTATGGAATTTCATAGCATTTTTAAAATGTATAAACTATCAGGGTTTGGATGAGCAAACCGTGCCACCTGCAGGGGAGAAGGGCAACAAAACAATAGCACAGGTGGAAGAGGGGACAGCACACAGGAGGTGGTTTGGGAGGTGCAGAGTGTGAGACGGCTGTAGGCATGCAGGGTAGCGGCAGCAGCGGTAGTGCAGAGCAGTGGTAGTGGTGCAGTGCAAAGGAGGCAGGGCTCACTGGTAGTGCGCATGCACCTGAGAAAATAAAATCAATAAGTCACAAATGCACGAACGCAGCAGTGAGATCCATCTATGCATCTATGTTAAAAATTGAATGTGTAAAATAAAAAAGGTGCCCCCTCCCAAAGCACAACCAGCACCATACTATTAACAGCCAGTCCTGGTTGTGTTTAATGACGTAAGGGTCTCCTGTACTTAAGCACAACCAGCACCGGGCTAGTCAGAACCAGCCCTGGTTGCCAAAATATGGGGGACAAATGACGTAGGTGTCCCCCATATTCAGCACAACCAGCACTGGGCTCTGAGCCAGCCCTGGTTCTGGAAATACGGGGGGAAAAATGCATAGGGTTCTCCTGTATTTACCAGAACCAGCACCAGACTCTTTCTAGCGGGGGGGGGGGTGATTCCACAGTCAGGGGAGCAATTTCACTGGGCCCCCCAGCCGAAGCATCACCCCTGACCGCTAGTCAGCACAGGTCGGGGATCCCTGGGGAGCTGGGGTCCCCCCAATAAAGGGGTCTCCCTCTCCAGGGCACCCCAGGCTGATAGCTCGGGGCTATTCCCAGCACCCCTGGGCGGTGGGTGTTAGTTTGATTGTGTTGTGTTGTGCATATGAAAATATAAATATTGTCTTTTGCAGTAGTACTACAGGTCCCAGCAGGAATCCCCACATACTGGCACTTGGAGAACCACAAGTACCAGCAGGTGGGGCATTAAGGGGCTGCTGGTACCTATAGTACCCCTGCAAAAGAAATATTAAAATAAAAAAAAATACACCATTTTTTAAAGTATTTTATTTTGCCGCCCCTTCACCTGGGGGGCGGCAGCCTTTATGCTCTTTTACATGGCTGCCGCTTCCCCCAGGACTTCTACGGCATCTTTGTGCTTCAGCTGGTCTTCTCTCCAGCTACCCGGCCGACATACTGACTGGAAGGCGCCTCGTGCTGGCTTTATATAAGCCAGCTGAGGGGGCAGGGCGATGACGTTGTGAGTCGTGATTGGCTCGCGGTGGCCATCTTTGAATTTCAAAAATGGCACTGAGGCGCCATTTTTGAAAAGGGCACGCTTGGTTCTCACCATTGAAGTCACCACTTTCATACCACCTGCGTCAGGTGGTATGAAAGCACCTGACGCAGAAGCGCTGACAGCTGAACAGGCAGCAACCGGGTAGCTCCAATCATGGATGGCCCATGGATAGTGAAGAGAGGGAGACAAGAATGTCTCCGTCTCTGAAAAATTTGGTTGGTTCGGCTGACTTTTCTGGGTACTCAGAAACCCTCCCTGCGTGCGCTAGTGAAGTTTCTGGATTTGCCTGCTAAGCAATTAGGTTCGACCCGTTGTCAGCCTGAATGGAGTGACATTCCATTTTCAATGAGAGTTGTGTGTAGTGGATGTTATACTGTAATGTGAGGGGGCACTGAAATGTGACATAATCTGACCTAGGCACTGTAATATGGCTTAATCTGAAAGGAGGGCACTGTAATATGGTTTAATCTGAAAATGAGGGCACTGTAATGCTGCATAACCTGACCTGCTCATTAGAACAGGGGCATTTTCAAAATGTTGCTGTTGGACCAGATGCTTAACTAGGGTTTTTGGCACCCAGGGCAAGATGAAAAATGGCGCCCCCCCCAAACTGTGTGCCAAAAAATGGCCGTGGTCACATGCCACAAGGGGTGTGACCACTGAAAAATTGGGGTGTCAACATGACACACCACAGTTTCTCGTCACTCTGGGAACATTCCTTTCCATTCCATATGCACCTTACCTATATGGTGATTTCTCACAATGGGGAACCTCTGAGGAAATGTATCGTCCCTGGGCAGACTGCATCTTCAGTTGGTCTCCACTATTTATGTAGGCTATAATGGTCCGGAAGATGCCTGTTTGTGTAGGAATATTAGGCAATAGAAAGGTTCAGGCGCTACATATAAATAAATTATATTTATACAAATGGAAAGTCCGGCACTCCATTCAAAATGATTCAACTTCGCAAGGTGCCATCACATAATAATTAAATATAGAGTCAGAGGTGCGGCACTCTTGCTAGAAATAATACCATGCAAATCGGGCAGTCAGGATTAAACCCAATGACTCATTAAACCCAATGACTCATTAAACCCAATGACTGATGAGTCATTGGGTTTAACAGAAGCGTCTATTATGCCTTGTTATATCAGGGGCAAAAATCTGAGGGACTCCCTAGTTAAAACTGATGTTACTGGTATGGGGGTTTCTGCACCTAAACATTTTTTGTCCATGAAGCGTTGGGGCTGTTTTAGGTGTTCATGTGTTACTTGCCGTCATCTTATTATTGGTGACACTTTTTCTCATCCCCACTCTGGTAAGGAATTCCGCATCAGACACCATCTGACATGCAACAGTTCCTTTGTGGTTTACCAAATTATATGTCCTTGCGGATTGTCATATATTGGAAAGACACAAAGGAAATGTAAGGAACGGATGGGTGTACACCGTTCGGCCATTACGGCTGCTATTACCTATGGCACAAGTGAACAGCCGGTTGCATGACACTATGCCAATGCAGGACATCATTTGGCCAGCCTTAAGTATCACATGATCGATCACATTCCTCTTTCTAATAGAGGTGATGATCGGAATTTGGCATTATTAAAGTGTGAATCCCGGTGGATCCATAGGTTGGATGTTATTAGTCCACGGGGGCTCAATGAATGTCTCCCTCTCTCATGTTTTTTGTAGAGTGTATTGTTCAGTACCTATTATCTCTATGATGTGTTATGTTATATAGTCATGCCTGTCCAGTTATATAAGTACAGCGATTTATATTAATGTGCACAGCGCATTTTTAGTGATTTATATTGCGAACATTGAGATCTTGATTGCACTGTTGATTCTGTTTCCATAGTAACCATATGTCTGGTGATGGGTTTCACATGCGTCACGCGCTATGCGCGATGACGTCATTAGCCGGAGTCTGCTGATCGGGTGCTGGGTCCCGTTTTTGGCTGCACGGAGTTCACTTGGGTGATGTATTTATAAAGGTAAGATGTTTGTATATGTATCTTTATGTTCTGAAGACGGTGATAAACCGAAATGTTACATCCTGATTGCCCGATTTGTATGGTATTATTTCTAGCAAGAGTGCCGCACCTCTGACTCTATAAATTATATTTATGATATAAAAAACTAGGGGTGTGCAATGGCCACTTTTCGTGCTTTGGTTTTGGATCTGTATTGGTTTTGCCAAAACCACCCTTCCGGGTTTTGTATTTTGGATCTGTATTTTTTTGGAAAAAAAAGCATAAAAACAGCTAAAATCACAGAATCTTTTTTTTTGTTCCTACGCTATTATTAACCTCAATAACATTAATTTCCACTAATTTCCAGGCTATTATGAACACCTCACAATATTGTTTTTAGGCCAAAAGGTTGCACCGAGGTAGCTGGATGACTATGCTAAGCGACACAAGTGGGCGGCGCAAACACGTGGCCCATCTAGGAGTGACACTGCAGTGGCAGACAGGATGGCAGTTTGAAAAACTAGGCCCCAAAATGCGCTGCACGGTGACTTATCGCATCACCCATCGACTGCTGCTGCAGGGCACACAGGACGGGACTCGGCAGAGAGATGGGCGCCGCGAGGCTGATAGGACTCTTAGATCCCAGGGCCACCGAGGAGATCCTGTTCGAGCTGTTTATGCAGGCTGGTCCTGCAATTAACGTTAAAATTCCAAAGGACAAGGATGGAAATTCAAAACAATTTGCTTTTGTCAATTTCAAACATGAGGAGTCTGTTCCCTATGGAATGAGTTTGTCAAATGGAATCAAACTCTTTGGGAGGCCGCTGAAAATGCAATTCAGATCAGGCCAGCGATCCAGTAAAAGCCATAGCTCTCATCCTTATCAAAAGGAGAGTTACCATAGTAGCAGAGACTAGGGATGTGCAGGCTCGGAATATTTTGGATTTTCCTGCCAAATTCGTATTTTTCCCGCCAAAAATCGGGTCTCAGAAAGAGGCAAAACGTCATCTTTCATGGACAAACATCATCTTTCATGGACTTTTGTCCAGGAGAGCCCCTGTAAAAATTACTTTGATGAAGAGCAGCGTACAACCCACAGGACAGCCCCTGTAAAAATAATTTTGATGAAGGGCAGCATACAGCCCTCAGGACAGCCCCTGTAAAAATTATTTGTATTTTGGGCAGCATAACCCTACACCACACAAGGCACCCCCTGTAAAAATTATTTGTAAGAGCGTACCCCCTACAGCAGACTGGGCACCCCCTGTAAAAATTATTTGTATGAGCGTACCCCTGCAGCAGACAGGGCAGCCCCTGTAAAAATTATTTGTATGAGCGTACCCCTACAGCAGACAGGGCACCCCCTGTAAAAATTATTTGTATGAGCGTAACCCTACAGCAGACAGGGCACCCCCTGTAAAAATTATTTGTATGAGCGTACCCCTACAGCAGACTGGGCAGCCCCTGTAAAAATTATTTGTATGAGCGTAACCCTACAGCAGACAGGGCAGCCCCTGTTAAAATTATTTATATGAGTGTAACCCTACAGCAGACAGGGCACCCCCTGTAAAAATGATTTGTATGAGTGTACCCCTACAGCAGACAGGGCAGCCCCTGTAAAAATTATTTGTATGTGCGTGCCCCTACAGCAGACTGGGCAGCCCCTGTAAAAGTTATTTGTATGAGTGTACCCCTACAGCAGACAGGGCAGCCCCTGTAAAAATTATTTGTATGAGTGTACCCCTACAGCAGACAGGGCAGCCCCTGTAAAAATTATTTATATGAGCGTACCCCTACAGCAGACAGGGCAGCCCCTGTAAAAAATTATTTGTATGAGCGTACCCCTACAGCAGACAGGGCAGCCCCTGTAAAAAAAATTTGTATGAGCGTACCCCTACAGCAGACTGGGCAGCCCCTGTAAAAAAATTTTGTATGAGTACCCCTACAGCAGACAGGGCACCCCCTGTAAAAATTATTTGTATGAGCGTACCCCTACAGCAGACAGGGCACCCCCTGTAAAAATTATTTGTATGAGCGTACCCCTACAGCAGACAGGGCACCCCCTGTAAAAATTATTTGTATGAGCGTACCCCTACAGCAGACAGGGCACCCCCTGTAAAAATTATTTGTATGAGCGTAACCCTACAGCAGACAGGACACCCCCTGTAAAACTTATTTGTATGAGCGTACCCCTACAGCAGACAGGGCACCCCCTGTAAAAATTATTTGTATGAGCGTACCCCTACAGCAGACAGGGCACCCCTGTAAAAATTATTTGTATGAGCGTACCCCTACAGCAGACTGGGCAGCCCCTGTAAAAATTATTTGTATGAGCGAGCCAGCCACTATGTATATATAGACAACAGTAGCCAGCTAGCCAGCCCAGCTTTTCACACTGGGGGTGGGTGAAGAGAGCACCCCTGAAGGACAGAGCACCCCCAGGACAACACAGCACTACAGCCAGCCAGCCCCTATGGTCAGGACAACAGCCAGCCCCTATATGAACAAGGGCAACAGTAGCCAGCCAGACCCTATGTATTGTATATGGACAACAGTAGCCAGCCAACCAGCCCCTATGGTCAGCGTCAGCAACAGCTCCCTCCCTCCCTCTTCACAGTAGCCAGCCAGCAGTACTTTATTATTTTTTTATTTTTAGAACTAACAGTCTAACACACAGCACTGAGCTCCCAGCTCTCTCCTAACTCTGCTCACTACACAGCTGGAATGAATAATGGCGGCGATCACGGGACCTTTGTAGAATCCAAAACCCGTGAAAATCTGACAGTGGAATGAAAAACTATACTGTCAGCTGCAAAAAGGCATGTGTGCTTGTGATGGCAAACACTTAACACCAACCCAACAGGTGTGACTTCAAAACAAAAACTATAGATCAAATTGTGCTAATAAATAATCAAGGGGTCTGACAGATGAAATTCAGATATTTAATATATCACATATATAAACATACACATCTATAAAATATCAATATTGATATCACAAAGCAACCAGTTGTGTGTGAATACAAAATAAAACATGTATTAAAATAGTGGAGATCAAATAATAATCATAGACCTAAAATAAGTGTCCCAATTTGATCAAAAAGATCTGAGAAAGTCCACAAATAAAACTGCAAACATGTGCTTTTGATGTGACCAGGTGTAAAGCCTGCTGAAGAACATTTTTGGTTGTAACAGGTGTATTGTAAGTCCACAGAGAAACCTGCAAAAATGTGCTCTTGATATAAGCAGGTGCAGTATACATCCTATTGAAACACCTTTTTTATTTGTAACAAGTGTATTAGGGCACAAACGTTAAATCTGAACCAGGTAATCACTTCTGACTAATAAATTCAAGTCCTTAGATCACCACTTGGGTATTGTAGTCCCCAAAAACACATTAGAGATTGAGGAGCCCGTTAATGAGAGACCACGTGAAGCTGTGTGAGAGTGCATACTTTATTCTCACCATCATCCCTGCATCCCTGGAGGACACTTTGCACACAGCCACGCTATTGGGACTTCGGAGTTATGGTTCACCTAACTTGAAAGCGGGGGACCTAAATACATACTGTGGACTGCAGTGCATTTATCCGGCTGACATTCCACGGCTGTAAAGGTACGGGCAGTCTGCGGCCGCGGAATCGGTATGAATTACCGCCGGTTCAAATCCCGACAGCGGCTGGCCGACATGGCTGAAAAACCCGATCGTGCCCAGGTAAGTATCAACTAACCTAACACCCCTAACCCTCCTTAGGGTGCCTAACCCTAACCTTCCCCCCAGTGCCTAACCCTAATCCCCCCTCTAAGTGCTTAAACCAAACCTCCCCCTTCCCCGCCGCCTAACCCTAACCTCCCTAGGGGGGACTGGTCTGGCAGCAATGTCGGCGGTTGACTGCCCTCACAGTGACACAGTCTTTCCCCTAGGCCGCTTTGCATGTCACTGGCCGCGGCTAGGTCAAGGCGCCCTCCTCTATCTAGCTTCCTACTCGGCTGTAAAACTGGCCCTACCTGTCGCCGGGCCTGGACTGTGGCTGGTGCCCCACCACCCACTGGGTCCGACACAGCGCCCAGGGCATGTGCCCTGCTTGACCCCCCCTAGTTACACCAATGTATGGGATACACTAAATTCTCCCTATGCTCCTAATTCTAGTCCTTCCCATCCAGGAGAAATATTTTTGCCAGTCCCTAAATTCTCCACAGAGTCTATGAAGCAGAATCTGTAAAGTATCAGCAAAGAGCAGAGATAAATAATTATTTAAAACATTGAGACTTGATGGAGGATGCAAAGGACTGTTTCATTATTGCAAGTATTTTGTAGACTGTTAGGGAAAGATATATCTACTGTGCGTCATTATTGGCTGTTCACTAACATCGTGAATGCATTCATCCAGTCTAATAATTATTCTTAGAACTTGTCTGTTTTTGTTATTTTCTATCTTTTTGTCCAAGTTTTCCTTTACCTCTCAATTAATTATTTTCTGGGAGCAGCAGGATGATTTCACATACTCACCTGTCAAGATCTTTCCTTTCATCTATTTTAGTAGGTGCACTCACAGCAGGGTCACTAGGCAGACGTGTGTGAATCAATGACATCTTTCACTGTGCTTTAACTCTTCTGCGCTGTGCTGTTTTTTTTTTTAATCAATCTTTTCTTTCGCATCACCATTTTGATATATTAGTTTTAGTGTAAAACAGTTGGTCTATGTTGAACCATGGTAATTTAAGCATAAGTAGCAAATCTATTCAAATTAAACCTATAATCATACAAATATGAAAACTGTAACAGAATAAAAGGGCTGAAATAAGTCACCCATTTTTAATTGGTTCAGACACCATAAATTTGATTAAAAAATTTTTTAGTAGTGAAATTTGTGCGTGAATAGCGAACTTCAAACCCTGAAGCTGAACGGCGAACATCACAGTAATGTTTAAGATTTGATTTTAAAACGAAAATATTTTTTAAACAGTGTTAAAAAATGAAGGCACTAACAGAAAGCGAAATGTATATGCTGAATGCAAACAGTAAATGCGAGCTGCAAATTTTGAATCACATAATCACACACCGCCCAGTCTGTCATTTCACTTTATAAACTGAAATAATAAAAAAGATTTTAAATATTAAAGAAATAAAAAAGATTTTTTAAACAATAGCAATTTAAAACTTCTTCAATTGTCATTATCCTTGTTAAGTGATAGACCTGATATAACCACTTCAGAGAGTGAACACCAGTGGCTGTTCCAAAGGTGGGGCAGCAGCGCAGTCCAATATTCACATAAGGGAGCCACACCAACTGCCACATCAAACGCTGCCAAATATCGCCGACCGGGTCTCACTGTTAGTTGGTGTGGCTCCCCCATTTGAATTTAGAACTGCGCTGCAGCCCTACCTCTGGTGCTGCTACTGGTGAACACCCATTTAATTTATGTATTGACCCTTTAGTCTCTCTCCCTGTCTTATTTTCTACATGCTGGATATGTTTATTAACTGCATTTCTCCATCCCATACTGCTAGTCACATGACCAGACTCACTTGTCCCACAAGAGTATACCTCCCAATCATGCCCACGTATCCAATGAACTCAGCAGGGCTGTGATCTGTAGCATTATGTAATGGACAGCGGGGAAGAGATGACGAGATTATTCACTACATCATACCCCCACTTCTCTCACTGGGACCCCAAAGGGAGTGCACCACTAAAAAGAGGGTAAGTATGGTAGATTTTACTCTCCAGTTAAGGGGATTTCAGAGCACAATTGCTAAGCCAGGCAACCTTGGTAGAATAGGGGAAATTGTCCCAATGTGTCCCTCCTATATCCACCACTAACAAATTCCTGTTTAGTCACAAATGCATGATTAAAAAATACAAATTCAACATACTGTGCATATTAAATGCATATCTATATGCAACACTTACTTTTGTTTTAACATTTGATAAAAAAAATTAAATAAAATGCATAGCCTATTATAAGTATTACTTTTTAACAGGTTGTTACCCTTGTTTGAAAATGATTGTTCAGTAATAAGTGTTTAGCATGTACAAATGCATCTCAGCAGATCAGTATAAATAACAAAACTGAAGCTATCAGGAAGTCTTTTTACATATTACATCCGACTAGCCACACCCATTTCACTGCTCACTATATATTCACATTTATTAATATTCAATGTCTTTAGTTGTCTTTTTATATGAGCTATACTATACATACCAATTTATGTTATCCCCAGACATTTTATGTTGCCAAATGTATCTGTCACCCCACTAAGCCAATCTTTTATTTATTAGCAATTAATTTAATGTATCCCCCTTAAGTTATAATAAGTATAATTAATTTACCTTACATAAGGAAATCTCTTAGTAACCAGAGAGGAAAACAAAAACAGTGTTTGCTCTTGTTTGGTGATTTTGTCATATACACAGACAAGATCACTACGATGCAGATTCAATTAGCAGTGGGTTGTGTCACTTGGCTGTTCACATATATAAAGTGTCTAAAACGATTCAATTAGGCAGCGGTGAACAACGTGTGTGTAGCCCCGCAGTACTATAGGAGTTAACGCTTATTTCTGCTTGCACATTCCAAGTGTTCCTTCCTAGATTTACTAATTAATGTCACGGGTGATTGAGAATTTGGACCCAGGATGGAACCACAAGAGGTTTTGGAAGACAGACTTCTGGTACTGGAAGGACGCTGGTTTGAGAGTGTTGCTCATGGGTGGCCCGCTGGCAGAGAGTGGCTCTGACGGAAGTGTACCCAATAAGGCCTGCGGGGGTTGACAACAGGTAACTGGATAGCCGGGGAGGAACACCGACAGTCAGAATATTTAAGCAGGAATCCCTCTAGGGGAGGTTGCTGGAAGTTGCGCTGCTGGCACACAGAGGTTTAACGAGGAAAACTGGAACCTGGAGCAATCAGAGATGTGAGTAACTGGGTTAGAATTAGGTAAACAGCAAAGGAGCTCAGAGAACTAGCACCCAGCTTGCACTGGGAATAACGTTGCACTGGCAAAGACAGGACTGCAGCTCAGCCCTTAAACTCCCAGAGGAACTGCATCATGGTTGCTAGGACTCCCAACAATGCTCTGACCAGACTGTCTAATGTGTTACCTGAAGCAATCCAAGATGGCGACGCCCATGTCGTGCTTTAGCACTGCCACAGTGACCCATACTCACACCAGCATACAGGACACTGTGGCATGCAGCGCAGATCTCCAGATACCCGCACCACAGCCAGAGGGACCCGCCAGAATGTCCAGACAGGTAAGGTCTGCTGACCCCTGCCTCATGCAGCCCTGGTCGTGACAGTACACCCCTCCTTTATGAGTGACCTCCGGGCACCTCTTGGGTTTTTCTGGGTTTTCAGAGTGAAATTTGTTAATCAGACAGGGTGCATTGACATCTCCTTCTTTCACACAACATCTTTCTTCTGGTCCATAACTCTTCCAGTCCAACAGATATTGGAGTTGACCATAACGGACTCTGGAATCCAGGATCTGTTTTATCTCAAACTCTACCCCTCTCTCAGTGTGGACTTGGGAGATGGCGGCAGAACTTGAAGGAATCGATTGAGAATCAGTGGTTTGAGTAATGAGACGTGGAAGAAGTTTGGGATCTTGAGATATGCAGTGTGGAATCCTACTTTAAATCTCACTATGGCTGTTGATGCCACGTGGACGCACCTTGCATACGGCAATATGAAAATGTGATGCATACGCAATACCTTCCCTTATTGTAACACCACTAGTATGCATAATAGTCGCTATCTTTATATCAAAAATACAATATGAATTACAGTGCAATATATATATTTATATATATTACAGTATAATAACCTTATCTGAAAGCAAGTGAACACACACACACCAGTTTCTGTGGTCCAATGCACAAAAGTAAATATTGTATTGAAAGTATATATAACATTATTATCACAGTGGTACAATATAGTTCAAGAAAGAGGTCAGAGTTACAAACCAGTATACATACGTTCACATGCGCTCCCCAGATCCAGAGTACAGTTGTCACCAGATGACTGGTAGAATACAGCTACTAGTCTCTCTGGATCAGGGGAGCCTAATTTACAGTTAAATTATGGGTGTCTATAATAGCAGGCTGTGTCTTCCATTGGTCCAGGGGTGGGACGTTTCCAGTTCACTGGGGGTCATTGGTTGGTTCAAACAGTGGGCGATGCCTATGCTCAGGATGCTGTTACAGGAGTTCACCTCTGGGTTCCCTCCAAAAAGCTAGTTCAAAACAACCGTTGTTATATGCGATATTAAACAAAATCCGGCATTGCTAATATCTGCTTGTCGCAATGTGCGACAATCTACTCACAAACACCGGATTACTGCTGACACAGTTCTGTACAGAAGGAAATCTGCAAAAGGTAAAATGACAGTAGAAATCCTGTTATGGCTCCTTGTTAAATTTTTGAAGTCTTGTTTCTGGGCCATGCTATACTAAGCTACCTGCTAGGTAGTTTATTTGATAGTCTTTTGGCCTTCCTCTTTCTATCAGCCCCTAATTGGTAATGATGGGAGATTTTCAGCAGGGAGGAACAAATCTGGAGCCAGGTTCGGGAGAAATTCTGTAAAGAGGTAGTCATGGCTGGAACATCAAAGGCTGGTAGACTCTTGAACTCAGGAACCCTGGGATGATGGCCATAGACTGCGAGGAATGGGGTTTGTCCAGTAGAGGAATTATACGAGCTATTATGTGCAAATTCTGCCCAGGGTAAGGAATCCGTCCAATTGTCTTGGGATGAAGATATATAAATCCTCAGGAATGTTTCCAGGTCCTGGTTTACTCTTTCCATGCACACGTTAGTTTGGGGGTGATAGGCCGTGGAAAACTTTAACTTGACCTGCAGGACCGAACACAAGGCTCTCCAATATTTGGCCACGACTGGACTCCCCGGTCAGAAACAATCTCAGTGGGTAGCCCGTGTAGACAGAATATATGAGTAATGAAAAGGTGAGCCAGTTCAGGAGCAGAAGGCAATTTTTTGAGAGATATATTGTGCAGCATCTTTGAAAAGCGATCAATCACCACCCAAATAGTACTATAACCATTTGAGACAGGCAGGTTGGTCACAAAATCCATGGACAAATGGGTCCAACAATGAGTCGGAATGGATAGGGCTCTAAGCTCTCCTGCAGGAGCCTGCTAGGAAGTCTTATGTTAAGTGCACTGAGTGCAGGAGGATATGAACTCTGAAACTTCAGTTCTCATGGCAGGCTATCAATATGATCGCTGGAGGAATTCCAATGTTTTGTGGGCACCGACATGTCCGGAAAAATGAGACATATGTGCCCAGGAGCTGTTTTCTATGGTCTGGGACCACAATTTTTTTTTCCTGGGGGTGGTTGGAAATTGGTAGTGGCAAACACCTTGGACTCCAGGACAGGTATCTCCACAGGATCTTCTATAGGATTCTCGGACGAGAAGGAACGATATAGAGCATCATCTTTAAAGGTTTTGTGACCCTGGGCAGAAGGTCAAGGTAAAGTTGAAGCAAGAGAAAAACATTTCCCATCGGGCTAAACGAGGACTAATACAGTGGATGTTCTTCAGAAAGAGCAAATTTCTATGATCTGTGTATGCAAATACTGCCATTCTTCAAAAACAAGCTTGACTGCTAATAACGCTTGTTCCCCAATAGGATAATTTCTCTCGGCCGGCAGGAATTTCTTGGATAAATACCCACAAGGATGGATTCGGTTATCCTCAAATTTCTGAGATAATACTGCTCCAAATGCCTCGGAAGAAGCATCCACCTCCACAGAAAAGGACTTTCAATGTCAGGTTGTCTCAGGATGGGAGCAGTGATAAATGCTTGCTTTAACAACTGAAAGGCCATCTCAGCTTCAGGGGTCCATCGAGAGGGACTGTTCCCTTTCGAGTCAGAGCAGATATAGTGCAACTAAGGAAGAGAAGCCCTAAATGAATCATCTATAATAATTGGCGAACCCTAGGAATCTCTGGACAGTCTTTAGAGAACCAGGACGAGACCAGTTGAGAATGGCCTGGACCTTCCTAGTATCCATCTCCAATCATGAGCTGGAAATGATATAACCTAAAAAGGAAATGGAAGGCACCTAAAAAATGATTTTCTCAAACTTGCAGAATAAATGATTTTTCCTTAGACGGGAAAAGACTTCTATCACATGTGTCCGCTGCTTCTCGAGGGAGGGAGAAAAAATTAAGATATCATCGACATATACTGCAACTGAAGAATAGAGCAAGTCTCTGAAGATCTCATTGATGAATCCCTGGAAGACTGCAGGGGTGTTGCAATGGCCAAAAGGCATCACCAAATACTCAATATGCCCATCCGGGGTGTTAATTGCAGTATTTCATTCGTCTCCTGGTCATATTCTAATGAGATTGTATGTCCCTCTTAAGTCCAATTTTGTAAAGACTGTAGCCCCCTTGACCCTGTCAAATAATTTGGTAATGAGAGGCAAAGGGTAATGATTTTTCACTGTGATATCGTGCAGCCCACGATAATCAATACAGGGTCAGAGGCCTTCATACTTCTTAGACACAAAAAAGAATCCTGCACCAGCTGGAGAGATAGAAGGTCCGATAAATCCCTTTTGCAAGTTCTCCTGAATATATTCGGGCATGGCCTTAGTCTCAGGAAGGGACAGAGGGTACGTGCGACCTCGTGGAGGAGTCTTGCCCGGTATCAGCTCAATAGACAATTCCAATCCCAGTGTGGCGGCAAAGAGTTTGCTCATATTTTACTTAACAAATCATGAAAAGAAGCATACTGACAAGGAATTTGTGAATTCTCTGATAACTGTATTTTTTTTACTTGTTTGATAGAGGGTAAACAGGACACATGGCAAGCCTCTCCCCAGGACAGGATTTGCATAGAGTTCCAATCAATTTTAGGACTATGCCTACACAACCAGGGGTATCCCAGTATAATCCCATGAGAGGCCTTGGGGATAACTAAAAATTGGATAAGCTCAGGATGAAGAGCCCCTACCCGGACTCCGAGTTGGATTAGAGAAGTCACAGTTCCATTGAGGATTTGGCTGCCATCAACTGCCGACAAGGTGATATTATGATCGAGTGTCGTGACAGGTATCAGAAATTTTTGGACTAATTCAGAGGTAACGAAGTTCTCCGATGTCCCTGAATCAAGGATAGAAAGCACAGTTTTAAGACCCTGTACAAATTTCAGAGAGAAGCAAAGTTGATTCTTTCTTGGATGGATACAGAGACATAACTCCTAACCTGGTGTCTCCGGTGCCAGTTAGGAGTGGGAGCTTCCCAGACAATGAGGGCAGGACACCACCAGATGACCATTCCCTCTGCAATACATACACAAATTTGCATGGCAACGTCTTTGTCACTTTTCTGTGGATAGGTGGGCTCTATTAATCTGCATGGGTTTGTCAATCATTGGCTCAGGCATAGGAGTACTAGGAAGGTTGGTCAATCGAAACCGGTAGCGATCTCCCTTGGATTTCTCAACCTGGCATTCTCAGTATCTTAGGTCCACCTTGTTGCAGAGTGAAATAACCTCGTTCAAGGAAGTAGGAAGGTCCCTTGTGGCGAGATCATCCTTTAAACGGTTCAAGAGACCACTCCAGAAGGCTGTGATCAAGGCTTCCTAGTTTCATCTCAACTCTGAGACCAGCGTCTGGAACTGGACGATGTACTGGCTCATGGGACGGTTGCCTTGGCGCAATAGCATAATCTCAGCGGAAGCTGAAGTCATTCCTGCTCATAAAAAATCCTTCTAAAAGAGGTCAGGAATTCAGGATAATTATCCAGCAATGGATCGGATCTCTCCCAAAGTGGCGACACCCAGTCCAGGGCGCACTGGGATAGAAGGGAAGTTTGCTGATTGGAGAGTAAAATGTACATCATACTGATTGAGGAAACCTCTGCACAGCTTCAGATTTCCGTCAAACTTATTGAGTGTCGGGAGATGCAGATGGGCTGGAGCGGAGATGACCAGAGAGACTGGCTGATTAGTAGCAGTCGGCATATTTACAGTGACCAGAGATGCCTGTAGATTATACTGATGGAGTGACATCTCCTGTAGAAACTGGGCCAGTTGTCGCTGCGAGGCTTCCAGTCCCTCCAGGCAGTTGGCAATGCCTTGGAGAAGGTCTGTCCTGGGATCCTGTCCACTGGTCGAATCCATGAGGCCAGTGCAAACTGTCACGGGTGATTGAGAATTTGGAACCAGGAGAGGTTTTGAGGACAGACTTCTGGTACTGGAAGGATGCTGGTTTGAGAGGAGTGTTGCTCAGAGAGTGGCTCTGACGGAAGTATACCCAATAAGGCCTGCGGTGACAGACAACAGGTAACTGGATAGCCGGGGAGGAACACCGACAGTCAGGATATTCAAGCAGGAATCCTTTTAGGGGTGGTTGCTAGAAGTAGCGCTGCTAGCTCACAGAGTATTAATGAGGAAAACTGGAACCTGGAGCAATCAGAGACGTGAGTAACGGGGCTAGGATTAGGTAAACAGCAAAGGAGCTCAGAGAACTAGCACCCAGCTTGTACTGGGAATAACATTGCACTGGCAAAGAAAGGACTGCAGCTCAGCCCTTAAATGCCCAGAGGAAGTGCATCATGGTTGCTAGGACTCCCAACAATGCTCTGACCGGATTGGCTAAAGTGTGTCACCTAATGCAATCCAAGATGGCCACGCCCATGTCATGCTGCAGCACTGCCACAGTGACCCATACTCACACGTGCCTCCAGGACTCTGTGGCATGCAGGGCAGATCTCCAGATGCCCGCACCCCCACCAGAGGGACCCTGCCAGAGCATCCGGACAAGTAAAGTTCGCTGACCCCGGCCACACGCAGCCCTTGTCGTGACAATTAATGGTTTTATTATATATCAGGCATGGTACTCTAAATGACATTAAAAAATTCCTTATCAGGAGAACTCTATGTATTCTGGACAGTATATTCCCCTCCCTGCATTTGGAGCATATGAACATGTTAAAACCATTAAATGTATGTGGTGCGTGTAACAAGGTCCTGTGGTGGCCTCAAGCATGGTGGCGAGCATGGGTCCATTGATGATGGTTACCCATCATCGCCCCACAAGTGAAATGGTGGACCTGAATCTAAAGGGATTCAGGCCCCACCAATCACAGTTAAGATATTTGAAAATGGCACCATGAGCAAGTCATTCACAGCTCGCCTTGGTGCAAATCCAAGAAGGCTGCGGCTTGTCCTGACATCACCCTGCCCCCTCGCAATGGCTTATATTAACCAGTGTAAGGCAGCGTGGGTCAGTTTGTCGGTGGAGAGGGAGCAGTGTAGAGCTCCCGAAGATCTCAGAGACCATAAAAGATGCTGGAAAAGGCATGAAAGATGCTGGAAAAGACACAGAAGACAATGGAAGCCTTATGTTAATGGCAGCCCATGCAAAATAGCTTAATCAAACCGCCATTACCCAGGTGAAGGTAGTAAAAATGAAACCCGAAGAAGAAGGGTCGATGAAGACATCGGAATTCTTGGTGAAAATGTGCCCGTCTCAGGTGAACACCACTTTGAAGGCCCTGGCTAAACCAGGATTTGTTTAGTTTAAGATGCAGGAACAGGTAGGGTCCCAGTGGTGTCCCTGTACTTATTTCTATTAAATTGTATTTTCCTTGTTGGCAGGGGCGGATTGGGAATTTAAAGTGGCCCTGGAAAATATTTTGAAAGTGGCCCCATGTGTGCGCGCCGAAGGCGCGTGCCCGAAAAAGTAGGTGTGGCCACGTGGCAAGGGGTGTGGCCTTATGTGAAATTCCTGAAGGCTGCTCCCCCCCATTTTTGTTATGCTGGGGGCATGCCCACCGCTACATGAGCTGATGGATATGCCCCCTATATGCAGGCACACACAAACATACATACTGTCACACACATATGCAGTCACACACATAAACATACATACTGTCACACACATACATACTGTCACACACATATGCAGTCACACACATAAACATACATACTGTCACACACATAGATACTGTCACACACATAAACATACATACTGTCACACACATAGATACTGTCACACACATATGCAGTCACACACATAAACATACATACTGTCACACACATAGATACTGTCACACACATAAACATACGTACTGTCACACACATAGATACTGTCACACACATATGCAGTCACACACAAAAATATACGTACTGTCACACACATAGATACTGTCACACACATATGCAGTCACACACATAAGCATACATACTGTCACACACATAAACATACATACTGTCACACAAACATGCAGTCACACACAAACATACATACTATCACACACATAGATACATATGCAGTCACACACATAAACATACATACTGTCACACACATAAACAAACATACTGTCACGCCCATAGATACTGTCACACACATATGCAGTCACACACAAAAATATACATACTGTCACACACATAGATACTGTCACACACATATGCAGTCACACACATAAACATACATACTGTCACACACATAAACATACATACTGTCACACACATATGCAGTCACACACAAACATACATACTATCACACACATAAACATACATACTGTCACACACATATACACACATACTATCAAATACATAGATACTGTCACACACATAAACATACATACTGTCACACACATACAATCACACACATAGATACTGTCACACACATGCAGTCACACACATGTGCAGTCACACACATAAACATACATACTGTCACACACAAAAACATACATATTGTCACACACATAAACATACATACTGTCACACACAAAAACATACATACTGTCACACACATAGATACTGTCACACACATATGCAGTCACACACATAAACATACATACTGTCACACACATAGACATACATACTGTCACACACATAAACATACATACTGTCACACACATAGATACTGTCACACACATAAACATACATACTGTCACACACATACTATCACACACATAGATACTGTCACACACATATGCAGTCACACACATAAACATACATACTGTCACACACATAAACATACATACTGTCACACACATAGATACTGTCACACACATATGCAGTCACACACAAACATACATACTGTCACACACAGATACTGTCACACACATAGATACTGTCACACACATAGACATACATACTGTCACAAACATAGATACTGTCACACACATAGACATACATACTGTCACACACATAGACATACATACTGTCACACACATAGATACTGTCACACATACTATCACACACATAAACATACATACTGACACACACATAGATACTGTCACACACATACTGTCACACACATAGATACTGTCACACACATATGCAGTCACACACATAAACATACATACTGTCACACACATAAACATACATACTGTCACACACATAGATACTGTCACACACATTAACATACATACTGTCACACACATACATACTGTCACACACATAGACATACATACTGTCACACACATAAACATACATACTGTCACACACATAGATACTGTCACACACATAAACATACATACTGTCACACACATACTATCACACACATAGATACTGTCACACACATATGCAGTCACACACATAAACATACATACTGTCACACACATAAACATACATACTGTCACACACATAGATACTGTCACACACATATGCAGTCACACACAAGCATACATACAGTCACACACAGATACTGTCACACACATAGATACTGTCACACACATAGACATACATACTGTCACAAACATAGATACTGTCACACACATAGACATACATACTGTCACACACATAGACATACATACTGTCACACACATAGATACTGTCACACACATACTATCACACACATGAACATACATACTGTCACACACATAAACATATATACTGTCACACACATAGATACTGTCACACACATACTATCACACACATAGATACTGTCACACACATATGAAGTCACACACATAAACATACATACTGTCACACACAAAAACATACATACTGTCACACACATACACATACATACTGTCACACACATAAACATACATACTGTCACACACATAAACATACATACTGTCACACACATAGATACTGTCATACACATATGCAGTCACACACAAACATACATACTGTCACACACAGATACTGTCACACACATGCAGTCACACACATATATACTGTCACACACATAGACATACATACTGTCACAAACATAGATACTGTCACACACATAGACATACATACTGTCACACAAACATACATACTGTCACACACATAGACATACATACTGTCACACACATAGCTACTGTCACACTCATAAACATACATACTGTCACACACATAAACAGACATACTGTCACACACATAGATACTGTCACACAAATATGCAGTCACACATATACTCATACATATATACAGACACATAGTCACACTTATACACATCTATATAGTCACACACATACACATACTGTCACCCACATATGCAGTCACACATACATACTGTCATACACATACTGTCACCCACATATGCAGTCACACATACATACTGTCATACACATAATGTCACCCCCATATGCAGTCACACATACATACTGTCATACACATAATGTCACCCCCATATGCAGTCAAACATATATACTGTCACCCACATATGCAGTCACACATACATACTGTCATACACATATGCAGTAACACAAACATACTGTCACACCAATATGCAGTTACACATACATACTGTCACCCACATATGCAGTCACACATCCATACTGTCATACACATACTGTCACCCACATACATGCTGTCACACACATACACATACTGTCACCCACATATGCGGTCACACATACATACTGTCACACACATACATACTGTCACACACATACACATACTGTCACCCACATACACATACTGTCACCCACATATGCAATCATACATACATACTGTCACACACATATTGTACACATACATACTGTCGCACACATATACTCATACATACATATATACAGACACACAGTCACATACACATACATACTGTCACACACACATGCAATCACACACATATACAATACATACTGTCTGTCACACACATGTCACAAATACACTTAGGCAATACTATAGTGTCCCACTTACCTCACACTCTGCAGCTGCTGCTCCTCCTCTTAGTGCTCCCATCCATCCATGCTCCTGGCCCTGACTTCAGGAAGTGCCATGTAGCTCCGCCCCCTACTCTGACTCCACCTCCACCATTCTTTTCAATTAATTTAAGATTGCAGCTGCTGTAGCTGCGATCAAACACTGAGGAGCTCTTCAGAGAGAGGGGAGGGGGGGGACACAGGGGCACTTGAGCAGCCTCCCGACATCTTGCTGCACCTGCTGGCCTTATGTTTGCACAATGCACGAGGAGTGGAGGAGGGCGGGGCCTGTGCTGCTGCTTAACTTACCTTTCCTGCCGATCCTGGGGCCTGTCCACTTCTTACACTATCAGCGGCCCGGGCCTCGGCACTGCTAGTTGTGACAGGCAGCCGGCGGGCTGCCTGTCAAGAAAAAGACTGCTAAGCTTTGGGTAGGTGACATATATAGGGGCGGGGCCACAAGTGACAAGCGGCCCCACAACCCAATCGGCCCACCGGGAATCTTCCCGCTGTAGGTAACGGCCAATCCACCCCTGCTTGTTGGGCACTAGACACGAGCCACTTGTAGTCACTAGGCCAAGCCACCTGTGGGTATTAGGCTCTAGTTCTTGTGTGGGTCTTAGATTGATAGGCAAGTACCAGGCTCAAGCCACCTGCTGGCATTAGGCACAAGCCATCTGTGGGCAATAGGCCCTATAAAACATCCAGCATAGTAGGCAGACAGTAGGGCATAAAGGTGCTAGAATTTTAAAAGTAGGCAGCACTAGGCCAAGGCCACATTTGGTCCTAGGCATTATACACTGTAGTTAGGGTAAGGAAATCAGGCATTAGGCCCATAAAATGGGCAATATCAGATTGTTCAAGGGTTGTTCAGCTCCACCAGTCCATAGCCTCCTCCTTCTTGAGTAGGGGTTTTTCAACCCCCTCGCTTATGTGAAGCCAGATCAAGAAAGGCTGTGTGACATGCCTTGCGGTAATAATGTCCCTTGATGCGTAGAGGTTGTCTGGCCTCTGTATTGCCCTAAAAGAAAGTGAGGGATATAAACTGAAATTCAAAGCGGGTTGAGGGAGGTTGTGTGGCAGAGTCAGGAAAGGATTATGGGGGAGATGTATCAAAGTGTGGAGAGAGATAAAGTACCAACCAATAAGCTCCTGTCATTTCTCAAATCCAGGCTGTAAAATGTCAGAAGCTGGTACTTTATCTCTCTCTAAGATTTGATAAATCTCCCCGTATATATTGTAACACCACTTGTCATTGTTGTCATTTCATTTGTGTTGTGATCATATGTACATTACAAGTCTTGCTGTGCAACACCTGATAGGTCTTCGGGATTAGTGTACCACACTTTAGCTAGTTGTTGTTACATTTCAGAATTCATTAAGTTGTACAATTTAGGGCCTGTATTTGTAGTGAGCCATCCAGTTTGTCTTAGGGGGGGTGGCATATTTCAGAATTAGTGGAAGTGTGTATTAGTAATATAGCCGTGTGAAGACCAATCAGCAAGCTAAACAGTGGTACTTCAGTGAGCTCCCATCTGTATTTGTCTTATCCACCCCCCTCTCCTTTTCCCTGTTCACCCGTGCTCCCTGCTGCACACGCTGATCGCGCCCCCCATTGGCTGTGCGCCGGGCTGAGGGGCACACAGCGCTCCCCTGATTTTTTTGATTTTTTTCCCTAAGGGGGCGTGGCCACTCCTCCTGCGATTAGGTCACGCCCCCTGTCACCTGGGCCCAGCACAGCTGTCGGCGGCCTTGCTAAAAATACACACATAAAAACACAATAAAAACATATGGCATTTACAGAATCCATACATAAAAAATCCAGGTATAGAACAATAACACTTATTTCAGGAAACATTTCAACTCAAATTCGGCATTTAATCCCCTTGGTATTAATGTTTTGAGATTAATTACCTACCATCTCATTTAAAAAAAAAGTTTACAATCTGAAATGTTTCTGTTGTTTTTTTTGAGTAACATAAGAACAAACAAGAGCGCCATCATCAAGGAACACATTTGTATGATTTAGAGGACGGTGATATCTTCTATTTTTCCTTGGAGGCTGCACTATCTTGTTTGTGAGCGCTGGTAATTACCACTAGAAAACTGCATTTTACACATTTAAGTCTTAGGAAGCCTTCTGCTTTAAGTAAGCAACATCCAATTAGTTTAATGCATAAAATTATCACTACACATTATGCCAAGTCTAATATATGTACAAAGGGTAGGGGTGGATTTGTATATCTCAATTATGGTTTATGGACTAATTAAGTATGTGTCTGTAACTGTCAGTTCAGTCAGCACATACCATTACTTAGCTGCTTATGTTGATTATATCATCTTATTTATGTTCCTTCACAATGAAAACAAATAATCCATTTCCTTATTTCTTAATCCTATCAATGTTAACGGGACTGTAAGTCCTGCATCATCTTTGTCAGGAAATTTTAATTTACATCTTGCTACAAGATAAGTGAAGTTATCATCGGAATTCCAATTAAAGAGGATGATTGACAAAGGTAGCAGATCAAAGAACAGAAACGAATATGATAACTCAAAGTCTTATTAATTAGTCCGCGTGGAAGAAATTTTCTGGGACATCAAGCTGTGGCTTCTGCAAGAGAGAGGGAGAAGCGGAAAAAAGCAGACTAGGAAAATGTGTGTTTCTTTGAAGTTAGCAATGGAGAATGTGATGGAGGTAATTGTGCCTGACTGAAACCAGTAATGAAGAGCCGCAGATCAGTGCCTGGAATAGAGGGAGCGAGTCTAGTAAGGAATATGGCTGCCCCCCCCCTGCTGTGAAGAAACAGAATGCAGAGCCGCCTAATTGACCCACACTCTCTCCCAGGAGCACGCTGTTATTATTTATTAATTTTTAATTTGTAAATTATTTACGTCCTGGGAAATTATATCTGACAGCCTGTTAGGCTCAGTAAGTTAATGGTGGATGAAAAGCCTGACTCCCAGAATTAGCTGGGATGGAGGCTCTAGCATCTGAATTTAATGATTTTGGAAGGGAAAATTGATTTCACACAGCGTGTCACTTTACACTACTTTAGGGACACACCAGCTATTTGATTATTTGAGGAATAACCAACTGAAAGTCTATTTGAAGTGTAAATGAATCGCATTGCTCGGCTGTTTATTTTATCTTTTCTAATGAGAGTTCTGGTTTTGCTTAAATTTGCAGATTAGAACAGATGCAGAAATGTGCTTCTTATATAGTATCTACTAGCTGCTGCTGATATTCATGGCAATAAACCAGGAGATAAAAAGCCACAGGTCTTTTACATTACACCATCTCTTCCATAATGCGCTAAGCCATCTTCTTCCAAGCGAATGAGGGTGGGAATGGACTTACTGCTCCACAGCAGACAGGCCTTAAATTATGGAATTAAATAATGTCATTGTCAGACCCATGGTTGAAAAAGGAATGTATCCATATTCACCAAAGTGCACAGTCATTTTTTTAATTATTACTAATATATAAACTAATTTCATACAATATGTGTATGAATGGTTGGTTATAAATTAATTTTAGACAGCCAGAATAAAGTAAATAAATTATAAATAAATAACACCACAGCCCCAAAAAATTAACACCCTCCTCATGCATAAAAAAAGTGCCTAAAATAAAGTCACCAAATAATATCATTTATTTTAAAAGATAATCACAACAGCCCATTACCTTGTGTTTACTTTGCCTTTCTAATATACAGTCAGGTGCATAAATATTGGGACATTGACAGAATTTTCATATTTAGGCCTCTATTCACCACCACAATGGCTTTGAAATGAAACAAACAAGATGTGCTTTAACTGCAGACTTTCAGATTTAATTTGAGGGTAATTACATCTAAATCAGGTGAACAGTGTAGGAATTACAACTGTTTCTATATGTGCTTCCCACTTTTTAAGGGGCCAAAAGTAATGGGACAAACTAAACAATCCTAAATCTAACTTTCACTTTTTAATACTTTGTTGCAAATCCAAAAGTAATGGGACTATCAACTCAAAAGCTATTTCATGGACAAGTGTGGGCTATTCCCTCGTTATTTCATTATCAATTAAGCAGGTAAAAGGTCTGGAGTTGATTCTAGGTGTGACATTTGCATTGGAATCAGTTGCTGTTGACTGCCAATATGAGATCCAAAGAGCTGTCACTATCAGTGAAGCAAACTATCATTAGGCTGAAAAATCAAAACAAACCCATCAGAGAGATAGCAAAAACATTAGGTGTGGCCAAATCAACTGTTTGTTGATGTTTTTAAAAAGAAACGCATCGGAGAGCTCAGCAACACCACAAGACCCGGAAGACAACGGAAAACAACTGTGGTGGATGACAGAAGAATTATTTCCCTGGTGAAGAAAAACCCCTTCACAACAGTTGGCCAAATCAAGAACACTCCAGGAGGTAGGTGTATATGTGTCAAAGTCGACAATCAAGAGAAGACTTCACAAGAGTGAATATAGAGGGTTCACCTCAAGATGTAAACCATTGATAAACCACAAAAACAGGAAGACCAGATTACAGTTTGCCAAACAACATCTAAAAAAGCCATTACAGTTCTGGAACAACATCCTGTTGACAGATGAGACAAAGATCAACTTGTACCAGAGTGATGGGAAGAGAAGAATATGGAGAAGGAAAGGAACTGCTCATGATCCAAAACATACCACCTCATCAGTGAAGCATGGTGGTGGTAGTGTCATGGTGTGGGCATGTATGGCTGCCAATGGAACTGGTTCCCTTGTATTTATTGATGATGTGACTGCTGAGAAAAGCAGCAGAATGAATTCTGAAGTGTTTCGGGCAATATTATATGCTCATATTCAGTCAAATGCTTCAGAACTCATTGGACGGCGCTTCACAGTGCAGATGGACAATGACCCGAAGCATACTGCAAAAGCAACCAAAGAGTTTTTTAAGGCTAAAAAGTGGAATGTTATGCAATGGCCAAGTCAATCCCCCGACTTGAATCCAATTGAGCATGGATTTCACTTGATGAAGACAAAACTGAAGGGAAAATGCCCCAAGAACAAACAGGAACTGATGACATTTGCAGTAGAGGCCTGGCAGAGCATCACCAGGGATGAAACCCAGCGTCTGGTGATGTCTATGCGTTCCAGACTTCAGGCTGTTATTGCCTGCAAAGGATTTGCAACAAAGTATTATAAAGTGAAAGTTAGATTTAGGATTGTTTAGTTTGTCCCATTACTTTTGGCCCCTTAAAAAGTGGGAGGCACATATAGAAACCATTGTAATTCCTACACCGTTCACCTGATTTGGATGTAATTACCCTCAAATTAAATCTGAAAGTCTGCAGTTAAAGCACATCTTGTTTGTTTCATTTCAAAGCCATTGTGGTGGTGAATAGAGGCCAAAATATGAAAATTTTGTCAATGTCCCAATATTTATGCACCTGACTGTATATAGCAGTACCAAGGACAGCAGGATCTTTTAATAGGGGGCTTTCCAAATGCTTTGTTTTGGGGCAGAGCAAAAAGATATAAAATAAAAAACTTACTATAAACCTGCAACATACTCTATTTATTGTGCAGTGCAACTGTTTCCTTTTTATCAATAAATATATACACCACTCAGTAAATAAATGATTTACTAAAAACAGACTCTCGTCACTACAATCCATTATAAATGCAACTATGAGGCTAATCTTCCTCACGAAATGTTCACCGCCTGCTCCTCCGCTCTATTAGTCCCTCTATTGATTACCGGTTTTCTACCGTATTCAATACAAAATACTTTTACTTACACATAAGGCTATTAACCAAACCACACCAACATAAATCTCATCTCAAAATATCTCCCAACCCCACCTCTCCGCTCTGCACAAGATCTGCGTTTCTCATTTCCACGCATTATTTGCTCCCATTCACATTACAGGACTTTTTACTGGCTGCACCCACTCTCTGGAATGCCCTCCTATGCACAATAAGATTTTCCTCTAGTCTTCAACCGTTCAAGCATTCACTAAAAACTCACCTCTTCAGACAAGCTTATCATATTCCAGAACCGCCCACATAACCTTCATAGCTTCCATATCTAATTACATCCCCTCTCTCAGGGCCTGATTCAGAGCCGGACGCTATTTGCGCTCACTCGTCCAGAAAAAGGGGCTGGCTATTTAAATTGACCATTTGCTCTTTGCGGTCTGTTGACGCCTCTATGTCTGAACGAGCGAACAAAACATGCGGACGTCTTTTTGTAAAAAATGCCCCCTGGCCGCTGGCATCATACGTCATCTCTGCTATTTATTAGATTAATCGAGTACATCGAAAGGCGAATTAACTGCTTGCTATTCATGTGGTTGCATTTTCCCACCGCAATCATGCGAGCAGTTCTGGCTAAAAGACACCCAACTGACGTGGTCGATGACGCTGCTTTGTTAATTATGCACACCCTTAAAACGCCCGTTTTGACCTTTTGGCACGCCTGCGTTCGGATCTCCACTCCCCGTTTTCAAGCACCTTCCCCTGTTACCACCCACAAACGCCTCATCCTGTCACTCAAATTAGCAGGCATTCGCTAATTTGCGAGCACATGATTTTCAGCCGCACTGACTGGTTCGCGCATGCGTACTAAAACCCATACGCATGCGCAGATGTGCGAACATCGCTCTGAGCGAATGAGCGGCCGCTTACGAGCGGCTCTGAATCAGGCCCTCAGTCCACACATAACCTCACACATATTCTTTCTTTCACATCCTCCTGACCTTTGCCCAACATTCCGGTGTGGCTGGATCATACAGCCCGCCAAGAACCTCTGCAATCTGGCTGTACCAAAATGCAATATAGCTACTATTCTTGTGTATCAATGCCTATTTGCTTAGAGTTTGTAAGCTTGCGAGCAGGGCCTTCCTACCTCTATATCTGTCTGTTATTATCCAGTTTTGTTCTATCAATGTTTCCAATTGTGAAGCGCAACGGAATATGTTGCGCTATATAAGAAAATGTTAATAAATAAAATAAATAAGAAGGAAAAGGGCACACAGAGGAAAAAGGCACAGATAGATGCACAAGCCACATACAGTAGAAAATTCAAGGATGCCCCCAAAAAAGAACAATGGTAAAGATGAAAAGAAAAAAAAAATAATGCTAAGGATAATCTACACAATAAAATCAAGTGCTGCTAAAAAATGATGTAATCATGCACATACACATCAGAGCTATTAAGCACAGCGCATGCTTACCACTAAAGGTGCATACACACACAACGATTGAGTTAATGAACGATTTTAGTAAACGATTTTCTACCTTAAAAAAATGAACTAAAATCATTTACTAAAGTTGTTCATTTACTATGTTCATTTAAATGTAATGAACGATTTTTATGAACTACAAACGATTTTTGCATATTAACTTAATGAAAATCGTTGAGTTGACAAGTCTGACTGAACTACAAACTACAAACGTGAACGCGCATGAACAATAATCGTTCATCGTTTGACTCAGAAAGTGAATGATTTTTTCAAATGATTATCGTTAAACTATATCGTTTAACGATAATAGTTCAAAAAATCGTGTTTGTATGCACCTTAAGTCTTTGTAAAAAAAAATTCACACACTCTGAGCACCATAAAAGCCTTTTCCTACTCCCCCCTTAAAAAAATACAAAATTAGGTCTGCCATGCACACAAAAATGCAGGCTAAAAGCCAATGTCTGATTGGTGTGACAACATCTGGAAGAACTGAAGATGGGTCTGCGAATGAGGAGGTATTAGTCTAAAAAGAGAGAGAGAGATGTAAACAGAGTCAGGAGAATTAGAGGGGAAAAAGAGCAAGGCAATGGAGGGGTTAAGAGAGAGGAGAAAATAGAGAAACAGTGTGGTTGGAATGAAAGAAAAACAAAAAGAAAGAAGGGAAAGAGAAATAGACAGAGGGAAGAGAGATTGAAGAAAAGAGGGGGTAGTTGAAGAGGAAATAGGAGAGGAGAGAGAATTAAATAAAAAAACCTAAGCAGAATCAACAGGGTACTGGAAACATTCCTTACTGATTATGTAGAATACCCTTGAAGAAGGTATGATATACACCCCAAAACAGCCGTCGGGCTGGGACTCATTGCTATACATTATTGGACTTGAAAACTATTCATGCTGTTTCTGATCAATATCATGTTTACAACTATGGCTCTGCGCTTTGTTTAAATAAATGTATTGAGACTATTTTTGCAAATGCATTGGTGAGCCTGCCTCTGTTAGCCCTCATGCCCGATGTTTGTCAGATATGTAAAAAACATAAACAAATATACAATGGTGTGATAACGTTTTAGAGGGGTATTCAATATGAAACGTTAACTTCACTGTTGAAGTTAACGTTTCATATCGAAGTTTTTACCTGCGTTAAAGTATCGGGCGCGCGCCCGCTTATCCCCATATTCAATATAAAATTAACGAAAATGGGTGCCTCCGAAGTTGGATTTGCGTAAAGTTACGAATTTTTCCTTAAAACAATTGTAAGACCCCCCTAAAGTTGTAAAAACATGGGGGATCACTATGGGTACCCCCGTTTTAGCCTTTAAATGAAAGTTGGGGATTTAAATAGCCGCAGAAGGTGTTTTTTCCCGACATTGAAGAAGTGATGCAGAAGAGCACTTAGGGTTTTTTTTTTCATTTTTTTAAGTGGTCCCATCAAATTTGGGGTACATGAAAATGGGTACTAGCATATTTTGATGTCCCTAAAGTAAGTTTTTTAAAATTCTGCATTTGTGCACCTGCCGTTATAAATCAATTCTAGAAAACATCTGCCGCATACATGCAGAATAGCCCTGAACCTATTTCCATATTGTTAATCATTTTTTTCACCCCAATTTTTTAATTAATTTTTTGGGGTGTCCCTATTTTTTTTTTAAACTTTTTTTGACAGTTCTTTTTTAAACGTCATTCCCAGGGGTGCAGGCTATTTTTTTTAAAGCCTGCACCCCTAAACCCCAATTCTGCACTTTTTTTCGACACCTATTCAATGGTGAAAAGTTATCACCATTTTTTATCAAAGACTTTTCAAAACTGCGATAAGTCTTTGAAATTGAATACGGTGTAAAACTAAAACCTGCGATAATGACATCATAAGTGCGATATTAACTCAAAAACTATGTTATCGCTCCCATATTGAATACCCCTATTAGAGTCCAAAGTCTTTTACATCCTTCGTGTTCATTTCTACAGAAAGTGATGACATTTCATAGAGAGAAATTCTACACCTGAAGGTTTTTTGGAACAACCCACAGTGTAATTATTGTAAGACCGTTCTTTCTGTATGTATCTTGTTTGTATAAGTGGATGACTTATTTTACGGCCTTCATTTGCTGCTTGTGGAGTGTAGCGCCAAAGGTCAGAACCTCTTTTCTGTATTAACACTTCCTAATAATGTCCAATTATTGCTGACTTTAAGTTTACATTTCAGCATACTTACCATTAAAATGTTTATTTGGTTATTTATTGGTTCTGTGAAAAAAATGTTAACACGATAAACAAAATATTTTTTAAAAGTACACCAAGGGCGAGATGCATCAAGGGTAAAAATGCGGTCAAACCCTGAAAATACGGGTTTGACCACATTTTTCATATGCACCAAGCCCCGGCGTGCGATGTGCATTGCCAGAAGGACGCCGGAGGGGCTTCTGGGTCATAGACCCTGAAGTCCCTCCAACGCAAAAGGGCGTTCTTATTGACAGAGCGATCCTTTGCAGGGATCGTCATGCATGCTGGCATTACCAACGCTGGCATGCATTGTCATGACCAGCGGAATGCATCGCATCGCGAGTTCAATGCGTCATGCATTCCGCCCCAAATGTGGAATACTGGTTTTGTGCAATGTTTCACACAATATGTTTCAACTGGCAGAGTAAAGCCTATTTTGGCAAACATTTTAATTGTATTTTTTAACAATTGCCGCTGTAGTCTATAAAGCACCTATCCTGTAAGGTAACATTACTGTAGTTTTAGTTTTGCAATAACAAAACACAATGGAAACTCAAACGCGCCGGTCAGTCGGTAGTCTATTGCTTGGGCGGGTTGGCACTCAGGCCCTGATTCAGAGCCGGACGCTCTGATAGAGCGCTCGCTCTGAATCAGGGCCGTCCCTCCTAGTTTTTGGAGCGGCCTCCAGGCCGCTCGCATAGCTGTGGGTGACCACCCACAGCTATAGCGAGCGGACAAAATGATGGTCGCGATGGTCAAGACCATCGCGACCATCAGGCTTGCAACGAGACCCTTGTGGTAGGGTCTCGCTGCCGCAAGCCCTGGAGTGCTTTTGGCTCTATCAGAGCCAAAAGCACTCCCACTGACATCACTAGTGATGTCAGTGGGGCCGGCCCCAGATGGCATGGAACGCCTCCGTCTGGGCAGCCACGCCCCCAGCACGCCCATCAAAGGGGGCGTGCTGTCAATCACCATCGACAGCACGCCTCCTTTGGTGCGAGACCCATAACGACAGCTTGGCCATCGTTATTCGGGTCTCGCGCATGTGCATGACGGAGCAGCCTCTGTCGTGCGCATGTGCACTTGGGCAACATCGACCTACTTGCGAGCGCTCAGCGCTCGCGAGCGGGTCTGAATCAGGCCCTCAGTTTGGTTTTTGGTTGATTTGCAAACAGATGCCTTGTAATCTGCCAGATCCATTGCGCAGGTGTTGGGACCTAGCCGGCTGGACCAGGAGCGGCTTTCCCCCTCATGCCAGAGGGTAGGAGCCACTGCTGATCACAAATAATCTCGCAATTTACAAAACTGACATGGGACACTGCAGTATACTTGCTTAGCTTTGCTGAACAATAAGGTCTGAGCAAAACATTGCTCATAGTGCTTGATAGCTATATGGATTATTCTTGACGGCACCAGTTGCATCTTGGATAATTGGTAAATTTTTGCTTTTCATACACTTTAAACTGTATACTGTGTGCTGTAGTTCCATACAGTATATACTGAAAATTATGGTCTATGGATAATATATAAAACTTTCTACAAATACTTTGTTTTTAATGTGCTATAGACCATACAAATGTCAAATTTAACAAAAACACAATTGTGTACTCACTAGTTGTCAATATACAATATATCCTGAGACGATGCCACAACTGACATGCTCTGAGAGGAGTAGTGTATTGTATACCTCTTGAAATATTGCGTCATAGTCACATCGCAGCAGCAAAAATCCGCTCACAGTGTACAAGAGACACTAGGCAGTACTTTCATTGAAAAGGACTCAGTTTTACACGCAAAGTCGGAGATGAAGCACAACGGAAACTAAAGGAAAAGTCGCGGCCGCTGTATAAGGAGCCCTACTTACACAGATTCAGACTCTGTCGCACACAGATGTACAAATGTCACACAACAAACTGATCAGTGTGAACCAGCAATGTAGTTTTGTCACTCCCAGTTCTTTTATTTATGCGAATAGGAGGCACATTTTGAGAGAGAAATACGTTTAGAACGACCGAGTCACATGGGATCAGGCGCGCCGAGAGGTACTATTTGGTGTGACTGAAGCAACAGTAAGATTGGACACATCTGTAGGATTCAAGTGTAACCTGCCTCTGAAGGAAAATGGTTTCTCTGGCTCATAATGTATGTTGGCCAAATTACTGATGTACACAACCATCTACATTGTTATTCAAGGTGTACACAAGTGCTTACATCTCAACTTTGTTAATCAATTCAATGCCAAAGGGAAGCTCAGTGTTTGAAAATAGTATCTTTCTCCTTCACTGCTGGAGGGACTAATGTAAGGACATCAAATGATTAATATTTGCCTACAGCCTCTTATCCTAGTACATCATCCTATGCATGTTAAATTATCTGGGTGATTTAGGATTTGATGTAGGATACAATTACTTTTAAGTTAAAATAAAGTTCAAGAAGATCTGGATCAATCTGATTGTTTAAATTGTAAGATCTTATTAGCAAGACTCTTCCCATTCTGTTAAGCTAGGAACACACTATTATTATTATCCCTTACTTCTATAATGCCATAAGGGTCAAAATGCTGATAGCCGGGAAGCTGTCTGACTAAATCTCGGCGACTAAAGACAGGCTTCGAAATCCCGACACCCATCTAGATCCCGATGCCGGAATCGAGACAGATGGCTTCCCAAATGAAGGTAAGCAGGGCAGTGTTAGCGCTTAGCCACTGGGGTGGAGGGTTAGGTTAGGGAACCCCTGGGAGGACTTAGGGTTAGATTTAGGGTTAGGCACCAACCCTGGAGGTTTAGGGTGTGGGGAGGGGGGGGTTAGGCATCACTGAGGGGAGGTTTGGGTTAGGCACCACTGGGGGGGAAGTTAGGGTTAGGCACCACTTAGGGAAGGTTAAGGTTATAGGGAGGAGAGGGGAGGGTTGTGGTACTCACCAGCCTCAGTCGAGATCCTGATGGTTCCGGCTCCCAGCGTCGGTACTTAGGCCGCCAGCATTACATTCGGCAGCATTACATACTGATTCTACCACAAAGGTTCTGCAGCAACTTACAAATACATAAACAATTGAGCAGAACAAGAGAACATAACCCTCAAATAAGTAGTATGCTGGCAGAAGTCAAGGGATAGGTGCTGAAGGTAATAGTAGGAGAAGCAAAAGCACATGGGGAAGAGGGCCCTGCTCATGAGAGTGTACATTCTAAAGGGTAGGGGTAGACAGACATGGGTTAGTGAGCATGGCACAGAGTGTTAGGAGGAGAGATGGAAGGCTTTGATGAAGAAGTGGGTCTTGAGAGCCTGTTTGAAGCTTTGCAGAAAGGTGAAGAGTCTGACAGGGAGAGGTAGATAATTCCAGAGGTAGGCAGCAGCACAAACAAAATCTTGTAAGTGGTCATAGGAAGAAGTAATCAGTTGGCAGGAGAGGCGGCATTCATCTGGAGCCAAGAGGATGGACAGGAGTGTGAAGAGAGGTAAGTTCAGAGATATAACTGGGAGAGGAATGGGAGAGAGAGCTTTGTAGGTGAGTGCGAGAAGCTTGAATTGGGTTCTGAAAGGCAAGGGGAGCCAGTATCCCTACACTGTAGGAGAGGGGAGACAGATGTAGTACATTTGGAGAGGTAGATGAGCAGGGCAGCAGCATTGAGGACAGATTGGAGGAGAGAAAGATGGGAGTCAGGGAAGCCACATAGTCTCTCTCCAGATAGGTTACAGTAGTCCAATATGGAGATGACCAGTGAGTGGATGTGGGTCTTAGTAGCATCCTGGGTGAGAAAGGGTCTGATCCTGGAAATATTTTTCAGATGGAAATGGCAGGACTGCAAAAGGTACTGAATGGGAGGTTTATAGGTGAGGGAGGAGTCAAGGATAACTCCAAGACAGCACATTTGGGGGCTAGAGGAGATGGTTGTGCCATTAATAGATAATGAAATTGTGGGAAGTGAGCTTATATAATAGGGTGGGAAGATGATCAGTTCAGTCTTAAACATAGTAAGTTTAAGAAAGTGCTGGGATATCCAGGATGAGATAGCAGAGAGACAGAGGGGAGGATAGGTATATCTGAGCATCATCCACATAGAGATGATATTGGAGACCAAAAGAGCTGATGAGCTCACCTAAAGAGGACACATAGAGGGAGAATAAGAGAAGTCTAAGAACATAATCTTGTGGGACACCTACTGTTAATAGAAGTGCGGGGGAAGTACAGTCATGTAAGGAGCCAGGGAAAAAGCAGTCAGAGAGGTAGGAAGACAGCCCAGAGAGGGCAGTATCACGTAGACCAAGGGAGTAAAGGAGATGCAGGTGGAAAGGATGGTCCACAGTGTCAAAAGCAGTAGAGAGTTTGAGAAGAATAAGCAGAGAGTAATGGCCCTTGGACTTGGCAGCAAGGAGGTCATTGGTGACATTCGTCAGGGCAGTTTTAGTGGAGTGGAGAGTACAGAAGCCAGACTGAAAATGACCAAGCAGGGAGTGGGAGGAAAGAAAGGTGGTAAGGCAATTGTAAACAATACGCTCAAGGAGTTTGGAGGCAAACGGGAGGAGAGATGGGTCGGTAGTTGTAGAGAGTGTTAGAATCAAAAGGTAGGTTTTTTTAAGAATAGGGGAAACAAGGGCATACTTGAATGCTGAGGGGACAGTGCATGAAGAGAGGGAGAGATTGAGAAGGTGGGCCAAATGAAAACAGGCAGATGGAGAGTGGAAATGGGGGAGGCAGGAGGGAATAGGATCAAAGGGGAGGTGGAGGGAGGGGTAAAGATTTGATGAGAGCCATAACATCATCTGGATACAGGGGAAATAGAAGTCAGAGTTGGTGAGATGGATGGGGAGGGATAGGCAGGCAAATAAGGAGGTACTATGTAATAATCAGGCCAATCAGCCTACTTTCTGCTGCTCACTCTAATAATATCAGATAGTACACACAGCACCCAGGGCCTATTATCAGTCCAGAAGCAGTTACATTAGATGATTAGATCTGTCCTGATGCATGACTTTTGACAAAAACGATTAGCTGATATTGTACACATTTTGAAGTGTGCATACACTTCCAATCACCTGTGCGCCATTTCTGCTCATGGTTCATTTAACATCATTGATAAAAAAATTATAAAAACCTCCCGATAAAACAGCTATTTTGGACCTGTATACATGCAATGCAGAACCAAAGTTTGTTTTTTAAAATCCGAGTTCTGAACTAACTGCAGAACTGAAACGATACTCTGTTCGATTTGGAAATCCAAAGTGATTCCGAACTTGGACTCGATTAGACGCAGAGCACACAAGTTCGGGTGTGTTCATATTTCAAGAAAACCGAACCGCACATCTCTACTTAGGAGGTAAGCGTGGACCTTTTTGTCTGTTTAATAATACCCAGTCTTGTTTTACTACTGTGTTCCCAATGGTAAAGCGCAACGGAATATGCTGGTGCTATATTAATAAATGTTCTTATAACACATATTGAAGGATCTTTTGCACCTACTATTTTATTTTCTATATATAATAAAATAATAATAATGATTTTATATATAAGTAGTACTTTTCTCCAAATAGAATCAAGGCATTTAACAGATAGTATAAACATAATACAGAGGTTTGGATTTTAAAAAAATATAGAAACCATGAACATTATGCAGAGGCAGGGCCAGATTAACAATGGGGCAATTAGAGCCCCAGATCCAGGCCCGACACAAAAATAGGCCCATCTTCAGCATGATGATGATCAGCTGCCTAGCTGGTCTTACAGTCAGCCCTACATCATAACTATTAAAATTGTTTTTCTAGTTTACTTGCAAAATTATGATTTCTTTCTTTTTGTACAGTGGAGCTCATAGTGTATGGGGTGAGGGTTGTCTCAACAGTATTACTGTTTAGTAAATGTAAACAGTCAATAAAATTAAACCTTTATATTTTTTGGTACTTTAAAAAAAATCAATCAATGTTTAAAAATAAAAAACATGATGTAAAGTAAGGATTATTCAACAGAAACTATTGAACATACTGGGTTCTATTTACTACAATCCGCATTTGTAATGCAGATTGTAGTGTGATATGACCGACTGAATTCGCATTGCGAATTCAGGCAATATCACAGGGATTTACTACATATCCCTTGCAGGGACAGAGCTTGTCAATAAAATACAGTGACAAGTGCCCCGCGCATGCGCCGACCGGCTGCTACTGCAACCCCCTCGGCGCTAAGCCCCACCCCCCGGTGCTAAGCCCCACCCCCGTGATCGAGGACCCCTGCGACCCCCCCTCCATTAATTGCACTTGCCTGCAGTTATCGGGCCTCCGGTGATGTCCTCTGTCACTCCGGTCAGGTGACATCCCATACTGCACTGGGACCCTGTCAGGTGACGACCAGGCCCCAGTGTAGCATGGGAGACCAGTTGATCGGAGGGAGGACATCACCGGAGCCACGAACTCCGGTCCCTGGACTCAGGTAAGTTTGTTTTTTTTTACTTTTTTTTACAGTGAATCAGCGTGTGGTCTGCTTAGACCACACAGCTGATCACTGGGGCTGGCTCCGGGCTCTGCTCTGCCCGTTATAGTGGAGCAGGAGTCCGGTAACCGGGGGAGACCCTGGATAACGCCACCTCCAGGTGGCGTTATTATCACAGGGCTTTCCCCGGTATTTTTTCACATTTTATTTTTAGTAACTTTGGTCAGATCACATTTCCCATTACAATTGTGGGAAATGCAATCTGATTACTAAAAATAAGTAATAATTAGGGGTTGCAGTAGAATTTTACGAATTCTACTCCAATTGCCTTTTAGTAACTGTAGGTGATACTAAAATAATGTGAAAAGGGTGTGAAAATAATGTTAATAAATAAAGCCCTATAAGCCTTGAAAAACACAAACACTTCAACATATAAATGATAACTGCAAGTCACACATATACACATACATACAGTCACATACATACATACTACTTACGTACAGTCATGGGCATAACTACCATAGGTGCAAAGGGTGCAGCTGCTATAGGGTCCAGAGCTTAGAGGGGCCCATCTTCCTTGTCAAAGCTACATGTGTTATATGTATTTTTCACCTTTGGGTGGTACATAGGGACCCTTACAAACTTTTGGTATTAGGACTTCAAATACCTAGTTACACCACTACGTACAGTTGCACAGTTAACTTATACCTATAAACAACTATGCCGTAACTAGTGGTGTGCAAGTGGTGCCACCGCTAATACATGATCCCTGCATCAGGCTAGCAGGGTGCCTGGAATGGGATCCCGGGGCAGACGCATCTGGGGGGGGTGCCTAGCCCTAAGTCCCCCCCTGGAGCCCTTAACCTAACCCTTCCCCCCCGCGGCTGCCCGCACCCAGCTCCCGGCTTACCTTCGTTCGGTATGCCGGTCGTCCCGGCGTAGATCTAATGACAGGCATCAGGATTTCGACGCCTGTCATTAGTACCCTGTCGGGATTGTACATTCGGGAAGCCGGTGGTCGGTATTTTGACCATCGGCTTTCAGACTGTATCCCGCCTGGAACAGTACCCTGCAGCCAGAATACCTGAAGCAGTGCTGCCTGGAGGGTTCTTTGGATGTTTCAGACATGCACACCGCTGCCCTTACAGACTATTGTGGCCCCGTCCCTTCTGCATGACATCATGCAGAGGGGGCGTACCCTTCAACAGTCATACTCATAGATATATACAGTTATACACATGCAGACAGTTATACACCTCAATGGCATATCTATAATGGGTGCAAGGTATGCAGTGCACACAGGCCCCTGGGTCCAGGGGGGGGCTGCACACCCTGCACCCATATAAATATCCTTACCGCTCGGTGCTGGCTTTAGAGCTGCAAAAATCATGGGAAAAATGGCTTCCATGGCCATTTTCCAGTGATTCGCGCATGCGCAGTAGAGATGTCCTTAGAATGCGGTACAGACGCCTGGAGATCTGCTCATGTGCAGCAGACTATGGCACAATGTCTGAGTGTATTGCACCGCCAGAGAGGAGGGGGCCCGATCGGAGTCTGCGGACAGGCTCCCTTCTTTCTTAAACCATCTCTGCCTACAGTATACACATCCATATATACAGCGGCATATACCAGTAACATGCGGTGAGGTGAATGGCTGGGGAGGCACATATGTATAAAAAAACACAGGTTTTATATCAAAACTCTGGAGCATGACAGGGAGTATCATAGGGGAGGCTGGCTATTGGATAGTCTTTATCGCTCTGGTACTGGCTCGGCAGCAGCTCCTCCCCCTCGTCTCTCCCATGCTCCTGCTGACACAGAGCCGTGTAGTCCTGTCCCCTGCTCAGAATCCCTCGTCTTCTGCAGCTCACCGTGCAGTTCCTCCTCTGCACTGCAGCTGTGATTAAAATACGGGGGCCTCCTAAAAGAGGGGCCTAAGGGGAGGAGCCGTCTTTCCTCCCCCCCTATAAATCTGTTTCTTGCTGCAGGATAGTAGGCAGGTAGAGAATGCTGCCTGTCCACTGATTGTGTGTAATTGACAATCAAAGCAGACGGGGAGCATCCTTCTCTGCCTGCTTCTCAGCCGAATGCCCTTTGCACAGAGTAATGTGTGCACACTCCATGTAATGCCCTCGGCCAGCCCGGTCCCCTAGAATCGTGGGGCCCTGGTAGCTGCCAGTGTGCCCATACATTAAGATGGCCCTGATGGAGTGTACACACTCACGTGGCTCTGGCCACATCGACACAGCACTGGTCACAGCTCCTCCTCTTCTCAGTATGGGCAGGAACATAGAAAGCCGCCCCGGGCCCAGTTGAAAAGGACGTGGCCTAATCGCAGGAGGCGTGGCCATGCCCCTTTAGTGAAGACAAAACGTTTTTGCAGCGCCATTAAGCAGAAATGCACGCTGCGAAGGGGGACGTTGTGAGTCCCTCAGCCTGGCGCAAAGCCACGGGGGGAGCGATCAGTATGATTGCTCCCTCCACAGGCAGAGGAGACTGCTGCTGCAGCGAGCAGTCTCCCACTGCAGTGCAGCCCAGCACACACACTGCTGTGTGCTGGGCTACCTGTGAGGTAAAAAGAGGGGGGCAACTTCAGACCCAGGTCCCCGTCGTGCCCCTCCAACAAGCAGTACCCACTCCCCCCCTCTCTGCGCCCCTGAGTATAGCTCCTTGAACATTTTCAGCCCCAGGCGTATGTGGTCCTTAATCCAGCCTTAAATATGGGTGTGCGACCTGTGCGACTCACTGCCCCTGGAACGGCACCCTGAAGTCAGTAGCGCTACTAATGCAGGGGTCTTCAACCTTGGCCCTCCAGCTGCTGTGGAACTACACATCCCAGCATGCACTGCCATAGTTTTAGCATGCTGTTATATAAAAAAGGTGGCAGTGCATGCTGGGATGTGTAGTTCCACAGCAGCTGGCGTGTCAAGGTTGAAGACCCCTGGTCTAATGGATGCTCCAGGCAGGTACTCTGCAGCCTGTAGGTACCCGGAGCATCCTATCACCATGTGAAAGGTCTAGTGGGTGGGTCCGGCAGCATAGGGCACACTATAAAATGAACAGTGACTAACAAAAAGGAGCCATTGTTTTTAAGCTAATTTTTAAAAGAAAAGTTTATTGAAACACTATGATAATAAGTCATACAAAGTACATTTGCAAACAGCAACATATTACAAAAATAAAACAAATACATCCAATTCCAATAATAAGGGCTCACAATGTGACTGTGAATAGTTATACATTCTACGTGGAGAATAAATAATATAGTTCTTGTGAAAGAAACTAAAAATGAAAATGTAAAACCACTTTTCCTGTTGTTCAGTCTCTCGTCAAGAATATACCACTCTGAAAACTTCATCTAAAAGACCTTAAAGAAGAAAGGGAGCTGGAGGGGGAAGGAAGTGAAGTCCCCTAAAATTTATAGCTCATTTTTAAGACTACAACTGTCAGTTTCCTCTCATGTGCTAAAATATCACTAGCATTAGTTATAGACTGTCAGCTATGTTTAAATATATTTGCAAGATGTATATAGTGAGTGTCTGCTAAATAATAAGATAAAAACAGTATGATTCTGTAGGATTTGTTATGTTGCCAATACACACTTTATTGCATCTGAGTCATGACCCACATTACATTACAGCTCATTTACTGTACTAATATTGCATCTGGGTGAAAAATTTGCACTAAATCATAGCAACCAATTAGAGAAGCTTTCAATGTCAAACTTGTACTTTTCAGATTAAAGGCAGAGGTTCCCAAACTCAGACCTCAAGACACCCTAAAGCTGGCCACACATCTAAAGATTATCTGTCCAACCAGCCAACTAGTTGATTGGTTGGAATGAAAATCTGGTAAGGTATGAAAGCAAATGACAATCAGCAATTTGCTCCCAAATGCTGCAAAATGGACCAAAACTGTTGTTTGAACAAATTGTTTAGATCAAACATTTAACAAACTTGTCTGAACGACCATTTTCATCTGTTTTCTGGCATTTAGGAGCAAATTGCTGATCATCAGTTACTCCCATTCCTTACCAGATTTTCATTTCAACCAATCAACTAGTTGGCTGGTTGGATGTAAGTTGGTCTAGTGTGTGGCCAGCTTAACAGTTTATGTTTTAAGGCTATCTATGCTTAACCACAGACAGGTGACTTAATTAGTACCTCAGTCAAATTAATTTAACCACTTGTGCTCAACCATGGATATCTCTAAAGCCTGAACTGTTGGGCTGCCTTGAGGACCACATTTTGGAACCTCTGGATTAAGGTAATTGCTGATGATGTCACTTAGTGTCATTTTTGCGCCTAGGTGCAATGTTAGTAAATGAACCATATTATACATATAAAATCTCACATATGCTATGTCTCTTTTTTTAACTTGCCTAGACTGTTCTGCCCAGTTACCACTGCTCTGAGCAGTTCATCAAAGCATACCCTTCCACCACATTATCGTGTCACCAAGTCTCTGTCCCTCCTGCCTCAGCCATCTCTACCTTGCCTACTTCCTGCACTCAGGTCCCCCTCTACACACTCATGCCTCATGTCATCTGTATCCCCTAGATTGTAAGCTCCTAGGAGCAGGGTCCTCCTCCCCACTGTCTCACAGCCTTCTTCTCTAGCACTTCTATGATAGCCTTCACCTTCCCAGCTGTATTGTGCATGGAGCATTGTGTTGCTAATTGTTACTTGTGCTCTGTTTATAATTTGGTTACTGTATTGTAATGTTCTGTGGACCCTTTACTGTATGTATGGTGCTGCAGACCACTTGTGGTGTCCTATAAATAAAATGTAATAATAATTAACAATAACATAAAATTACTACAGTACTACTAATAATAATATTAAATGTTTGCAGTTCTGAAACTGACCACAGGATGGCAGTAGTGCATGTGACATACTTCTCATGCATTTTACTGTTTTTGATCCCGGTTAACTAATTTTATTTTCTTTGAACGTCACTCTTTCATCTTAAGTCAGAGGTATTTGCATGCTGAAATTGTGCCATCCCTTATTGTACAAATTACATCTCTTGTACAACAAATTGCTTGGTACATTTCCGTAGTTATCTATAATTTTTTTTTCTCTTAGGGAAAATTATTTTAAGAAAAAGAATAGAAGAAAATATATCTAATATATATATATATACATATATATATATATATATATATATATATATATAACAGAATGCAGCTAATGGAAGTTGAATAGTGAGAGATCATGGAAAATAATTTTCAATATGAATCCCAATAAAATTACATGTGAAACAGTTACTAGTTTAATAGCAATATCACAATTAACAACATACAGAGTAATAACACTAACATTTGTACAAACGCTCAGATTACTTTTAATGATATTTGAAATATGTAGGATATTAGAGTTGAGGATCTAACACCAGACCTAATATGTCTTGTGCATACATATGGTTTTGACCATCAAAATGTATACGTTAATATGCATATTTTTCAGATCAGTTATTTATTAATTTTGTAATGCTTTTATTATGTTGTGCTTTCTTACATAAATTTTTAGTTGTAATTTTAGTTGTACTTTTTTCATCCTTTTTATAGCTCACTTCATTCTTTTTGTGTAGTAGTTTTAAAGAATGAGGAGCCAATTTTGGCCTACTTGACATAAAACTCTTCAGTAGCTATGAATATTGTTATATTTCATCAAATTGTTTACATTCTTCATACATTCAGTCATACATGATTTCTGCCTTTTCCTGTGTTTTTCTCACATTTGTAACAAAAACTAAGTTGTTATCAACAGGATAACTTTAGATCTTGTTTAATTTTTTCTTTATTTTTGTTTGGCTACACGACAGTTGGCAAGATTATTTAGTCTACCTGTCTGGACATCTGGAGTGAATGGCATAATCTTGTCATGCCACAACCCAATCAAACAATTATTAAAAATTCTGGGCTTAATGCCAATTTCCAAACTGTTATAAATATGTTTTGGAAGCACTTTTTCTGTAGCTAGTAACAAGAAATACAAAAAGTTATCTTGTGCCACAACATACAGTAAGCTCAAAATGTCACATTTTACACAATTCAAAACTAATATAAAAAAACAATACGTTTACTGAAATTTAAAATGTAGAGAATAACAACAAGACATCCCACAGTTATTCAAGTACAAAAACGAGTACAAAATTGATTAACCCAACCAAAGGACATACCATACAAATGCAAATATAAACAGATACACTTTACAAATAACTAATACATAGCTGAACAACTGGTTTCATTCCTATAAATGGCTCTATTTTCCCGAATAATGTGGTATCTTGCCCTATTTTAAGATTAGAAGTTAAATTATGTGTTATAGGTAGCCTGGTGCATCGTCAGTTTAGTGTGTTATTATCTTGGTAGCCACATCTAGAATTCTTAATGTGCAAATAAAGGAGAGCACAAATATATTGGCACAAAGCTATAAACAGGTTTTTGACAACATTTTATGTTAATTTAGTTGGGTGAGGAACATTTAGATAATTGCTGAGATTGCTGAGATTGTTTCTACTTGTACATGACATTAGGTAAATTTGAAAATCTATTATAAAAAGAGTTGGTGTTTTAGGAATGGCACTCAACTTTTTTTTACAAAAAAAAAAATCTGAAACAACATCCTACAGTTTAGTGTCTATTTTTGTTGACATATTATATTGTATTGCTGAACATGAAAATTATTTTGTTGATGTTTCATTTTAAGAGTGAAAGTAATGTTTTCTTACCGTTGTTTTCTTGCTGTGGATGTTTTCAGTTTTAGATTGTACTTTTTTGCTGCTGTCAGTTGATGATGTTTCTTCTTCTGCAATTAACTCTATGTTTTTGTATTTATTTTGCTAACTTTTTATATTCATCTTCATTCTACAGAAAAAATATAACAAATTACTGTGCTAAATTATATCCTGTGATATATAGTCATCAAGAATTATATATAATGAATTTTATGTATAGATGTGATAAATATATGTAGAGGTTGCTGTTATCAATATTACAGTGGTCACCTGGCGAAAGTATCAAAACAACGAATGGTGATAGGGCAACTGATTAAATGGAAATTAAGGAGAAATGCATCGACAATGTAGGGGAATGAGACTTAGTAAACCTATCACAAGGCAGATATATAAAAAACATAAATATAATATGTAAAGAATAAACATATAATGTAAATCACGAATAAAAATAATAATAATAATAATATTAATACCATCAATAAGTTGATTATGAACAATATTGACTAATAAGGAAAAAGTCAATGGATAAATCCATATTGGGAAAAATTACAATTTGTTGAGTAAATCCCAATCATAAAATGTCTGAGATGTTCCTCAACCACGTGCCGTATGTTATACAATGGACCTAACCTGCAGGATGGTGTTGCTGGCAATCCGTATCCCTCAAGGCATGGGATATGTGTGATGGTGTCCCCATGGGTAAAACAGCTTGGCAGCAGGGCAGTTAAATGCAAAGATCCAAGGGAGATTTTGTGATCCTGCAGGTAAGTGTTGTCAGTTTGTATCCCACGAATATTCCAAGATGGTGTGAACAGGTGGTAACTCCCAAAGATGATATCAGTGTGGCAGCTGAGCAACTTGGTGCTGGATGCAGAGGGAGATGCTATGGTCCTGTCTTGCCAAAAACTGGATCACGGCTCGGATTGCGGGAGACAATGGTGCCGTGGTGGGTCCAGAAGGGAACGTGCAGTATCTCAGTCAAATAACAACCAGTGGTGTCCGACTAACGCATTTCTCTG